>OY982577.1:21023277-21471277 GCA_963859945.1 Euplagia quadripunctaria | reverse complement strand
TTTAGCCTATCGCAATCCACTGCTGGACACTGGCCTCTTATTGTGCGCATAGCACCCGGTCCTCCGCCGTCCGCATCTAGTCCTCCGCCTTCCGCATCTAGGCCTCCGCCTTCCGCATCTAGATCTCCGCCTTCCGCATCTAGTCCATCCCTGATACCTTCTTCAGGTCGCCGGTCCATTGGGTAGCGTCCTACCTTCCGTTTACCGATTCGCGTTCTCCACTCTAGGACCCGTTCACTCCAACGGCCATCGATCCTTCGGCATACGTGACCAGCCCATTGCCACTTCAGCATGATTATTCTGCGAGCTACGTTGGTAACTTAATTCTTTGTCGGATGACCTCATTGCAGTTTTTATCCTTCAGAGACGCAAAGCTAAGCTCGCTCCATGGCCCGCTGCGCGACTCGCAGTAGTGCAGCGCCGTTGTCGCAGGGCTGACCGAAGACCTTGTGTTGAGCATTGTGGTAAGGGCCGATGAGAAAAGACTTTTTGCAATAAGGACGAAATTCTACTAAGCTCGTAGATAAGTGGTAACCGAGTACGTAGCACATTACAAGGTTAAGTAATATAAGCCAGGTCAGTCTTAGGATGGGTGACCATTCTTAACACATTGAGACTTCGGAGAGCACGTTAAGCTATCGGTCCCGGTTGCTATACGAACATCTGTGGCATTCGTTACGGTTAGTTGGAGCCTTAAAAAGTCTGACAACCTAGTCTAACTACAGAACTTCGATATCGCCCTAGTACTTCAGTTGTGGAGGTCTGATGGCAGTCGCTTCACGTAAAATATCAAAGTTCGGCGGTATCGTAGTTAGACTGGAATCAGACCCCGACTTAGTTGGGAAAAGGCGCGGAGGATGAGGATAGTGATTAAAATTCATATATAACACAAACGTACATGGCGCAATAGTTAAAGTGGTAGTCTTGCCACTAAGCCGCGTTGAGTCTTGTGAGTTCGGGAATAAAAAATTGGGTGACCCACTAACAGTTGTCCCGAGTCTGGGTATTCTTTGTGTCCGTTGTTTCCATGTTTTTAAAGTCCTCGCGACACAGGAATCATTCGTAGGACAGAAGTTGTATTTTATTAAAAAGAAAAAATAGCATCAAGTGTTATTTTATTCCGCCTCTGCAATAACATGCCCTATGTTGTAATTGCT
This sequence comes from Euplagia quadripunctaria, assembly GCA_963859945.1. Taxonomy (NCBI): domain Eukaryota; kingdom Metazoa; phylum Arthropoda; class Insecta; order Lepidoptera; family Erebidae; genus Euplagia; species Euplagia quadripunctaria. The sequence goes on along the minus strand of OY982577.1, from coordinate 21,470,120 downwards.
GCTTGTCATGTAGAGTTACCAAAAATAAATGATTTTGTGATTTAAAGCTTCAGAGTCAATAAAAAACTAGACGGCTCCAAGTTGAGTATGGGTGCACTAATTTATGTCAGAAGAATTACCAAATCATGTACATGTATTTAACAAAGAAAATAGTAGATACTAACAAAAAAAAATGTATATAAACTAGTGGCACCATCGGTAAAAAATTTCCACAATATGGTGTCAATTCTGTTGTATTACTCTCTTGACTATAATTGACCAAATTTTCTTCATACAAAATGTAAACCTTGTGAACTTTGAAACAAGGTCTTATTTAAACAAGTAGGTAACATATGTCGCTATCGAAATAAGCAATTTATTTGTCGACTAAAGTCTGACACTCTTAAATAAACTTTAATACCACGTAGTGAGAGCCGCTATCCGTTGAATGCCATCTCTTTTGCTCTGTGTTTTTAGTAAGCGCCTTCGTAGGTGTCGATTAAAATAACGTCATCTTAGTTCGTTTTGAACAAGTTTTTATACGGCAATTATACGGCATTTGAATAAATGGGGACTCTCGCTGCGTGGAAATAAAGTTGAGTATATGTTGACGGGTTTTAGTGAAATTTAGTGGCGCTGAGAAATAGATGCCAGTAACAAATAGACCTTATTAAGAAGAAGACAAGGTTGATTTCATATGAAGAAATTAAGTCAGGTTTTAGTTTAGTCGAGTGTACAATAGAATCGGGACCAATACCTATTTCCAAGACAGTTTTTCCGTAGTTTATTGGTTTTATTTCGTCTTTGTGTTCTTATTATATACTTAATATGTATGTCATTTTATGATTTTCTCTTTTGGAGTTGCCTGACTTATGTATACTTAGTTCTATATGTTTGTTTGTTTCAGACAACAACATACAATCATTTACATAGACTTTTCTACTCTGTAATACTTCTATGTATACTGTGGTTTTGATTTATCTTCTTGTCTTTGTGATTCTTTGTGTCACACTTCCCATATGCAGGTTAACAAAATAAAATGAATAAATTTTAATCCAATTTTTTTTTAAATAACATTCCAGTAGATCTGATTTAAATTAAAACCCAAATATTATTTAACAAAGACTCTCAATGTTAAAAAAATATCAACGAATTTAAATTCCTTTAAGTATTTTATAAACTTCGCAAGTAGATTTTGGAACCGTGTAACTAATCTACGTGAGTAATCGCTATGTAATTGAGGATGAAAAAATTGTGGAACACCGTTATTATTAGCACTTTGTCTATAAAAAATATTTTGTACTACATTATTTTAAGTTTTATGAACATTTAAAGCACTATTGTTACTTATTATTATTATTTAATCTTCGAGCACGAAATAACTCTTATTGTTCAGATATAAAGTGACGTTTAGTTAATTCTGTACTGGAGTCATTAAGTTAAACTTTATGAAACGAAAAGACTGTGTCGTTTCATTGATCTATGTTTACTTACCTACATCGCTAGAGGCGCCACGTGTACCATACATGTGGCGCCTCTAGCGATAGAATTTGGAAAGAAGGTCAAGGATATTTCATCTATCTTACTTTTTGACCACATCCCAGGTCAGCGTTATCCGAAGATATTTAATGTAACGCTTATAAAATTATGTTTATATTCATTTATGATACTTTTTCCTATACATTATACAGCGAAGCTCTATCGAAGTGGGCGCGCATTTTGTACTAATTCAATGTAATATTAAATGCTAGTTTTATAATAGACTGTTCTTTTATTTTAAACCCACCACTCACCCTCGGTTTGTAAAGCCCAACGAGAACACAGACTACCACGAACCTCAACAAGTTGACCTAGCCAGAGAAGGCAACCCGAACTCTCACAATAAAGATCTGCTTAACCGGTGTAGTAGGTACGCTGGGAAGAAGTGATACGTCAACGCATGTATCGCCTCTACACGATATTTTTCAGGAACTATTTAGCAACAAAAATTGAATGTTGATCGAGCTATCTATACTAGGGATGCTGAATTTTTGACATCGCGGATGCGGATTTCCGAAAGCTCGCATCCGCAATGACGATTGCGGATGCGGAAATCCGCATCATCCCTGATACACAACACAAACGCGTCGGATCTTGTCACCGAAATGTTCGCTCCTATTGATCAATCAGCACTTGTTTACGGTATACGCCAGTTGCTAGCCCCACCCCCCTTTGTTTCTTGTTGCGACTTGCACTACATCCGCATTTGCATGAATATCCGTATTGATTATTGCGGATGCGGATGCAAATATCCGCAACATCCCTGACCTCTACATACATAAATTCATACTTTTCTCTCAACGGGGTAGGCAGGTACTAGAACCCGCCACTTGCTTTTATCCTTACATACCCCACGAGCTTCCTCTCCTTTCATCAAAGCCCGCCGGTTTCCGGTATTTCTGACCCGCCCTTTCTTCAGAACAACACCAACCTGACCAGCGGTGGTCGGCCCCCACCGCACCGGCCTGTTCACTAACTTGCTTTGTGACTTCTTCCGCACACATTCTTTCTACGTGACCAAATCACCTCAGTAGGTTTTCAATTCTCAATCCTCACTAATATTACTAGTGTTCGCTCAATGGTAAAAAAATTACTATAATCATTGTTGAGCATTTGAGAAAAACGTATCCATAGGTAATGAAGTTACATTTTTTAAACATTCTTTTTTCTGCTCTTTTACATTCGATACCTTCTCGTTGTTGAAATGTCAATGATTTGTGCAATACTGTCCATATTACACCACCTTTTTCCATAATTAATGTGCTTGTGAACAAGCGAATCAAAAATTATTTCTACAACCCAACCATTTTGTTAAGATTTGCACAAGAAATAGTTTTTGGGTATATTTCTGGGCTTATAAAAGCTCAATAATGTACAATATTAAGGTGGGATAAAGTATGCTTAAATACTACTTACATAATATAAATATGTACATTCAATAAACATCCAATCCGTCTAACTGAAGAGCAAGAATTTTCACTCGCATTCTTCAGCATTTTTTTACGTGTTGCGGTTATTAATTTTTTTTTGTTAATACTTCGTGTTATATAGGTATCGAACTAAAATACCTTTTTTGGCTGAAATATTTTGCAGTATTTGCACCATGCACAGTTCCATTCAGTGCCGATTTGGTCAGCCAGACATTCCATTTGATACTTGAATGGCATTCAAATTTTACTATTCAAATTATCTATCGGCCTAAAATATCTTCTCAAAATTCGTTATGAGCTCTTGCTCTATACGATCTCTCATCCAGAGCATCCTTGAGCTTCAACGTATATGAGCTGCGCCCCATTTATATTAACCCTATTTGTTTAAAATGTAACTTAAATAATAAAATGACTGTATTACCGATTAATATTAATTAACTTATTTAATCAAGGAATATCATATTACTACTTTTAACTCCTCGTATAGTAAGGTTTTAATAAATGATTATGGACCGTATCTGTCCAACTATTATTATTTGTTTTCGAAATAAGATAATTATTTCTTGAAATTCTTCTAATTATTATAAACCGACCCACGTATGGTTTATTTAACTTTTAACTTCGACCTCACACGCGTTTTGGGCGATAGATTAAAACTAGTTGTCCCAGAGTAGGTATAAGTAAAATGTTTAACCTCATTATCAATTTTGTTTTTGTTTAGCTTGTGCTCTACTAATATTTTCTTTTGCTTTTAGCGCCAACGTATTCGCTAAATTACGACGCGTTGAATAAGAGTTTTGTGAGTTAAATAACTCTTAATTCACGCTAAAGTCGGATTTCAATCTCGGTTCTCAAGCGAAAATTATCAATGAACAAAACAACAATTACTCCGACCTCCTGACATATTGTTATGCATGAAGAATATTAAAAACCGAACCATTCAAATGTTAATTTATCTGAAAGATAATCTATACATTACATACAAATAAATTAAATTGTAGTGTCTGTTTGTAATTTTAAAATAACAGCTTTTTATGAAGTGCTTTATATAATTGTTTACACGGTACTTTTACCAATAAACATTTTTTTTAAATTTTCGTCTCTCTGTCTGTTTGTTCCAGCTAATCAAATTAAATGCATAAAAAGGTTTTAACGGTACTTATACCAAAAAAACCAGCCAAGTGTGAGTTGGACTCGCATGGAGAGGGTTCCGTTTTATCTTAAGAACAAACTTGACATTGTAATTGAAGAGCATGTTCTCTTATACATTCCAATTACAAATGTAAGTTTGTGCGCACAATTTTGAGAGATTTACCGTGATATTTTAAGACTATAGACTTTTTTATAGCTTTTTATTTTTGACTAAGTAGTTTCGGAGATAAGGGCGTATAGGAAATGGGAATTTTCATCTTTTTCCTAAATAGCTCGAACATCTTAACATTATAAAATACTTATTATATGTATAGCCCGTCACAAAAAGCCCATTCATTTCATCTTCGATTGCCACCCAGGATAAATAATTGGGTGAAGAGCCATTTGTTCTGTGTCTGGGTGTAATTTATCTATGATATGTATGTATTTAGAAATATATAAGTATGTTTATCCTTTACTTTTTTAATATTTATTAATTCAGTCTCAATCTAGAGTACGCCGACGTCAGCTATCTTGATCTTAATGAGGACCAACCAGATAAACTTGATTACACTTATTAAAAGAAAAGAGCTGATTGAGACTAAAGCACTGATTGAGATTAGAATATAATTATGTGTAAGGAAAGTCAGTTTAACCGACATTTAAACTGACTTTACAGTTACAGTTTTGTGGCTAAACCGGCTTGGATGGGTTTTGAACAAAACCAAAAGGTATAGTGGTTTCGTTTAAAACCCATCCAAGACTTGAAGTCTATATCAGTAATAACAAACGTTCAAACTTTTAGCCAAATGTTAAATATTTGTCCCGTAATATATTATTATCTGTCTCTTATACATTACAGCAAACGCGCGAGAAAAGCTGCAGGCCCAGTTAGTTAGTATAGTATTATAATAATGTGTCCAAATATCTCTCCTGGCGATGAATATAAAGAGAGAACCATATGAATAGTTATGATACATAGTTTAAAAATAAATAATTTTACCAAGTCTCATTGTAATTAAAAATAAATTAAGTTAGTTCCTGCTTAAAAATCTATAAATAGCACAAGCACATCGTTGCAAGTGTTATTAGATGAACCGCGGACTTGCGCGCTCGTTCGTAAGTTTTTATTATTTATTATTTAGATTATTTATTATTTAGTTATTTAAATGTAAGGTGTAAAAAGAAATGTTTTGTTTATTAACCGGGCGATGCAGCGTCGGGCTCTGACTGTAGTCATAGGAGAGGATTTCTCACTGTCTGCCGTCCTACGCTCCATGGCCGGTAGCGACAGAAATTTTACCGCGGTCGCAACCTTTTGTGAGGACGTCATCTCGCAGAAGGAGGCGGCGGAACGAGTCCGGGAGAACGATCTCCACTAGGACCTAATTCGCCGCCGTCGAAACGTGCGGCGGAGGCGCGCTTACCAACGCCTCATGCCACCCTGATTGAGTGTGGCCGCGGGTGAACGGGATGGGTTTTCCCTTCCACCTGCTATAGTGGCCAACTGCGAAGTGGCAGCGTCCGCTTTTTGCGGGCAGGCGCTAGGAGGGGTTCGGATGTCTTAATAAAACTGTTCTTGGATCCCTCCTATTTTAGGCGCGGTTCCTAAAACGACGGTGGGTGAAAAATAATTTAAAAAAATATTGATGATGCCTTTTGAGAAGCGCGGTTGGCTTTTAATTAGTTATTACAATACCTACATAAATTACAGATTTTTATAACTTTATGACTGATTGAAATTAACACCAAATACTAATTTCATTATAATATGGCGGTTGGAGCTTTCTTACTTAATTAGAGTTACTTAAATTAATATAAATTCAACAAACGTTTATGTTTACAATACAATTTGTTTTTGAAAATTTGATAATAAGCATATGCGTGAAGCGAAAGCATCGTCCAAAGGGCGCTGTAAGACGACTTCGCTCAAACCTGATCAAGGGTTGGGGCATTTTTACAAGCGGCCTCAATATTTGGCCTTGAAACGATTATTGATTGATTCAGTTTTTATTTTATTAAAGATTTAAATCCTTTATGTAACTTATTAAGTTTTTATGTTTGTGAAATGTTTTAAAGGTCGTTTGAAATACAAATTGAAAAACTACTTTAGGAATAGACTAACATGCACTTAACTTATTGGTAATTAAATATTCAGATTAATTAATTCTTAAAAAAAATAAGAGAGTCAGAATAGATAAGAGTTACGCGACAGAAAGAGAGGTAACTTCTAGGTGAATATAACTGTAGGTAATTAGCGCTGTGAGACTTAAATTGTGACTTTATTGTGTCGGTGCAAGAGTCGCTATTTATTTAAATGGTTTGGCGGAGTGGAACTTCTGTACTTGTACTATTATGTATTCTGTGCTTTACGTTCAAATTGTTATCAATTTTATCATAGCGTGTCCGTCGGTTATTATATTTAAACTAGCGGACCCGACAGACGTTGTCCTGCCTGAACTTAAAAAAATAATATTCCTTCAACCCTATCGCAGCGGCATCTACCGGGTCCAATTATAAATCTAAACCATTCTCGAATCCACCTGAAGACACACAAAAAATTCATTAAAATCGGTCATTCTTCCTGGAACCCTATCGCAGCGCCATCGCCATCCAATTGTAAATCTAAACCATTCTCGAATCCACCTGAAGACAGACAAAAAATTTCATTAAAATCGGTCTAGCCGTTTAGGAGAAGTTCAGGAACATACACACGCACAGTATATATAAAGATTCAACACCCACATTTTGACGACTATAATTCGGTCAAACTCAACTGGGCACTTTGGGAATTAAAGATGATAAAATTGAGAGTATTAAAAGAATTATTAAAAAAGGGAGGAAACAGCTATGCTATGCAATTAGGAATTTAAGAGATGAGTTAACTGTACAACAATTAAAGTCTGTATATTTCGCACTCATTGAATCAAAACTAAAATACAGCATCTTACTCTGCGGAAATAGTTACAAATATAACCTCACTTCGGCGTTGGTTATGCAAAAAAGATCCATACGAACAGTTTTAGGTATAAACCAGACTGAATCATGTAGAAATCATTTTAAAGAGATAAACATTTGGACAGTCCCATGCCTCTATGTATAAGTCCTTCTGACAAATTTAGTTAAGAATCTAAACAGATCTAAACAGAGACAGACTGAGAAAGATCTGAAATCTATTGTTCAGCCTAAGTTAAAAGTTGTAGTTCTAAGGTGCAGGCTGTTTAAATATACAATAAGCTCCTCATAGGTTTTAAAGGTATTTTTACTGTCAATGTCTTCAAGCGGGAACTGAAAAAATGGCTTCTGGAAAAGTGCTACTATAGTATTGACGAATTCTTAAATGATAACAAATAAGTAAGTATAACAGATTTGACATGTAATCTAGTGCCATTATTTTTTCATTATATAATTGATGATAATTATCTTTATTTTTAATTTTCTATAAACGACGCCCCAATTATTATGATTTTTTTTTGCATGACATTACATTTTTGAGATCTATTTATTTTATGATTTTATTTAAATGTGATTATGTGCCTATATTATTGTTCGTGATAATTAATGTTAATGAGTAATTTTATGCCTATGTATATTTTAACACAAAGTACCTTTGTTTATGAAATAAATTACTTATGACTTGTGACTTATGACTTACAGTACATAATTAGGCAATTAGGTTTTTTATGATAAAAATAAATTATGAAACCAACGGTTAACACGTATGTAAGTCACAAACACATTTATAACAAAACTTGTGAACGTGTTCCTACAAGTACATCAGTAGGAACTCGTATCTTTTGCGGTACTAGGCTAGAAAAAAAAAATGCTTTTCCTGCACATGGGGTACGCATACATCCGGACGAAAAACAGACGCATCAACGACCGGACTTTCAATTTTAATTTCTTTATTTTGCAAGAATATATTATTATGCTTCTGTTCTGTGTAAGTCTTAGTTCACACTCATATGACTTTTTCCTGATCTCATCAATCGTAGTTGACAGTGAATTAAACCGGCCCACTGTCAAGACCGGTTTACTCTACAGCAACGGGGTCCCCTAATATGGTGTATACAGAGTGATCTTAGGTTTATTCTAGGTGCTAATACATATTCTGCCATATAATGGCGTGCAAATATATTTGGTAGGTACACATGCATATTATTATAATGTATAAGTTAAAAGAAAAAAAGAAGATAAATTAGAGAATGTCAATATTAATGTTATGTTATGTAGTATATAATTTAAACTATTTATTTAAAATTATCATTTAAATATTCATGTATATTATAATATTTTTTTTAGTGATAATTCCGTTAGTGATTTCTTAAATAATTTGAGTGGTAGACTAGATATATTGTTTGGTAAATTATTATATAATTTCACACACATGCAAAATACGCTTCTTTTTACTAATTCTAGCCTTATTTGTGGTAGACATAATTTTTCCTATGTCGAGTTTGGCTATTTTCCCTGTCACTGAACTTTGCAAATGGCTCAGCATGTTTTTTTTCGCTTCGGCTTCAAGGACCCACTAAGCAGACCCACCGGTGGGTCTTAGAATACTGACATGTATCCAAAGGCCCACTAGTGGGTCCACTGAGATTTTATTATCTTCGAAGACCCACTAATGACCCCTTCGTTGTCAAGGTTCATAAAGCAGACCCAACGGTGGGTCTCAGAATACTGACATGTCTCTAAAGGCCCACTGACGGGTAGGCTCCATTGATTTTTTTAATTTTATGTCTTCTAATACCCACCATAAAGTTAAATGTAAGAAAAAATAATCACACTAGATGCTTGAGATCATCGGAAAATTTGAAACTTTCAATCCCGTAGGTGTATAATATGTTCTTGAGATGTAATTATTAATATACAAGTATTATATTGATATAATCCTTTAGGTTGATAATGACCACTTTCTTAAAATGCCCACTGCCCACTGTCTGGAAGAGATCGCAGTCTGCGATAAAACCGCCCATTGTACTTTTAAATGGTAATTTCCATATTTAAAATGTATCTGAGGTGTACAATAACGAATATTCTATTCTATTCTATTCTAAAAAGAAAACAATATCATAATAGCATAAATCTGCCCTTTACTTTTTAACTAAAACATCCTTATACCTATTATTATTTTTGAGTGGTGCGAACAGTACCTAAAGTCTAATATTTGTTATGTATAAAACTGTTATTAAACTTCACTGCTAAAAAATAAACTTAAAATAATTTTTCCAAGATATTTAAATAAAAAAGAAAACTCTCCTGATGGCAAATTCACTAAATAGGTATTCTATAAACGACCACACCACTATCTTAACTTCTCCAGAAAGTGTCCTACTGTTATTTCATCATGTATCAACTGTAACTGAGATTCTATTATAAATTGGTCTCTTTCTATGTAACAATGAAGTCTTTTAGAAAATGTTGTGCTTTCATTTTGTATAAAACTTAATAGCTTTAGCATTGTGACATAATTTTTGTTTATATTTTTATTAAGCTGAATGCCAAGCTTCCAGGACGTTGGTCGTTCTATGCCGTTCGTTATATACACCATTGGCTTATAAATATTTCTTCTTTTAGCCAGTATGACTCCATATACTTTTGAAATTTCTTTAATTTATCTGAAGTCGGAAATTGTGTATTTCCATCCATCGCATATCATCCTTTCTGGTAGTAACGGAAGGACTGCACAGAGTGCGACAATGCGTTTTTCTAGTTTTTGTTTTATCCCTATTTTCTTAGCTCGCCTCCAAATACTACGTGTCATGTGATAGTAACATTTCTTTACAGTCGCATCGGGAAATGCTTTAAGTATTGCATTTGAGGATGATACTTCGAAATCCATATGAAATTTTGTCGGCTTCCAATCTGGGAATTGTGATTTTAGAATCTCAAAAAGCGCAAAGTATGTTTCTTCCTTTTTGTTGTTTAATAAAGCGTAACATAGCGGAACCATATTTACATTAAATAAAGATTAATCCAAATTACCAAATATTGTAAATAGTTGTAAGAATGGTGGAGGACAACTTGAAAATGTTCCATCGCCAAATACCTCATTAATTGATGGCATTAATTCTCTTGACTCTTTAGTGGAAAATATAAGAATCCGGTTTTCATTGTAACAGTAGTCAGCTAATAAAAAAGAAGTAAATTTATCAGGAATCTCTACTTCCCTGACATCACTGAAAACACACTTGCTAACTCCCAGTGATTGTTTTCTCGTATTATACAAAAGCGTTTTTTTTTGTTTCCATATAAGGGTGTGCTACCTACCAAATGTAAGCCCTTGTCTTTTAGAGGAACTTGTATTTTGTCTTTAAAAATTTTCGGAATGGGACTTGTCGAAACTTTTACATATTCCTTAGCTGCCTCTATTGTTTCAGCCACTATATTTTTGCCAAAATCAGGATTGTATGGCTTTTGTGGGTCTGACGTGGTATGCTTATTAGATTTTAGAATACGAAGAGAATGCTGGAAAAGGGCAAAATTAAGACTATAAGACTTAAAATATCAACTCCAAAAAAATAAGTGGGATTAGTTTTAAACTCAATATCGTACCTGTATCGTTATTGAGCCGGTACATTTATACCTTTTCCTCATACTACACTGCCATATACTGGATCCATTCTTATAAATTTTCTTTTTATGATATTGATATCCTCCATGTAAAAGTACTTTGCCACCCCTTCTGCTCAAAAATTGTATATCCGAATTGGATGACTCTGAAGAGCAGCTCTCAATTACATTGCAACGCAGCATTTTACACTTATTGAAATACACCACTTATATAGATAATGTTTTACGGATACAACATGACAATGAAAAACAGGATAATTATATAATTTTCAATTATTCTCATCCGACCAGTACTAATTTAAGAAGGTTATACGCTATTTTCATTAGTGGGTCTTCGAAGATAATAAAATCTCAGTGGACCCACTAGTGGGCCTTTGGAGACATGTCAGTATTCTGAGACCCACCGTTGGGTCTGCTTTATGAACCTTGACAACGAAGGGGTCATTAGTGGGTCTTCGAAGATAATAAAATCTCAGTGGACCCACTAGTGGGTGTTTGGAGACATGTCAGTATTCTGAGACCCACCGGTGGGTCTGCTTAGTGGGTCCTTGAAGCCGAAGCGGTTTTTTTAACAAAGATACATGTATTCAATGTATATATATAGACATGGTAGTGGTAATATACGAAGTCCTTGAAACAATGGCTTACAACTGCCAAGGAAGTCTGCACCACACATTTTTTTGTGCTTTAAAAACTTTGTCTACGTCTACGCAATTACCCCAAATAATGAGACCGTATCTAATTACGGACCATTACAGCATCCAAGTTCACAGTAATTCTGATTTTTTGTAATGCATAAATGAAGCGATCTATTTTATTCAGAACTTTGTCTGTGTGGTTTCCAAGTACAGAATTGATCTATCGTTATACCTAGGAATACACTTCTTATCTGGGTCCTGCTTACGCACTGCTGTAAATAAGCCTCTAGGCCTAAAAAAGGGTAATCTGTTTAAACAGTTCAACTAACTTCAACGTTGAACCAGGAAAGAATAATTAAAAGCGGACAACATAGTGAAAAGTTTTCGACAAACATTTGTAAAAATATTCAACAAATATATTACTTAAGTAAAAAAAGAACCCTACGGATGATCCTAAGGCCCTAAGGTGGTCATAGTAAGCAATCGTAAAACTATCTTAATATTATCAACTTTTTTTTCAGGATCATTTAGATATTCGCTACGATGACTCCAGGACCACAAGAACATGTGCCGGCTGCCACGGTTCCTCCACAGGATGGCAACAGAATCGTCATCTCTGGCATGTCAGGTCTTTATCCACGGTCGCATAATATCAAGGAGTTTTCAGACATTTTGTACAATAAGGTAAACCATAGACTTGACATAACCTTACTTAGGTTTTAAATTTTATCACACGAAGATCTATTTTAAAATATATTTTAAAATTTGGCGCCCCGGGCACAACAAAATTGCCCCTTCATAAATTACGCAAAAAAATAAAAATATTGAATCAGCATAATCTATATAAACTAAACTAAACCGTAGGTCTTTGAGACGTGAAATTTGGAGGACGTGTTCCTTATATACTATAGGCATCCGATAAGAAAGGATTTTTGAAAATTCTACCCCCAAGTGGTTGAAAAAGGGTGGCAAAGCTTGTATGGGAACACATGTCATGCTTGCTTCACCTGAGCAATAGGAGACAATGTTAAGTGTCAAGTTGACAATAAAAGTCAAGACGTCAATCATGCCACAATAAAACGAAAATATAACATTTGATTACAAGTGCGGTGCATATGATAATAGATAGCGTTCTAATGAACTAAAAGTTTTATAAAAATATAAATTTCACGAGTCTGTACTATTCAGAATTTTGTAAAAAAAATAAATCAAGATACTCAAAAAATAATAAATAAATCCATTATTTTATAGTATAATAAATATTTTAATATTTAAAATACAATAAACGAAATAAGAAGTTCTTACACAAAGTTGCAAAGGTTATAAATTATAAATACAATATCTGTGTACAATATGGGACGAGTGTACGCTCCCGGATTTTAACTTCATGACCTAAGTTTCCTTTCCTACGTCCGCAAACCCCCAATAACCTGGCGACATTAAGGTATGGCATGGTTTCTACTTTGGTTCTAGTTGATTTTTCCAATGCCTTCAATGCCGTCAATCACGAACTCCTCCTTGCTATCCTATCCCATTTCTCGGCCTCTCAAGAAACACTAGACTGGTTTTCTTCTTACCTTCGGGATCATCAGTGGTCGGTAAAGATTCTTCTTCTAGTTGGTGTAATCAGGTTGCTGGTATTCCTCAAGGCGGTATTCTTTCACCTCTTCTAGTTTCAATCTTCATCAATCTTATCACCCTAAGACTTCAGTGTTTCTACCATCTTTACGCTGATGAATAAGATATATTGTCCTGGGTTTCATTTGTAAACAGTGATCTTGCGGCCATTAAACATTGGTTTGATATGTTCGGCGAATCAGTGAACCCAAATAAATGTCATACTATAATCGTCGAAAGCAGCCGTAGTATGAGCCCTCTCGACCTTGCTTCACTCCCACCACTTAACTACGATGGCATGGTCATTCCATACTGTGAAAGTGAGAAAGACCTTGGATTGTATATTGACACAACTCTGAGCTGGCGAAAACATATTGCATCTATTTGTCAGAAAGTAACAGGGTCATTGTGGGCCCTTTATAGACTAAAGAAATGCTTGTACAGACTCTAATACTCCCTATAATCGACTATGGCGATGCGTGTGATATTTGGACCTGAATACAGATCTACGTAATAAACTTGACCGTCTTCTCCATAATTGCATTCGATTCGTTTTCAATTTACTGAAATATGATCACGTGTTTTAGCACCGCACTAACTTGAAGTGGCTGCCAATTCTCCAACGTAGACATACACGAGCATTAACTACCTTATATTCTATACTCTTCTCTCCAAGTCCTCCTTTCTACCTAACTTCTCAATTTCAATATTTAGGTGCAAATCATACTGTGAATCTTAGATCTTCACACAACCGGCTTCTCCTTTGTCCCACTCATCGCTCTGACTTGGTATATTCTACCTTCTTTGTTCAATCTGTCCTGTTATGGAACGCGCTCCCTCTCGTGATCAGTATGGCAAAAACTCGGCTTACCTTCAAATTCTTCTTCGCCCAAAGGTCGACTGGAAGAAAATACCTACGGCATTAAGTCCACCTTTGACACATTTTGTGTCATAACCATTTTTATGATCGTGTTAATTCCCGCATATATACATAATTATGTTACGGAACACGGAAGTTTAAAAGTTGAATCAGCATATTTAGGCCTTTCTTAATGAAAACGCTTCACAAAAGAATAAGCACCTAGTATCTTCTACGAAAGTGATGAGAGTTTTGTAGAGCCTTGAGACTCACTTTAACTCTATTTCAACAGCTTGTGGTATTTTGAAAACTGAAATGTATTAAATTATTTCAATATAGATCCCCAGGGTTGTAAGGGGTCCCACCCTACATCTTTCGGGATCTAAGCCCAATCTCACCTGTCCCTAGTGCCCTCTGCTAAACAGCAAACGAGGCAAAGGCGAACCGCCAACACGTACTGGACTAGCTAGGCTGGTGGTTGGTTAGACGAATAAGAAATAGAGCGATGTGGACGGACGCGAGTGCGACCCTGTCGACCCTATACACTCAATATTCTTACGTACAATATCAGGACTTTGAAGAAAGACGAGAGTTTAATCGAATCAATATGTATCTTTGCATGAATTTAATTTGTTTTATAATTTGTACGCCATTAGTGGTAGGACATAGAGATCTCAGAGTTTACCTAAAAATAAAGCAAAAACGTAACACCTTTTGTAACCAGTGTTCACAAATAAATTGAATTGAATTGTATTATCTGACAAAAAGTAATGAAACGATCTATCCTTTTAATTATACAAAAAAAAATGACATATATGTGAGCAATAATTAAAAAAATATTTATATTTTCATCTGTTCTATTATAGTGGAATATAGCTAATTCCCATTCCCACCACAAATTAATTAATTGATGTTTAATTTAGATAAACCCAGTGACATCAACAGACCTGCGCTTCAAGTACAATCACCCAGAAGTAGTGCAATATTCTGGAACTATTCCTGAACTCAACCTTTTCGACGCTCAGTTCTTTAAAGTACACTTTCGTCTGGCAAATGCTATGGACCCTATGGGAAAAAAAGTGTTGGAGCAATCATACCAGGCTATATATGACGCCGGTAAGGATATCAATCCATCTAAAATAACAATAAGAGCATTACAAAAATAAAACATAAAAATTCTTCTCTGTCATTATTTTAAAATTTATATTACAAAACAAAAGCTTGTCTATTCAAGACAAAATGTAATGAGCGCAGGCTTGGTGGTAACGGGTGGGGCTGCCCGTTACCCTTGTATAAGAGTACGTGGCGTGACGTGTTCCGTGTGTGTCTATCTAAATTGAACGGGGACAAGGCCCCGTGAACTGAATGGTGTGCAGCATGTTTTCTTTAATAAGACATGGTAAAAAAGATCTCTTGTCTATGTCATAATATATCTTATTTAAGTATGAAATAATAATTACCCCATGTTACATGCAGGTATCAATCCAGAGGAACTATCCGGTAAAAAGGTCGGCGTGTTTATTGGATCATGCTTCTCTGAAGCGGATAAAACTCTTTTTTATAGTGATACTATAAAGTCGGGTTTTGGTATACCCGGGTAAGTAATGTTGTGTCTTATTCATCCCTATGTGAACTTCATGTTTCTTTAGAGGCTCTCTCCCTATTTTTTATCGCACAGTAATTTTGAAGTGATAACTTCTTTAGCGGCGTTGTGCACTTTTGGGATGGGTAAAAAATGTTAAACTGACCTGATCGAAAATTCGTAAGACGGAGCCGAGTTTCTTATATTTAAAAAAATATAACATTCGAAATTCAAACATTTATGAGCGGCCAGGAGCGCAGAACTTCCAGTGTACCCTATGTATACATTTAGATATGTTATTACCTACTTTTTATTTTTAACCTAATTATATATATATATATACAGGTGTATGTGTATGTATATGCAAATACATTGTGAAGTTATGTTTTCACTTCTGACGTGCAGTCCTACGACTGACTGTTTTTTTTTGGTGCAACGAACGACTTCCATATTCAACATTTCCGTAGACAAATATCCTCTACTTAGAAACTAGTACCTACACAAAAACTTTCCCTATATTAGTATTGAAAATATTTTGCATTTAACTATTTATATAATAGTACATGCCTGCCACAATAATGTACATATATTGACAAAATTAGAATGCATACCTACGTAGGAAGTTTTTATGCTAAGGAAGGAAGGAAGGATCTGACTTCCTAGCAACAGCCAGTTCGAGTTACAGTATGCGAACCTGATTTAACTTTTCCTTTTAATATACTTGCTCTCAATTTTCTCAAAGTACCTGGTTGGCGGTAATAGGCTTGCCCCCTATTACGTGAGGGAGACCAAGTTATATGTGGGTGTTATTAGCCTCTTTCTTCGGGGATATAGGCGTGCGTATATGTGTGTAGATTAAGAAATTCAGTAAGTGATATGCGTATTATTTAGTAATTATAGTACTTTTTTTTCTGTATGAAAGGTACCCTATGTCCTTCTCTGTATCTCCTTTGAAAAAATTGCCAAATTCACGAAGTTTTATGCGAGGCACTGTAATTTTCAGATGCAGTAAGACTATGTTCCCTAACCGCATCTCGTACTGGCTAAACGCCACGGGTCCATCAATGGCTATAGACGCGGCCTGCTGTAGTTCAACCAGCGCGTTGGAGCAAGCGTGCTTGGCCATCGGTCGGGGAGAATGCGAGTCCGCAATAGTTGGTGGTAGTTACTTGTGTATGCATCCACAGTCATCGGTACATTATTCGAGGTGGGTTTTATTTACAAGTTGTTTTGTCACGTGGAGGACTCAGTGCAAATATATTATGCATGCATCAATTTGCATTGGTCTGGGCTTGATGGAACTGGATGGAAGTAGCGCAAGACCGTACACCAAATTGGTTGAGAACGGCTGAGAAGAAGAGAAGAATATCTAATTGCATTGGTCTGGGCTTAGTATGTATAATGTGTTACATACGTAGTTACAAAAAAATGAATATGTTTATCCGTGTTTTAGAACCCATGGTACAAGCTATACTTAGTTCGGGTATAAGTAGATAGCGCTGTTTATTATGACCCTGGGTATTATTATTACATAAGTTACTATTATTCAAGTATTACTCTTTGTTAGTGTCCTAAAATTTGACCTGTTCACATCATTTACAGAATCATAAAGCTGTGTGAAGATGGCAAAACGAAATCTTTTGACGAACATGCGGACGGTTGCGCTAGATCTGAGGCTGTGAATATATTGTTTTTGCAAAAGGCGAAGGATGCTTTGAGGTAAATAATTTAAATCACTAAACCATCCAATACTATGACGTAGTACTTTACTTGCTTATAACATAATTAATACTTTTCAGGGTATACGCAGAAGTAATTCACGCTCAGGCAATTTTTACATGCAATTTGAAAGGAGTAACTGGTCAAACATACGGCTTTCACCGAGACTTAGATAAAACTATCGACTTTATGAAAAAATTCTATGAAGAAGCGAAAGTGTCGCCTCAATCTATTGAATACGTTGAAGCTTTTGGATCTGGTCAGATTTCATATTAAATAAAAAAAAAAAAAACCATAACAACAACACCATGAAGTTAACAACTTATTTCTTTCAGGCTTGCCAGAGGCAGATAAGGTTGAACTACAAGCTATTGAAGAAGTGTTCTGTGAAGATAGGCAAGATCCTCTTTTGGTCGGTAGTGTTATGTCCAATATCGGTTATGGGGAAGCCGCTTCGGGTATATCTGCTATAACGAAGGTGAGGTGGTATTTAGTCCTATGATATAATACTGACGATTTTGGATACAGTCTACTGTGGTGTGTGTAACCATGGTATTTAAAAAAGAAGAATCACTTGTTCATAATGTTTACCCACAATTTTTATTTTTCTTTGTTATTGTGGCGAAATCCATATAAAAGCAATTCATACTTAGTTATCAATAGAAAATGTATATAGCCCCCGCGGTGACCACTGTCTCCTAAGATACAGCCGCTGCCTATTTTAGGAAAGAAGGTTTAACTTCTAATAAAATAAACTACAAGAGTTTTGGAAAGAGAGGAAAAAAATGTATTATGATATTTTTAGCTAATATCAAATAACGCTTTGATAATATCTTAAGTAAAATAAAATAAAAATACTGCAGCGCCATCTGGTGAAGTTACACTGAATAAATTAGCTAATTATAATTATTTATATACCTAATAAGCACCTACTGATCCTGTATCTCGCAATGAAAGTTCTCGCGCTGATTAGGATATTATATGTTACTGTAAATGTGCGAAGCGCAGTGTATGTTAACATCCATCAAGCTAGCTGGTGCATTGCCATTATTTTTTTTTATATGAACATTCACCAGTGAATGATATCATTTACCACGACGACTTGGTGTACCATCATCATGAGTGATAATAATTTGAAAATATGATGAGTATAAGACCCACTGCCCATTTGAAAAAATAAATATGCAAAAACAGAAGCAAAGGGCTGGTATAATATTGAGATACCAATTGTTATTGTTATAAAAATAAAGTCAAATTAAAAGTGAAGTTGCAAATTGCTATGGCAATTAGAATCGCAAACAACGCAACGAGTTTTGTAGTTGCAATTCTATAATTTGGTTTCACTTACATAAGGAGGCAAGCCTAGCCTACTGGTCACTTTGGGAATTAAAAAGGGATATTGCTTACATGGATGGATTTGAGAGTGTAAGCTCGAGATGGTCAGGGTCTCATACCTGTAACTGGAACTGGCAATTGTCAAGAATTCTGAGCCCTCTAACTTGCTTGCCTTAACTTGTGAAATAAGCACACGAATAAGAAGATTTTGAATGGGATTACCACTTGTAATGGAAAGTGGATCCTATATGACGATCTAAATACGCGGACGCACCGCTAGACACAGGGGATTCAAACAAAGCATTGCCCAAATTGAATCAAAAGTAGATGGTTTTAAGTGTATGGTGGACTTGAATGTGCCAGCATTGTCACATGAGGTTTCATGTAATACATAGGTGCACTGTAAAGAATTTCATATGATGATAGAAATGCTCTCTATCAAATAATTGAGAACTTTGTCCACACATTACATAAAGCACCGTCTCCTACAGGGGCTATGATTCCAAAACCTCTGTCACAAAGCATGCACCACCAGACCTTGCTCCTGTTGATTCCTATTCTTCAAAACTTGGATATCTTTTTACACAGTAACAATTTTAAATTCAATAAGGCGGTGATAAACGCTTTCAAAGAGGTAATCCATTCGCAACCCCAGGATTTCTATATACAGGTGGAAAATTCATGCATGAACTTTCATTAAAATGGCAAAAAATGAAACGATAATAACTTCGGTTAATTAAATATTCTTTAGAGACATATATACATACTTTAATTTGTATAATGTCTTTAGGTTCTACTAGGATTCCACAACGGTGAGCTAGCTGCCAACCTTCATTGTGAAAAACCGCGAAAAGATATTGCGGCGCTGCGGGACGGGCGCATGCACATCCTCACCGAACACCAGCGCTTCGGTCGAAGTTATGTGGCCGTCAATGGTATGTCAGTAACCGGCGTTAACTCTCATGTGTTGTTACACGGCCGTTATAAGCCTAAGGTAAGAAGCCACGTATGGATATTAAGTGAAAAAAAATAGTTTTTTTTTTATATGAGAGTAACTAAAAACTATAAGGCCTTCCACTTTCGATAAAATATGGGGTAGGTATAGGTATATGTTTTTATCAAAATGAGATAAAACATTTTGAAAGGCTCTTCAGCAATTTGGATTTTTTGACTTGACAAATTCCGTGGCGCGGCAGGAGTCGCGAGGTCGACTCTATATATATTATGTCTATTTGCATTGGTCTGGGTGTTTGTGTGTCACGTGTGTTTGTCATGTATAATATGTAGGTTTAAAAAAATATCCAAGCATGTTTATCCGTGTTCTAGAACCTAGTTTGGGATCAGAAAGCGCTGTGTAATATGTCCCACTACTTTTTAATTTAGTTTCTGTGGTTAATTGGAGCGCCGGCCCTAGCCCTGATCAGGGCAGAGGGAGATTTTCTTTCAGGAATCCTTTAGGGAATGTTTGGAAAGAAATAGCACCAATCATTTTTGTTTAAGACATTGAAAATATCTTTCGGTTGGCTTGGGTCTGTGTCTAAGGATTGCTTCAGACTTAATATTTCTTGTGCCAGATCTGCTTCACAAATGTCGAATTCTGTGTCAAAACATTTTGCAAATTTAAACACGATTGTTCAACTTAAATAAGACATCTGTTTGAAACGTTATATTTTTCGCTGGCAGTTGTTTTTCGCGTTTAACTTTATGGCGCCCTTTGCCACTTAGTGCCTAGAGCAAGCACTCCTCTCGTTCTACCCCAAGTCCAGCGCTGGCTATTTGAATAACGATATATCTATCTTTCAGGACCTGAATCGCTACAAGACTTGCATACCGTACCTGGTCAATATATCAGGTAGACACGAAGAAGCTGTGAAACATATATTGTCAATTTTGAAATCGAATCCGGTAGACCCGGAGCAGTTAGCTTTGTTACACAATATTCATAAAAAGAGTGTTACTAGCCATTTGAGCAGAGGATATATCATACTCCGTAAGTTACAGTGTCTTTTACAGTTCATAAAATGAATAATCATCTTACTCATATTAAAAACGCGTAAGTTTGTGAGGATGGATGGACATTTGATTCTCTTTCATGCGAAAACGGCTGAACGCAATCCAGATGATGAAATTTGGCATAGAGATAGATTACAGTCTGGAATAGCACATAGGCTACTTTTTATGCTTGCGTGTCATGAAACGCGAATAATTTGAATTTATTATAAATGAATTTATAATAATTCCAGAGACAAATAAAGAAGAAAAAGCAACAACTTTATGCGAGAAAGTCGATTACTTCGATGACATGAGGCGGCCATTATGGTTTGTCTACAGTGGGATGGGCTCGCAGTGGGCCGGTATGGGCGCTCAACTCATGCACATACCCATCTTTGCAGCTGCTATACAACGGTATGATAAATAAACCATTTAAAAAACCGAAATGGAATGAGGTACATAATATCTGATATTTGAAACAAAACTGCCACTAAAGAGTGGAAAAGTCATAGATTTCGAAATTATTGCTTTCACCGATAACTAGTTAAGAAAAATAAAAAAGTCCCTATCAAGACTTAAATTGTTTATATACAGTAGCATTTTCATTATCTCTGGTTCAATTCAATCAAATTCAATATATCTGGTACCAACACCTTAATTTCTTTGTATGTTCCTATGTTTGTCTTTTCCTTCACTGCTCCAGTAGGTTCTTTACAGTCGTTCTTTTAGCTTCAATTTTTTCCCTCCTATTAAGTGACCGATTCCACTTTACCGGTTTTGCTACTTCTTACCAAAGGGAAATGCCCATTTGGTAAAGAGTTTTTGGCCCAATGGCCCCAATGAATGAAATAAATTGTTGGCATTAGGGTTGAAATCATAGATACATTAACCGCTAATATTTTTTTATATAGGACTAGGATATAATAAAAAAATAAAAAAACTCACCATTTGCTTTAATAGCCAAAGCGGTATGACCCTTGACTGGCAAATGAGAGGTCTTAAGTTCAAACGCAAGTATTTCTTCTGACGACTGAAGTTATATTATTTTTTTATGTTAAATTAGTGTATTATTAAAAAGAAAACCTTAAAAAAAGAGAAAACCAAAAAAACATTTTTAGTTTTCGATTATTTGTGTGTCCTCATTTAAATATATAATTAACACGTCATCTAGAAACAGGGCTAGGGGATTTATATAACATTGAAACCTTGCCCAGACAAAGAACCAAACAATGGTCATGACATGGGCACAACACTCTACTGTCCCGCGATCAGTAACAAGCAGTTACAACAGTGTTGTCATATGGCATCTATACCAATTTCATTGTTATTAACAATTATGTATACAAAATACATTTTTCGAGCTACATGCCTGCTCTTTATTCGCCCTGTAATAAAAAATACAGTTATTTGGTAAAGGAAACCCTTCATCATGAGTAAGTCGGTTTAATCGTGTGACAACAAGGTCGTTATCGGGTGAGGTTTCGGGATCCATTATAGTAATCAAAGTCGTCGGATATATATCAATTAGAAAATAATGTAGAAAAGATAACGAGTCGTTAGCGCACAGAGAAACGAAATGCGATTGCGAAATGTCATAGTTGAACATTTAGACATAGAGGTGGCGGTATTAGAACTATTTAATTATTTAAAATACAGAAATGTTTATTTTTTACGTATATATGTAGATTCTGGTAGTTCATAAATAGTCGTTATTTTTTATTGTTAATTCTGTACAAAATAACGATAACAAAAGGACACCAAGTTTCGATATTTAGGGCGAAATACCCTCACTTTCTTTAACATTTTTTTATGGGATGGATATTGAACGTTTTTATATCTTGCAGATGCCAACAGGCCTTAGAACCCAAAGGACTCGACATCGTCAACATAATTACATCCGCTGATGAGAGCATCTTCAACAATATTCTGAACTCGTTTGTGGGGATAGCTGCCACTCAAATTGGACTTACTGACGTTCTCCGTGAATTGGGACTAAAGCCAGATGGAATTATAGGTAAGCCAATACCTGCTGGTAGCTGAAGTTTGCTTTTTGGGCAAATATAGGTAAACTACTAGCTTCTACCTGCAGCTTTGCTTGCCTGAAGAGTTCCACTATCCACCTTCTGGGTCCACTATCAGACCATCGTTACTAAGCCCAATTTGTTGGACTCGTCAAAACGAATAATAAGAAGGGTTGAACTTGTAGCCACTGAAGTGTTCCACTATCCACCTCTTGGCACCATTATCCAAATTATATTGCATCCAAACTACAAACATATATACAAAGTTTCATTTCGATACGACAGTTAAAAGAACGTTTAATTCAACTTCCAAGATTTGTTTACGTAGTTAGTTACAGTTGCTAGCCGGAAAAAAGTGATAGTGCAACGAAAAATGCTGACCAGGAATTGACTTATTTTATTTTTACACCATTTGTGGATCTTGCGCGATACTACTGTAACAACTTGTGTATAAAAATTATATGTATAGTAGTTAGGGCAACTTTCACAGATGGCGCAACTTTAATTTCGAGATTTTACAATATTTACCATATTTTGATATAATTTATTCAATCCATCAAATATATATTGTAAGACTCCGCTTAGCAGAGAGGATTTAAAGGGATCGGGTGTTGATATAGAAGGAGAACAATTCATAAAATCTAGAGGAATTGGAATTAATATATTAGGAACTGAACTATCTACTCATAACATTATCACTTTATAATGGCTTCCTAGATGTGGCCCAGCAACTTAACAGCCGTCTACTCTGACTGGTCGCTGCGGCGCTTTTTCTTCTTTCTGATGATTCTATACATATTTAAAAATATAATTCATCACGATTCAAATATTATATCACCAGCTAGCTTTCTGCAAGGCTTGAAAGAGGTTCGTACCTCACAATATATATAGCGAAAAGAATTCCAATCCAACCGGGTGTCCAAAGACACCTCACGCGTTTTATTTTCATGTTTCAAGCTATTTAGGTATGGGAAATGTATGTTTACAAATTACATATGTATTGAGTGTATTATATATTTGTAGGTCACAGCGTGGGTGAGTTAGGATGCGCATATGCAGACGGCTGTCTGACTACAGAAGAAATGATACTATCTGCATACTACCGCGGGTTGGTGTCACTTGAAACGAAGTTCATACACGGGTCAATGGCAGCTGTCGGCATGGGCTATGCACAAGTAAGACATTTTCATATTGATAACAAAACACGTATATGTATAAAACGTCCCTACATTATTTTTTACTTTTTCCGTCCGCCGTGTTGGCTATTAAATAATTATTGTTGATTCCGACATATAATACATTCTAGTTATAATTAAGACTAGAATATGCCATAACATGACTTCTCTTTTCCTAGATATCAAAGATATGTCCTCCGGAGATTGAAGTTGCGTGTCACAATGGGCCTGAGTCCAGCACCATTTCCGGACCTTCCGATGTGATGCGTGAATTTGTCGCAGAACTGACCACTAAGGGTATTTTTGCAAAAGTAGTCCCGTGCTCTAACATCGCTTACCACTCGCGTTATATCGCTGATGGAGGTAAGTTTCTGAAACGATCATCGTCTGATAAACTTCTCCCAATTTTATGTGGGGTCGGCGCAATGTTTTCTTCTTCTAGCCGTATCCTCACGCAGGCCATCTATATTTTTGTTAGTGGTCCTCTACTAATGTGTCCGTCAACTTCAAATTCAAATTCAAATTCAAAATCATTTATTAAATTAAGACACTAAGTGACATTTATGAACGTTAAATTGAAGCTACTGTTAAAAAATCATAGATCGATGCAAACAGACGCCACAGCATGTACTGGATTATCGAGGTAAATTAGGTGAAAACAAAAAAATCTACTGCCTGCTTGTGTCGATCTATAACTTCCAGTTTCCAAAATGCGTAGAGCCTTATGAGAAGAATACTGGCAAATAAACTCATGGCCACTCTTTTTAAAGGTCAGATCTACAGGTATTAGTGTTACATAAAAGGTAAACATGATGTAAGCTGTTGCCACCTGAATTTCATTTTATTGAAATCCTCCAAAAGCTAACGTATAAACAAAAAATATCACTCAGTGATACCGTTGAAGGTTTGAACCTATTAAACATAGAAATCCATACATATAACTCTCTTCATCACAATTCACCCATCCCTCCGCATCTAATGTATTCACTCCTCATCTTGTAGATCTTAATCACACCACATATTCAAGAAAGGTAATACTCATTTCGTGGGCGTATACTTTTCTCACCCGCCACTGGATGGCGTGTAAGAAAGGTTTTGGTCCTCACCTATCATTTCCTTTTAATAATGCAAGTTATTTCAATGTAGGTCCGGGATTACTAAGATATTTAAAAGAAGTCATTCCTACTCCAAAACCACGTAGCGAGCGTTGGCTCTCAACGTCTGTACCAATCGAGTGTTGGGACGAGCCTATTGCTAAGTTATGTTCTGCAGAATATCTCACAAACAATTTATTGGTAAGTTTAAATATGAATGTTCTTGATGAATTTATAAATAATAATAATAATAAAAATAAATGGGCCTTAAATTTGCCGGAACTAGATCTATTATTATCTGTGTCCTGGCTACGTTTCGGTGACCTCTTTGGAGAAATTAAAGGTTTTATCTATGCAATTACTGATGAAGTTGTTATGACGAACAACTATCGGAGACATATCCTGAAGGACGGCACAGTTGACATTTGTCAGGCATGTCATCGTCCCGAAGAAAGCCTTAGGCATATAATTTACCGTACTACAGGTATATGCCTGACCCAGTTTTTGAAAATGGTCGTGCAGCATTGTACTGGGATCGGTCTATTATTACTGACAGGACCATTGTTGCCAATAAGCCTGATATAGTGGTAATAGACCGATTAGAGCGCCGAGCAATGATTGTTGATATTACCATTCCCCATGACGACAATCTTTTAAGAGCTGAAAAAGAAAAACAAATGAAATATTTGGATTTGGCCTATGAGGTGGTGGTCGACATGTGGGATGTGGATTCGGTAATAATTGTGTGAATAGTCATATCAGCCCATGGGTTGATTGCAAAGAGCCTTGGCCAACACCTTCAGAGGCTCACGTTAGGCAGCTGGAATAAAGGCCTGATGCAGAAGGCGGTCCTTCTTGATACGACACGTATTGTGAGGAGGTTTCTATCTCTGGAACCCTAACCACCGGTAGCTTGGTCCCTGTACCCAATACCGGTGGGGCACTATTTTTATATTTTTAGATGTATTTTTGATATAATCTGAATGTTTTAAAAAAAATAATTTTTATGTTTATCTAAGTGAATAAAGAGAATAATAATAATAATACTATTTATTTCTAAGAGTATGGTGAATACAGGTTCTGACATTGTTTTATTGTACAGCATATTCTGCCACTTTCGGCGTGCAAATAGGGATTATAGTATAATTGTGAATGCTGAGGCAGATTGGTTCCGGGAAGCTATGTCGCAAGTATGCGATGCGGCGATGCCTAGGGCCCAATCCAGGACTGCAAGGTGTCAGGTGTACTGGTGGACCTCAGAAATCGCGCGGCTGCATGAAAATTGCGTGACCGCGCGCCGCTACTACTCCAGAACTAAGGGCAGCGGTGCAACGGTTCCAAGCCAAGCGCACCGCACCAGGACCTGACGGCATCCCAGGCCGAGCATGGGTTCTTGCCCTTACGGCTCTCGGGCTCCGCCTAATGGGGCTCTTAACGCATGTTTAACGAGGGGACAGTTTCAAAAATTGTGGAAAACGGGGAAACTGGTCCTTATGTGAAAGGAGGGCCGTCCGGTAGACTCACCGTCTGCCTATCGGCCCATAGTGTTGCTCGATGAGGTGTGTAAGCTCTTTGAGCGAAACATCGTGGAGCGCCTCGTCGAGCACTTTTCGAGAGTGGGGCCGGACCTGGTGGAAAATCAATTTGGTTTCCGCCGGGGGCGCTTTACCGTGGATGTTATCATGCGCGTAAGGGCCCTGGTGGAGGGAGCAGTATCCCGGGGTGAGGTGATGTTGGTAGTGTCCCTCGACATTGCCAACGCTTTCAACACCTTGCCCTGGAGTTGCATCAGAGAGGCGCTCGTTTTTCACAGAGTGCCTCACTACCTCTGCCGCATTGTCGGAGCATATTTAACGGAGAGAGCCGTGATCTACCCAAGTCGGGCAGGATATGGTCGGCGAGAGATGTCGTGCGGTGTTCCACAGGGCTCGGCGCTAGGATCACTCTTGTTGAACATCGGTTACGACTGGATGCTGCGCGGTGTGTTCTTGGGAGGTGTCGCTGTCACCTGTTACGCCGAAGCGACCATAAAAGCCACGGCCGGGGTCGCTTAAGTCATTGGCAGGATTCGGCGGCTGGGTCTCGAGGTGGCCCTTTGTTTCCATGGGCCTCGGAATAGGCCTCCAGCGGTATCCAGCATTATCGTAGGAGGTGTTCGCATCGGCGTCGAGTCTTCGATGAGATACGTAGGGCTCACACTCGACAGTCGATGGGATGTCGGTTATCATTTCCGGAATCTGGCCCCCAAGCTCATGAGGACGGCGGCTGCACTCTCGCGGTTGCTGTCCAACTTAGGAGGGCCAGACGACTCCTGTAGGAGACTATGTCGGAATCGTGCGGTCTATGGCCCTATACGGTGCCCCAATATGGGCTGAGTCTCTGACGGCCCGCAATGCTGCGATACAGCGGGCGATGGCCGTCAGAGTCATAAGAGGATACCGCACGATATCCTTCGAAGCGGCGAGTCTCTTAGCCGGTTCTGCACTATGGGACCTAGAGGCGAAAACCCTTGCGTTATTATACCAATGTCGCAAGGAGGCACTCGAGCGTGATCTGAGACCTGCACCTCGTGAGATCGAAGCGCAACGGTCAGCAACGTTTTATACCTTTAGTGAGACATCTGTTTTTTTTTTGTTTGTACATTTAACTTTTTTTATTGGTAAACACAGATTATAAAATAGAATAATTATGTCATGGAATGTGTGTTCATATACTTCACTAAAGGATAGACAGGAAAGGCATTCTTTGTATTTATTTATATTTTCTTCACATAGATCTCTCACACTCCTAAACCAGAAATTAGGCTTCTTCTTATTATTACTATAAGATTCCAACGTAACCGTCATAACTGAGTTGTTTCATGGTCTGAGAGTGCTGATAATGAAGATTACATGTTGCATCGTGTAGGTTGCTTGCTATAAGATCTAAACAGGCGCTTTCCTTCGTGTTTTTTTTGTGATTTATTAAGTTATTATTGTGTAATATAGAATTAAGTTCATCTTATTTGTTGGTGTGTTTGTTGGTTTTAAGACTAATATTACCTTTACATAATATAACTCCTCTTACACAAGTGGTTGGTAAGTAGTTCTAAATGTGATTGCCCTGGATGTGTGGCGTTCTATAAATACATGCAATTATGACGTCAAATTTTAGTATTGCAGTGGTGCAGCATTTAAAGTAAAATGGAGTTGAATACGTTTGGGTATTTATTTCTTTATATTAAATGATTTTTAATTAATATATATGTGCCGATTTACTCTGGAGAAGAATGCTACCATTTATCATGATTAAATTTTAGGTTCACTTCGGTTCCACGCTTGATAAAAGTGTCACTTAAACAAATTGTACCAATTTCACCTATTTCCTTAGTAAGGTCCATCCAAGTTATTTTATAGTCAGTAATAGCAACTTGGATAATGAACAATTGGAACTATTTTTCAAGAATAAATAATACGGAGATGTTTCTATCAGATCTTTACATTTTTAACTTTTACCTTCTTTTGTGCCTGACCACGTTATTTATTTAAACAGAGTTCAGTACTGTTCGAGGAGACTTCGCGACTAGTGCCTAATAACGCAGTGCTGGTGGAGATAGCACCGCATGGTCTTCTCCAAGCTATACTCAAACGTTCGATGCCAGCTGGCTGTAAGAATATACCTTTAACTAGAAGAAAGCATCCCGATAATACATTTTTGCTTGAAGCTATTGGAAAGTAAGTCTTTTTTTTACAATATACCATCCCATATTAGACGGCGTAATCTGACTAGATTACGCCGTCTAATATGGGATTAGTTAAGACTTTAACTAAGCATAGTTT
This sequence comes from Euplagia quadripunctaria, assembly GCA_963859945.1. Taxonomy (NCBI): domain Eukaryota; kingdom Metazoa; phylum Arthropoda; class Insecta; order Lepidoptera; family Erebidae; genus Euplagia; species Euplagia quadripunctaria. The sequence continues at coordinate 21,441,615 of OY982577.1, read as the reverse complement.
GTACTATGGGTTCTAGAACACAGATAAACATACTTGGATATAAACACACACACATGACATAAAAACACTCAGACCAATCGAAATAAATATATTCACACACACACAAATACACTCGAGACAAATGAATCCGAGTCACAGAAAGATACCTTAAAATCTCGGAATGACCCGGATTCATTGCACTCATGTGTATTTGAACTGAGCGGGAATCGAAATTGCGACCTAAGATGTTGCGGTTGAAACATAATAAACAACTTGTACTCATCTCTGATAAGCACGAATAATATCACACTTAATCATTTTTAGGTTGTATATGGAGGGATACAATACTAATCTGCAAGTTTTGTATCCAAAAGTTGAGATGCCTGTATCCACTGGCACGCCTTTCCTGTCTCACTTCGTCAAATGGGCTCATGATGAGAACTGGTATGGAGCATATCCTTTTTTATGGTTTTTTAGGGTTCCATTCCTCAAAAGCAAAAGGGAACCCTTACTCGTATCTGTCTATCTTTCAAGACCCTTTTTCTCGGGAACGCGTGGAGATATCAAGTTGAAATTAACATCAAATAGGTACTTATGTCGGCGATTCCTTGAAGCTGTAAAAAATCTAGCTCTAAGCCCTAAGCTCCGAAGATATGGTCATTTAAGCTTCCCATTGACCAAGAATCGTGAAATTTGGCGCAAAACAAGCTTTTACATTTAACAGGAAAGGAAAAAATCATAAAGTCGTTAATTTGTTCTTATATCACATAAAAAATATTTTTATGCGATCACAAATTAAATGTGACATAATATCGATGTATGAGGGAGTATTTTTAGAACGGCAAAGTTAAATTTGTATTTCTATATAGTATTGTATAAAACGGCCAAAAAAGTTCGTGAATCGATTTCCAAGATGTTCGCGTGATCTACATACAAGTTTGTACAGAAGACTCGCACTTGTCCGGTTTTATTTTTATAAGACATCTGTTAAAATAAAATTGTCATACCATCGTTTCAGTTCAACGGCCTTACATACTTCTGCAAACAGAAGGACTGCTGCAGATTGTGATTTTATATTGTCTTTACACGATAAAGAACACGCATACCTAAGGGGACATTCAATAAGAGGTAATTAAAGTATTTCGATATAATCGATTTAAAGCGGTGGTAGCGTACTGGCTAAGGCGTCGGACTTGCGATCGAGTGGTTGCGGGTTCGAACCTCACCCAGAGCATTACCGACGTGAATCCACTTCTTTTTTTTTTGTGCGTGTGGAAACCCCCTCGGGTCGTCACCCCACCGGGGTTTTCGGTGGGGCGGTGTGTCGAAATCGAACCGACTGATAACCACACGGTGTGCCATACTGCGCCTTAAGTAGGAGGGATCCGGGAACAGCTACGTGAACCCACTCTTAACACAAGCATTTAGCTTAGCTGGAGGGGTTAACAAGAATACTAATAATGTGTGACCCACGGTGCTAGTAGTCTTTATTAAAAAAAAATCTTTGATGCAATTACCGTTCGAAACACATAAAAACTTATATTTAACCTTCCGTCTTGTATATATTTTTTTTTTGATACACAATCTTAAAAATATTGTTTTAGCCTTGCATACATTTTTTATTTTGTTTGTTAACATACAACCGGCAGACGGATACAATGATTAGAGAAGTTTTAAAGAACATTTTATACATTTAACAAATATATAATATTTTATAAACTTTGTATCTATTTATTTATACATTTTTATTTTCATATAATACCAATGACGTCATCCGCCACTAACAGCGATACTGATGATTATCTATCGGCATCCAGTGATGACGCTAGTTTCATTAGTATTCTTTCACTAGCTGATACAATCTGGACACAATTTTCTGATGTTCCTAGGAACTTTAATGTCGTTCACATCAATGCCCAAAGCATACCGGCACACTTCTCTGCTTTGTTGACAACCTTTAACTGTACGAATATCCATGCCATTCTTGTGTCAGAATCTTGGTTAAAGCCCTGCCAATCTATCACAACGTACTCGTTACCAGGCTTTCAGCTGATACGGAACGATCGTGTTTGTGGCCGAGACCTTGGTGTTGCCGTGTATATTCGATCTCACATTCCTTTCTTCATAGTAAGTATCTCTCTTCATGTCATCTCAACCAACACCCGCAAATGCTGGCGAGCATATTTTCAGTGAAGTTTTACTCCAACACACAAAAATACTTCTCGGTGTATATTATAGTCCCTCCCTATGAGTAGACTACTACTTGAAGTGCTCTTAGAAAACTTAACCCCTTCGAACAGTCATACCATAGTCATGGGTGATTTCAACACCTGTTTACTGAAAAACGATTCTCGTTCTGCTTCTCTTCGACCTGTCCTCGAATCCAATAATTTTTCTATTCTTTCACTTAATCCTACACACAATATGCCAAACCGTAATTCCTCCCTCCTTGATCTCATCCTTACTTCCTCAGCTCCAGAGCATGTCGCTAAATATAGGCAATGCTCTGCAGATTCGTTTTCCTATCATGATCTTCTCTTTCTTTCCTATCAAATCCGTACTCCTAAACCTAAACTACAGCGTAATTTTCGTGATATGAATCTTGAGGATCTTCGCAGAGATGTAGACAACATGGACTGGAGTGCGCTTTTCAACCTCAATGTGTTGATGAAAAAATTGACTATTTCACAAATCACCTTATGTGTTCATATGACAAACATGCTTCAATTCGTCAAATAAAGGTAAGACATCTGCCTTCACCAGAACTACAAGAAAAAAGCAGAGAACAGGGTCGTAATATGTACCTCTGCTTTGTGGACCTTGAGAAGCCTTTCGACAATGTGCCGAGGGAAGCCCTTTGGACAGTACTCGCAAAATTCGGATGCACGGAAAAGTTTCTGAGACTTATAAGACTCCTTCACGATGATATGCAAAGTTGCGTGGTAGTCGACGCCGAATGCTCGGACTTCTTTCCTGTTACCTGTGGGGTTAAGCAAAGGTGCGTTCTCGCTCCCACACTGTTCGCGTTGTACTTTGCAGTCGTAGTACGCGAGGTCTTGCAAGCTGTTCCTGAAGGAATCCGCATCTGTTTTCGCAGCGACGGCAGCCTTTTCAAATTAGCCAGACTTAAGGCCCGCACAAAAGTATGTCACGCATTGATCTCAGAGATCATGTATGCAGATGATTTGTGCTTTGTGGCTGAATCCCCAAATGACCTGCAACGGCTTATATCTGCATTCCACGAGACTTGCGTAAAATTTGGTCTAAAAATTAATGTCAAAAAGACGGAAGTGATGTCCCTGGATATTCACGGTCATGAGACACTTGCCATCAAGCTTGGAGAGGATGTGCTGAAGCAGATCATTAAATTTCGCTATTTAGGGAATTCGATAACATCTAAGTGCGACCTTGACGCTGAGATAAACAGCCGGATCGGAGCCGCAGTTGCGGCATTCGGGAGGCTGGATCACAAGGTTTTCAGCTCACACGATCTGAAACTGGCCACCAAAATTAATGTCTACATGGCGATTGTGTTACCTAGTCTCCTGTACTCTGCTGAGACATGGACCGTCTACCGACGCCATATCCGCATGTTAGACCGCTTCCACCTTAAATGTCTTAGAAAAATTATGAAGATCCGATGGTCTGACCGTGTTCGGAACACTGAAGTGCTTCGAAAAGCTGAGGTAGGGGGAATTGAAGCACATCTGATGCGGCAACAGCTTCGTTGGTGCGGACATGTCTATCGAATGACGGACGAGCGAATGGCTAAGTGCATCTTTTATAGTGAGCTAGAGGAGGGCAAGCGTAAGCATGGCGGACAATTCCTAAGATTTAAAGATGTGCTGAAGCGGCACATGAAGAAGTGCAATCTGGATCCTTCGCAGTGGGAGCAATTGGCTACCGATCGACCTAAATGGAGATCTACATTAAAGGATATAATCAACAACTTCAAGTCTGCGCGTTGTTCAGAGCTTGATGCCAGACGCGACGAGTTGAAAGCCCGACCAACTGTGGCAATTAATTATAACTTAATTGACGGTGTGCTCACATGTCCACAATGCGCCCGAGTCTTTAGATACAAGATTGGATACTTGAGCCACATGCGAGCACACGAACGCCAGCTACGGAGTTGAAGCGGTCGCCATGGTCGAAATCGGCCGAGGATCATCATCATCATCATCATCACTACAGCAAATTGGGGAAAATTTGTAATTATTAAAAATCACTGCAATAAGATGTATAAGAATGCTTAACGCCGACATATAAACAAATCTTTTCGTTTCGTTTCTTAAGTCATTAGAGGTCGGTAAATCAGGTCCAAATTTTCCTTCAAAAGACGTTGATCTCGATTTCTTGAACTCACATTTTTCTGCTTCCTCCAATTTTGGGGGAACTACTAAGACTGCAACGCTAAATTATCTTTCTTCTCTTCCGACCCCGGCCTGTTCCCCATTTGTTTTCAGTCAATTTTCTGCTTGTGATGTTAAGAAGAGAATAGTGTCAATTACTTCTAATGCAGTAGGAAGCGACAACATCAGCCGTAATATGGTACTTCCTATTCTAGATGAAATCCTACTTGTGATTTGCCACATCCTTAATTATTCTGTATCCACCAATGTTTTTCCATCTGCTTGGAAAGTGACTCAAATCACTCCCCTCCCTAAAAAATGTAATCCATCCCCTTTTTCAGATTACCGTCCCATATCAATTCTTAATTTTCTATCCAAAGTCCTTGAACGCCTCATCCACAATCAGTTAAGCTCGTTTCTCTCAAAGAATTGTCTCCTAAATCCTCTCCAATCAGGTTTTCGTCCCGGCCACAGTACTATCACAGCTTTAGTCCATATTACGGAGGATATCAGGTTGGGCATGGAGGAAGGAAAGCTGACAGTCCTTGCTTTACTAGATTTTAGTAATGCTTTCAACACCGTTGACTTTGATGTCTTGCTAAGTATATTATGCTCTCTTTACATATCTCTATCAGCAATTGACTGGTTTCATAGTTACCTGTATGGTCGCCAGCAGCGTGCTCGTATTGACAATGTTTACTCCTCTTGCACTACATTTGTGGGCGTACCTCAGGGCGGCGTGTTATCCCCATTACTTTTTGCAACTTTCTTCCTACCATCTTTTTGCAGATGATCTCCAAATCTACTCAAAAGCTGATCCTGATAATATAACAGAAGCAGTTGATGTTATCAACAAAGATTTAACGCAAATATGTAGCTGGAGTAAGGATTATGGACTAATTTTAAATCCATCAAAAACACAGATCATTGTAGTGGGTAGTCCTAGGCTGAACTGCAGAATAAACCTTCAGCAAATGCCAGCTATTTATTGCAATGGTTCGGTTATTCCATATAGTGAAAAGGTTAGAAACTTAGGAATCTATATGGATGGGTGCTTGTCCTGGTGCCCTCAAATTGGAGAAATCAGTCGTAAATTATTTGCAACAGCGGGATCTCTGCGAAGGCTTCGGAATCTCCTTCCTACCAACACGAAAATTGCGCTCGCACAGTCTCTTCTTCTTCCTATCCTTGACTATGGTGATGTCAGCTATCTTGATCTCACCGAAGACCAACTGAACAAACTTGAGCCGCTCCAAAACGTCTGCAATAAAATTCATATTTGGATTACGCAAATATGATCATCTCTCAGAGTATCGTTATAAGCTCAAGTGGCTACCTATAGACCTTCACCGGAATGTTCATATTCTTTCTCTTTTGTACAGTACTCTGTTCCATCCTCACACTCCCTCTTATCTTAAAGAACGTTTTGAGTTCCTACACAACACACATTGCAGGGACCTGAAATCATCGGAGAATTTAAAGTTGAAATTGCCGAGGCATTCCACTCAGTTTACGGACAAGTCCTTTTCGGTGCAACTGTCAGGTTATGGAATAACTTGCCTGTAACAATTCGACAAGCCAAAACCTTGAACTCCATTGCCATTAGGGTGTCGTGGCGTTAAATAATTTAACTTAACTAATCCTCAATAGTTTTGCTATCAAATGCAAAAAGTCATAAATAACAAACGCTTCAGCTTTATTATTACAATAGATTTGGCAATAGTATCTATCTCTAATGGCTAGTATACTTTTATAGTTCTAGTTCGCAGTCCTATAGGTTTTACAGGAAGGTGCTGTAAAATTTTAGGAGCATTTATGTGTAGCGAACAAATACTTGATTTAGTGTGATCAAAAACTCGACTTCGAAAAAAAACTTTTTTTCTTTGGAAAATGCTTTTCCAAGTGTAGGTACACATTTTTAGACACCATTATATGAATTTTAATTTCATTTATTTTGTTTTTTTTTTGCCCATAGTTTCATTCACGTCAGCCCTCTCTCTTTCGAAATATTAACCTTATCGGTCGAAAATTGACCGATAAAGCTAATATTTCGTAGCAAAAGTAAGTAAGTTCAATTTGTTAGTTTCAAAATAAGATTTCTGTATATGTATAATGACGAATTTTCTACTCTACGACTCTAACATATCACCATACCTTTCTGTATGTACATGTATTATCTGTATTTATGTTTAAGGGAATTCTCGCGTTCAACGGAGATCGATGTATTCAGTATTCAGTACAATAACAAAGCTAATAAATTACATTATATATAATATATATAATATATTACATACATATAACTAAGATTATTAAAACATTTCTTATCTATTCTAGCAATATAAAGAGGACAGGTAATGCAAAGATATGTAATAGGTACCTATTACATATCTTTGCATTACCCAACGTTTCGATCAGATTGCACTGTATGTAATACCTATTACGTGACCGCGTTAATTCCCTTAAATAATGATATGGTATGATAAAGATTTTTATACCTTTTATAGGCAAAACAGTGTATCCATTTGCTGCTAGTCTTACGCTAGTGTGGGACACCCTTGCTATGTTAATGGGCGTTCCAAAAAAGGAATTATCCGTGGAGTTCAGTAATATACAATTTTACGCACAACCGATATTGCATGACAGCCGCCAATTGAAACTTAGTGTGTCTATACAGAGAGGAGAAAGGAGCTTCGAGGTATGTATGTTAGCATTATTTATAGTAGCAACAGTCTCACTACCACTGCTATAAACTATGAAAATCACTAACTAAGAGTAACTGCCATGTTGTTCGTACCTCAGTCAGTACTCAAGTGATTTTATTAACTTATCCTCTCATATAGATATAATAGATAAGCTATTATTCCGTTGGTCACGCCTTCACGTGTGAACGGCTAAACCCATATGTTTTTATCAGGAGAAGGTTCTTATGAGAGAAAAAAATAAAAAAATTGCACTAAAAATTAGAATATTTAAGAAAACTTAATGACCGTATTAACTTTTCTAATGTAACCTTAGCGCTTTTGACATAATTTTCAGTCGTTTGACAGTATCCGCGTTGCAAATATCGTTAGTATTTTGTACTAAATTGGGAATATCATATTCTTTACATAATATAGCTAGGGCGCATAAAGCACAGATGAGATAGGTGGTGCCCTTTTCATTTTCACCTATTTTTGTTTTTTTTATCTCCCGTGTGGCTAAGGAGGGAGTTTGGTTAATAATATAATAGAAATAGTCGGGTTACGGGTGCCAAAACAGTTTAGACTCGCCGAATGGCGTGCTCTTTGTTTTCGTGGGTCACTGCTGTTGATCAGGAGTCACATTAGTGAGAGTGTAAATTGAATTAGTCCCAAAGAAATAATTTATATCTAGGTACTACCAAGTATATCTATGAAAAAATCTTATTACGCAATTTTTTAAACATCGATGCCAAGTCTCATCATTACAAACATTTCATATTTCTTTAATTTCCTTGACGATGCTAATAACATCACGGAAATACAGTAATTGCCTTTCTATGTCACTTTTTCATTTCCTAACAATACTAATGACCTTTGTATTAAGATTTTAGATGGCAAGTCCAAAGTAGCAACTGGATTTATAACGCCTTTAGTCACGGAAGAATCACTAAATATTGTGAACACGGAGAGCCTCAATATGCACTACACCGCTGAAGATATTTACAAGTTACTACGAGACAGAGATTATTTTTATAGGTAACTAGACGACCGGTGAACTTCGTATCACCTACAATTTATTTAATTCCGAGCATTTTAATATTTATTCACCTTTTAAACCTTCTCTGGTCTTCCACAAATAATTCAAGACCAAAATTAGCCAAATCGGTCCGGCCCTTCTCGACTTTTAGCGAGACTAATGAACAGCAATTCATTTTTATATATATAGATAAAGTTATTTTATAATGGAATTACATCGAGGGCTCGCAATATCCCTTTCCTCCTCTCCCTTTCAATATTCTCCTCATTTCTCTCTCCTCCTCACCGCGTAGATAGTAGGTATCTACGCCACGATACGAAAAAAAATAGGATTATAGCGTTCGCGGCTGGTTTTTTTATATTAAAAACAATCCTGAATAATATTATTAATTTGAATGTGAGTTTGTTTGTTTGTTACGCTTTAATGCATTAACTACTCAACCGATCATTAAGAGATTTTGCATTTACATTGTCAGGGGAACAGAATAGGCCATAGCGTATTTTCATTTAATAAATTTAGGAATTAAATAGTAAATGAATTTATAATGTTTTCTCTATCTCAATAGTCTATGTTTATTCAATACAGTGGCGAGTTTCGAAGCATTGAATGCATGGACGAGTCACTCAGCGGTGCTATGCTCGCATGGCGCGACAACTGGGTCACATTCATTGATGGCATGCTGCAGTTAAACGTGCTGAGACAACAACATCATGCTGTCTCACAACCTACAAGTATCCGAGTACTACAGATTGACGTAAAAGCTCATAAAAATGATGTTCTTCGTCCTTCGTTAAAATCCGATAGTAAAGTTTTGTTAGAGGCTAAAGTTTCCGACCAATCTGATAGTACCAGGTAATGTTTCATTTAAAGTTGTTCTATCGCTAAGTTATAGGCCACTGAAGGTCCATTCATTTCAAGCTCAGTATCGCAAACCTGCCAAATATACAACCTGCTTCTTTTCCTATGACGATGCACGTGAAAAGCAAGAAACGTTACTGCGAGGTGACTATACTACTCTGTCAAGAAAGTACCGGGAAAAGTTCAATAAAACACAAAATGTTAACTATTCTTCCAAATTTATTGTATCGCCTTCAAAGTAGGCCCCTTTAGAAATAATACATAATAATATCAAAACATTTTAAAATGCATTTTCCGCAATCGATTACAGTTCTCGTCTCGAATTCTCTTTGATATCTTCTATAGACTGAAAAAGTGGGTACCCCGAAGTGGTGGTTTGAGTTTTGGAAAGAGAAAAAAGTCGGCTGGAGCCATATCTGGTGATAACGGTGGTTGTTCGATAGTATTTGTTGAGTTTTTGGTAAAAAATTCGTTCACAATGATGGCTTTGTGCGATGGCACATTGTCGTGATGAATCCAAGAATTTTCTTTCCACAAATTTGTGGCCTTTTTCGACAAATCTGCTTTCTCAAATGCCGCATAACGCTCAAATAATCTTTATTTACAGTCTGACCTTCTGGCAAGAATTCCGAGTGCATAACACCTCGATAGTTAAAGAAAACAGTCACACATGACCTTGACTTTTGATCGACTTTGTAGTTTGGTTTGGTTTTTTCGGTTTTGGTTAGTTGGAATTCGCCATTCCGAAGCTTGTTGACTAGATTGCATGTCAAACTTGTAACCATCGAAATTGACTCGTTCTAGCATGTCTTCAGCGAATTTTACGCGATTGAGTTTTTCAAAAGATCTTTCGGGACTAGTCCAGCGGTAACGTGTTTCATGCCCAAGCGATCGTTTAAAATGGTACGAATCGATTCGTGAGACACAGAAAGTTCAGCGGCTATCTCTCTCAAACTTGAATGAGGATTTTCGGTCACAATTTCCTTCACTTTAAAGATGTTAACTTCAGTTGAAGACGTCGATGGCCGACCAGAGCGAGGCAAATCTTCCAACAAATCTCGACTGCTTTTGAATGCACTGTACCACTCATATGCACTAGTTTTTGATGAAGTCGATTCACCGTATGCTTTTTGTAACATTTTCAGCGACTCTGAACATGAAGTTCCATTTGCAATTCAAAATATGGGACAAAGTCTTTGTTCGATGTTTGTATCCATTATAAAAATCGCAAATCACTCTTGAGATGAGCGTAAGCTCAAATCGAGTACTGAAAACAAACTAAATGACAGAATATATTACTCAAACTTAATATAAAAAACAGTTGTTGTTGTTGTTGCCAATATAAAAAACAGTTGTGCTAACTTAACTACACAAAATAAATATGAATTTGAATTGTATTTGGAATTAGAATTAAATTATCAATTCCTGATTTTTTTTGACAGAATCTATAATAATTATGAAAACGATAAGCGGTCTAAAGGCAAGATTCCTTTAGTCTGCTTCTTAGAACCATCCATTAATTATGTGAGCTTAAATAAATAGTTATTTTTAAAGGGTCAAATATTTTGTCAGTATATTACTTTTTAGGACAATTGTTTTTTACTCAACATTCTTTTGGATATTAATAATTATTTGTATTTGAATATAGGTGCGGTGGCGTTTTAATGGAGACTGTTCAATTTCAACACTTGCCCCAGGTGGTTACAAAAATGGCATTAAAAGCTTTGCAATTTGTTCCATATTTTAAATCTGCATTAGACGTAAGTTTATATTTTTAACTGGTAACATTTTAACATCTACAAATATTTTATTATAAATCACTTATTTTTATCATCATTATCCCAGGTAAGAAATATAAAATATTTTATCAAACCCTACGATCTTTTTCCTCCTGAGTTGGCATAAAAAATAACCTTTCTCTCTCTTATATTCCTATACATCTCTAGCCAGTTTCTGGCGCAATGAGCTTGTTTCTTAGCATATTGCCAATTAATAAGTAAAGGTTTTTCGAGATCAACCCCGACTGACTTGCCTAATTACATTTGCCGTAAACACTCACCGGAATAATTAATCAGGCATCCCCTCTAAAGTGTCGGTTTGATTTATTTTTACAACAAAGCAGCAATTTGATTTTTACTCGTCTGTTAGGTGCAGTTTTTCAAACTTTAATGCGGCTTTTGAGATTGTCTCATATATTTTCCGTGGGGGAATGTGGTTAAAATCGAAACTGCGCACTGGCCACGGTAATATATAAGTGGCGACATGAGCCCTTGCATTGTCGTGCATTGGAATAAAATCCTTTTCAATGAATGGGGCAAACGGAATGAGATGTCTTTCTAAAATCTCTTTCAAGGATTTGGTCGCAGTTACTCATCCTTTTTTAAACACGACAAGTTCCGTACGCTTTATAACTGACATATTATTCGTTCAGTACTAATTTGATTCTCATTTCCAAACCACCACCAACTGTATATTTCACGGCTCCACTGTGACACTTTTGTTCTTTAAAATATGCAGGTTTCTTCATCCCTTGAAGTTTATCTCCAAATAGTTGCTGAAAATCTAAACAAGGAAATACTTAAAGTGGTCAAAATACAAACAAAAGCTAAGAAATTATCTATATTCAAGGAAATACGTCCCGTCTTCAAAAATTTGTTTGGAATAACAGTAAACTATGAGGAAATTACTCCTGAATTGGCCACAAATAACTACAAATTTGAAAATGTTGATGTGATTCTTGTTCAGAATTTAGCTACGGATGAGAACGTATGTTTTAATTTATGATATTTAGATATTATAAATGTATTTAACCGCTTAGAATTTACTATAATATTTGTAATTATCCACAGGTATATCAGAGATTAAAAGACGTTCTACATCACGACCAATTTGTGGTGAGCGAAGAAAATTCAGTATGTCCTGAGCGCGCCCGGTTCTCTTCAGTTTACCGATTACTTTCTATGCATAATTTAATAGATAGTAAAAGCAATCAGGAGTCAGTACTCCAGTTGGTTCGGTGGGGTCCAGCCACGGAACTCACTAATATAACCACTGTATCAGTCCGCAAAGAATCTGATTTAGAATTTTTGACTTCAATTCATGCTAACTTAGCTTCAGGGCAAAGCCTTCTAGTAATTTCTTGGTATCCTTCACCACCCGGACTTAAAAACCTAGTATTTACATTGCGGAATCAATCCGTAAGAAATAAGATATTTATGGTAACAATAAAAAATATCAGGGATTCTGATATTGAGAAAAAGCTTCACCATCTCCAGTTGGTAAATAATTGCGTGGTTGATGTAAGTAAACATTTTTTTCAATAATGAATTAAAGAATATATTATGCAACTTATAACTATTTAGATAATAGACTAAATATATTTACCAACATCTAGACTAACATAATAATTAAATAAAAACACAGACTATTTACATTTGTGTGTCATAAAATTACTCCACATTATCGCCGAGTAGTTACGTTCCCAGAAGACTGGCAGTATTGCCACGTTGAATGGCAATGTTAATCCTCTGTGCAAAAAAGAACCAGTCCTCTGGTCATGAGAAGCATCCGTCATTCACTTACCTTCGCCAAAGGAACTATCCTTATGAACAGAACGAGCACTCGAAGCCTATGATCCTGTGGCAACTTTCACATACAGCTAAAACATACTCCAACATCATCTAGCGAAGACGAGCTGAACTACGGTGTAACTACTATACAACTTCCCATCATCAACCGCACGGCCGCGGCCTGCCAGGCATGATCACCTCGCCTGGTCGGAGGATCCTCCCTTTGTGTTGGAGGGACATAACACCCGTTCCTCCACAACCCTAAGGTCTCGACCCGAAACTGCTCAAAAACATAATTAAACAAGATTATTGTATTTATAATAAAGTATTCGGTTGAACTTTTAAAGAAAAGTTTTTGTTTGTTTAGGGTGAGTTGGGAGGTGAGTACTACTTGCCAGTGACGGATAGTACTAAGGCAAGTAAAAACGTAACATTGCAAAGTGTACAATTTGGCGATAACAAAACACTGGAGTGGGTGCAGGCTTCCGAGTTGACTGGACCTGGTGTTACTGTCAATGTAAATATGTTTTAGTTTATGTTTATTATTAATAATATTTGAAATATATACTTCAAAAGTGTCTCACTATCTATAGGCTTAAATTTCAGTTTTCCATATTGTCGTTCAAATATCGACACTCCGAATAAACATTGGTTAGAACCGTTAAATAGCTTTTGTACTGATGAATGATTAATGTAAGGTGTTTGCATGTCAAGTGAAATCAATTTATTTTTATTAAACGTCAATACTGTAGATTATGTAGAAACTTGTATGAAATAATGGTTTGTGACGTCATACCTCACGGTTTTTTAAAGTTAGACAGCAGCACTCAACTGGTGATTGAGAAACAATGATGAACGTGAAAATTGTGATGAATTTGATTTTTTTATATAAAATTTCTTGAAGACTTGAAAATAAATTTTAACTCGTGCGAAAGCCATGGTCCCCCCCCCCCCCTTTGCCCCCTATTCCACCTTTCCCCTACTCCCACCTTAAAAGTCCAGCATCGCCCTTGTGACTCTTGATTTGCAGGTGCCCATGGGCGCCCGGCGGTAGTCATTTACCATCAAGTGACCCGTCTGCTCGTTTGCCTCCTATACCATAAAAAAAATATATATTTTTGTAGGAAACCAGCAATAGAAGTTTAAACCTTTTTTATAAAACTTCAGTTGAAGTAATTCATGAAAATTTACTTTATTAGAAGACATTTTAGCTCTTATGTTGGTTTAATTTTTTTTCTAATGTTCTTCAACTATACATATGTAGTTACATTTATTTCAGGTCCATTACGCTGGGATTAATACTAATGACATGAACAATGCCAACAGCTGGTTGTGCACACAAAATGTTAATAATAGCTACGGGATGGACTTTAGCGGTATCACTGAAAGGTAGTTAAAATATAAACTCTCTAAATATAAAATATTTTATGTTAGGGATATACGGAAATACACACGTGCCTGTTTCGAGGAAGCGCAACTCGTTCCGAGCCCTTCGTCAAGGGGTTTAGAGACCTGTCGCGTCGACCAGGTTCTACAACCTTTATAAAAAACCTAAACTAGTCGGGTTTCCTCGAAACAATGAGAACTATTGGAAATATTATATAGCCATGGATCACGGCAATAATTATTCTATGTTCTGTTTTATGATAGCGGTCAGCCGGTAATGGGTTTAGTTCGTAGTGGTGCGGCAAGCACTGAGGTCCGCGCAGAGCCGGAACTGCTGTGGCCAGTTCCGGCGCACTGGAGTCTTGAAGACGCCGCGACTGTACCGCTAGCGTACGTTCAAGCGTTCTACTGTCTCGTAAGTGCTATGTGCCTAGTTTTGTGTACAAACTTCAATATACTAATATAATAATAATAATAGCCTTTATTCAGACGCAAAAAGAATATTTACAAATAAAAAATTTAAGTTAGCGACTCTGCTGAGTCGATGACATCGACAAATTCGTCTGTTTGCCCAACATTGGCAAAGGCCTCCTCCATTTCTTTCCACTCTACTCGGTTTGGAGCTTTCCTTGTCCATAGTTTTCCTGCTATCGTCTTTATCTCGTCTTCTCACCTCCGAATCTGTCTGCCTCGTTTCTTTCTTCTATTTCTAAGGTACCAAAACATTATGGTTTCGTTCCATTTTTCGATGTCTCTTACTGTATGTCCTGTCCATTGCCATTTTAGTTTTTGTGTTCTAGTTGTAACATTTTGTATCTTAGTGCGACTTCTGATGACTTTGTTTCGTACTCTGTCTGATTTTCTTAAATTCAGCATGCTTCTCTCCATAGCTGTCTGGCAAGTTTCTAATTTTTTGCTTTGCGCTTTGGTGAGAGCCCAAGTTTGGCAGCCATAGGTTAGAACTGGTAGCACGCAGGTGTTGTACAGATTTGATTTGACATGCATCTTGATTTCTTTGTTCTCCATAATTTCTTTTAACCGCCAGTAGCACTTCCATGCATTCCCAATTCTAGTGTCTATTTCCTTTGACATTATATCATTCATTGAAATTTGTTGGCCTAAGTAAGTGTACTCTTTGACATACTCAATTGGTACGCTGTTTATGATGATGGGGTCTTCGGATGCATTTGTTAGTGCTTTGGTTTTGGAGGCGTTCATCGTTAGGCCTACATTGCAGCTTTCTCTTTCCAGGTCTATGAGCATATTTTGTAGGTGTCCTTTGTTTCAGCGAATACAATAATGTCGTCAGCGAATCGTAAGTGGGGTAGTCTTTCTCCGTATATGTTTAGCCCGTAATAATCCCAATTTAATTTCCGAAAGATTTCTTCTAAGACAGCTGTGAATAGTTTAGGCGATAACGGGTCCCCTTGTCTTACACCTCTGTTTATTTTTATTTCCTTCCCTTCTTTTTCTAGCTTAATTTTAGCTGTACTGTTTGTATATACGTTTTTTATTATTCTGATGTACTTTTGTTCAACTCCTTGGTTCTTTAGACAGTAAGACAGTACCAGATACTTTCATGCTTAATTGAGTCAAATGACTTGTTGTAATCGATAAAACAGCAGTAGAATGATACATTAAACTTCTTGTGAAGTACAAGGAGTTTAATGTATCATTCTACTTGATAATTTGTCTTACAGTATGTATGTAATATACTAATAACAACTACCAAATTACTTTTATTTTAACAGGGAATTAAGGTTGGACTACTTCCGGGACAGTCAGTCCTGGTACATGGAGGAGCAGGTGCCTTGGGGCAAGCGATAATATCCATTGCTTTAGCTCACGATTGTGAGGTATTCACAACAGTCAGTGACATACACAAGAAATATTTTTTACTAAAACTATTTCCAGCTCTGAAAGGTATGTTTATTTACTGATCCATTAATATCACTTCAATGAATTTCATGTATTTGACCAATTAAATATTATCTCTTCTATCTCTCTCTATCCCCCTCTCTATATCACTCCCCGCCGCTCTCTTTCTATTCTCCCCCTCTCTATGTCTCCCCCTTCTCATTCTCACTTTGTTTTTTCCACAACCCTCAGTCTTATATGCTGCTGGGATTTGTTTCTAAATGCTCTACTATACACATGCGTGACAGGCCTGTTGGTCTAGTGGTTAGTGATCCTGACTCCTGAGGCAGAGGCCGTGGGTTCGATTCCCATTAAGGACAGAAATTGTGTGATGACCAATTGAGCACAACCATTTGTTCTGTGTTATGGTATAATTCATCTATAATACATATATGTTTATCAGCAGTCTGGTTCAGGCTCTGCCTAATTTGGGATCAGACGGCCGAGTGGGAGGTATGTCAAGTTATTATCATTATATAAGCAACTTCTTCGCCAATTCCGATTTCAAGATAAATAAAACAAAAAATCCAAACCTTTTTGCATTTATTTTGTGTTTTGTTTACTGTCCTATAATTATAATGTACGTGTAGACTTATAGAGCATTCGACTGCAACGCGGGTTCGATACCCGCTCAGGGCAAATATTGGTATTTATTATATAATCCTATTTGCATTGGTCTAAGTATACAAAATATGTACTTATAGTATTTAAAAAGTCTCACAATATTATTTCAGCGGATCACATTGGGTATTCGCGCGATTGCACATTCATAGATACGGTTCGGATGGCCTTGAAAAGTAGAAAATGTGATATTATTATAAGCTGCGCCAAGGGAATCCTCAAAGATGTAAGATTTTCTACCATTAACAATATTTTTAGAATTATTGTAGAAACGTGCTTCTAATACATTGTTTGGCCGGGACAATTGTTATGAATTTCGGACACTAATATTATTATTTTTTAAATATAATTTGACATCACGATAAGTTTGGATGGCGTCGTTGTCAATATACCAAAATTAACAAAAATGAACTTACTTTTTTTCTGTCATTAGCATGATTAATCATAACAAGCATAACATTAAAAAAAAAAAGATTTCATCGATATCCAAAAACTCCGATTTCGTCACTGACTCACTCACTGATGATCATCGAAATTCTTAGGGTACTTTCTGAAGTCCTAGAAAGCTGAAATTTGGTATAAACAGCCAGACCACATATTTTGATTGGACGATTTTTTGATGGGATATACCATGTTTAAAATAGTTTTTTTTTATTTTGGAATTTTTATTCCGTTTTTGAGAAAATCCATAAAAACTGACATGCATACTTTTTAAAGATAGTTTTCTCAATAACGGAATGAATAATTTACAGCACCACACATTCTACATGCTTTTATGAGAAACGGAGGTAATGCGACTTGGAAATTCAAAGGGTCATAACTTATAAACAGATAGATTCTTTTCAATTATTTTTGTAACTGCATGCTAGAGTCATGTCATTTCATTGATTAAGGTAAGTGTTCCGTTTTCAAATACACCGATACAAGATTATATTTTTTTTACAGATGGCAATTAAATGTACTGCATTTGGCGGTATATTTCTTGACGTCTCTCTAATTCAAAACCGAGAATATTATAATTATGGAATGTATAACTTAAGTGCAGGAAAGAATTATTATACTATTGACTTTTCTTTATTATTTGAAACTGAAAATATTAAAGTAAGTATAAGTCAACAACTATTCCAACCTGATAGAGGTTAGCGCCAAAGTAATGTCATAATGTGAATGTACCTTAATTTTTGCAAATGGCGTCAAATATTATTGTGCTTTGACAAACAATGTTGTAAAGAGAAACAGATAGAGAATTAGTATAGTATATATACACAACTGAAAAAACGTGGAATCATTGTTACTGCTTATTTGATAAATTTTCGGTCTATTATCTTAACGCAGCGTGAATTTCGTCGTGCACCTTGTGCGCGAACAAGTAAGCGTTTGGCTAAGCACCTCGTGCAAAATAGGTCCACCAAAGCTGTCGGAAGAAGTGGCTGGCCTCGTATTACTTTTTCGACCGAGAACATCGTCAGAGAGAATACACAAACATCGACGAGATGACGAAACAGACAATTAGGCATCGGCAGATGTTCGTTGCTACGAATTTTCCCGAAAGTCTTAATGTTCCCGTACAAAATGCAAACAGTTCACGAATTGTTGCCTGCTAACTGTCAAACAAGGTTGACTTGCTCCTGTGCTCTCGTGGTACAAGAATATAATGAGCGACGAAGCCTATTGGTTATGTTAACAAACAAAATTTGCGATACCTGAAATGGAAATAATCTGCATCTCTCTCAATCTTTTTATGCAGCCAATATAGGTACATTACTACATAATTATGATTATTTTATTTTCGTTGTTTTACTAATTTAATAATATTACTTTTTAATACACTCCAATAACAGTCTATTATTACTGATATAAAAAAAACACAATTGTAATTAACATTATAAACCAATAATCAAGTGTCAAATAATGTTTAACACACTGTAGTGTTACACAAGTAATTTGTTTTTATCCACCAAATCACTTTTTTCGGATTTTTCTCGTACACAATATTTTATAATTTTATGAAGTAAAGTTCTTTCACCACCTTCTTTTGGCATTTTAATAATCACAATAAAAGCACTCCAACTCTTCACAAGTACTCAAGTACTACAGCAAGTAATGGTGCTGCCAGAATACGATTTTTAATTTCTCCTAAATTACCAAAGTAAACTGACTTATTGAACAAACTTTAGTATTCTTATCAACCCCACCAACTAAGATAAATGCTTACTTACAAGTGTGTGTAGTGTGTATTGTACTGAACAAGTGTAATCTAAACAAGTTTCGGTTTCAGCCGAAACTGAGACCGAGGCCGTTCTGGCATTGACTGCAAATCCTGTTTCTGTCGGTCACTGTTTATATTTATTGGTTACAATATGTATAATCCTAAACGAATGTTACAGGCTATTCACAAAATGATAAGCGAAGGTATTGCCCGCGGGTATGTCCGTCCTTTGACTCGCATAACGTACGCTCCGCAAGAAGTGCCGCGTGCTTTCCAATTATTGGCCGCAAGCCGGCACCGTGGCCGAGTGCTGCTGCGTATGAAAGAAAATAATATGCCAGCACAATTCAGGTAATATTAAATCTATGATGTCAAATTATATTAATATAATCTAACTATGATATAATTAATGTAGTTCTCTGTTTTCTCTTCTTTTTTAGTAACAAATAAAGATAATCCTTTTTTTAAAATACTTTCCAGAAGGTCATATTTTAGGATCTTATGTAAAGCCGATTGATAAATATTTGGGTAGACCAAACACATTTTTATTTTTGAAAATGTTTTTCCTGTATGTCTGTACAGATCTAATTAACGTGCTATCAATTTTCATATTTCAATGAAATTGTTGTTTTTTCCTTTTTTAATGGTTTTAGCAATACCTTTTTCTATTCTCTCTATATTCTCTAATTTGAAATCTATTTGTTACTTTTCAATCTCGTATTGTGTCAATTATAAAATAAGATTTCTGCATTAAAAAAAAAAGAATTGTCCTTTTACTATTTAGTGTTTTACGTTATTCAATGGGTCTACTACACAACCACACCATTCTCTAATACGTTGGACATGTATTGTATAAAAAATAATATTCTTTTCAGGTTAAAATGTAATGCCCATCATTTTTATTTAATAGTATGTAATCAATCACCGTTTGGACTACAGTTAGCTGACAGGCTTGTTGCACGAGGTGTTAAACAACTATTTCTTCATGTTCCCAAGCAATCAGCGTACCTACAACATAAAATTCGGTATTTCAATATTTTTATATCATACCTTTATCTATGAACACCTTGTATCCTATAATACGACAATCGCTGGTTGGAAATTATTTCATTAGAGAATGCAATGTCTACTTGAACTTAAGCGGAGTAGCATAATAGTTGAACCGTCGGACTTGCTATTATATGGTTGCCAGTTTGAACCCCACCCAATGTACCACCGACTTTGGCCATTCAAAAGCACTTCAAAACATTTAAAGCTTTGGGGTTGAGCCAAAACGACATACGGTGTCTCGGATCTCAATTCTATTACTGGAAGAGGCTGTTTCTGTTACGAGAATGTATTCATAGACTTTTGCAAGGCCTTTGGTACTTCTTCACACAGCTAGATACTAGAAACTTCTATTACAAATTAACTCATTTTACATTTATAAAAACTTCTTTCTGTAATTAGCAAAACCGTATTTATATAATAAATTGAATTGAACTTCTACAACATTTACATACATATACTTACAGGATACACCAAGGAGCTATGCTTAGTCAATTTTACTTCTGCACTCAAACTATTTTCTAGTCTTCTGAATGTACAGTCATAGCGTTTTGATCTGTTACTTTATTTTTGTATATTTATAGATGTATAATGTTTTTAGGTCTTGGCAAAGATGTCACGTGAATGTCGTTGTATCTTCGGAAAATGTAAATAGCCAAAAGAATATAGCTTCTTTATTAAACACTGTTACAAATTTGGGTCCTCTTGAAAGTGTTTTTGTGACATTTGGAGCAAAAGAAATTCAGACAAATATGATAAGCTATTTGGATCTTGAGATAAAAAGATTGTGTCCTGGTGTACGGTATGTAATTTTTATATGTTTGATAAAAATATTTTCTGTTCTTGTTTTAAGCTAAATAAATACGAAATAAGCTGGATGTGATAAATACAAAACATTTTATTGAATTTTTTAGACATTTTGCTGTGATAAATATTGGTGTAAATTCGATTGGAAAGAATGTATGTCTCAATCGACTCTGTCATCAACTACCAGCGACAATGATAGAGTTGCCTGAACTCAAAGATGTAAGTTGGTGCAAATCCGTATATCCTTTATTTACTGTTTTTGTGTCATCCTCTTGTAGAGAAGTAAGGCTGTGAAAAACAGCAGGCTAACCAAATTGATCTATCGGTGCGTAATGTAACAGTGACCTCATTTTGGCCTATGATTGATAAAAATTAGGTGTTCAAGAATTTAAACATATATTATTCGTTTAGGAGCACGACAGATAGACACACAAACACATGTTATACTTATAACACCCCTCTTTTTTGCGGTGAGGGTTATAAATGACATGAAACAGTCTCGCTGGATTGAAAAGTAGACCGTCATTCCAGTCACCTTAGTCTTATAAGAGTGCATTGGTACTTTCGGTAAGTAACTACACAGATATTCAATGTATGATAACCTAACCGCCTGGTGCACAGCTAGACTGGAGCTAGGGTGCCCACGCGGCGCTGCTACCTGCAACCGCGCAATTCTAACGAGCGAATTAAATACAAAAATTCCCTAAGTTTAAAACGTGGATTAACATTTGTCAGCCGTAATCTATAGATGTAGCTAACCAACATCTAACTCCTTTGTTGATCGGACTACTTTGTTACACTCGAACTAAACAAAAAGTTTTTACGTAGGTAAGGTAATAGGTACATTTTAATCAGTTACTTTTCGCAAAGCTACGTTGCCTGTGTCGATGTTACGAATAATGAAAAAAATTAAATTTAACAATTTGCTTGAATATTTTGAACACAAACATATATCCGTTCGTGATTCGTGATCTATGAATATTGGCGGCGTGGCGTGACACAGTGTATCACGCCGGTAGGTATATACAGTTCTCGTATGGTTTTAAAATATGAGTAGGTATAGTTAGGTTTTAAATTATAGGGTGGATGCCCTGAATACCGAATACCAGCCCTGCCCCTAATACTAGCCTTTTGGTCGTTTTAGGGTTCCGTTCCTCCAAAGGAAAAAAAGGAAACCTTACAGGATCACTTCATACTAAATATTCTTCTGTATACCATGCAGCAGTAACAGTCTTACCTGTATTAAGAACAACCGTAGTCAATATTGCTCTCTTGGTAAAAAATACAGCAACCATTCCTTTCTTTACGGATCACAACATTTTCACAGACGTCGGCGGTAGTTCATCTTCAAACACCCACACTTTGCTCTAGGTTTAAAAACATCGAAATAATACAGCCAGATTTCATCACATGTAATAATCGAATTCAAGTAGTTAGATCGGCCGTCTTTAATTTTTTAACATATCACGAGACCAAGTCACGCTGTTCCCTCAGCGCGTCAGTTATCAAGTGCGGTACCCGGAGTGAACAATGTTTTCGTACTTTCAAATGGTCGTAAAGTATCCAATGAACAATTGGTGCACTTGACTTAAGGGTTTACTCGATCTAGCAATATGTTACACGTTAGTTTACCTTGAAGGTTTATTTTCGCTACAAACAGTAGCCCATGTCCTTTTTCAAGGCGTTTTAATTTCTATAAAAATTATCTAAATAAACTTGACAAAGGATTGGTCTCTCACACAAATTTTGTTGGTCTATTTTGCCACCTTCAAGGTTTTTTCATGACAAACAGCAGCCTACATCTTTTTTCAAGGTTTTGTTTATCTCTATACAAAATTTCATTCAAAAAATTTGACAAATGATTGATCTCCCATATAAACTTTAATCGCCTATTTTGCCACCTTTATGGTTTATTTCGGTGACAAAAAGTAACCTATGTCCTCCTCCAAGGTCTTTATCTTTATATCACAATTCATCAAAATTAAAGTGCCTTAGGCGTGAAAGCTATCAGACAGACAGAGTTACTTTTGCATTTATTTTATTAGCACGGATACTTAGCTAAGTCGATTTCATTTACCAAAGGCAAAACAAGATCAACTTACTCCTGATAACATTGTAATGTACTGTATCAATGACCTTTGCCGCTAATATTGATCGGTGAGTTATATCATCTGTATAAATTGAAGATGGATCAAAAAGTGCCGGGAACGTAGATCAAGAAATGCATAACAAGTGTCAGAGAAAAAACGTTAACAATGAGAAAACAGCTTGGGAGCCAGCAAATTTAGTAGTTAAGGTGAACCAACAACGTATCTGTAAAATTCGCGGGATGAAACAAGTAGCAGAAAATGACTATTTATATATATAAATTGTCAATACCTATACAAAAAAATCAATCGTGATATTTTATTGACGATAAAAATAGAATTGTTCATTTTTAAAAAAGATTTTAGAAATTGTAAGAAACTTCGGAACAGTAATATTGCTCACCACAGCACAATCATACGCCACAATAAACAACATTTTACTGTACAGTACAATGTATTTTGCAGGATTCGAACATCAGTTGGCATAGTGCGGTGGACGCTACGGAGCATGCCTTAGAGAGTAGGCGCGGTGTGTTCCTCGCACATATGGAGCGCGAACATAAACCCTCAATGTTACAGCAAATTGCCACATTAACTGGTAAGTAAATATTAACACACAGGCAGAAAATGATGTAAATCTAAGAAATTATTTTACTACAAATCCGTGATATAAACATGTAGTTTTAGAGTTACAAACAATTGCGGCGGGGTAACCTGGAGTACCACGCCACAGGTAGGGAGTCTGAAAAGAAAAACACCAGATGCAGTCAGTTTTTATTAATAGCCAATCTTCTCGCGGCCGTCTCATGCCTAGTCCGATTAACAACAGGCACTGGCCTTAAGTAGATGGTGCGGTCCTCTTCCGTTTGCCTGTACTCCCAAGTGTGGGATCTGGGGGTGAGCTTAGTCCAAGGATCAGCCTCAGGTAATCAGTAATAAATAAAAACTTATAGCTACCGTCCCATAGAAAAAAAAACAACACTAATAGTATTTATTTATTGAAACCATAGTAGACACATTAGAACACAGTATAGCTGTCATAATAAAGTTAAAACAGTATTTTGTTGAACTCTGGTATCCAAGGTAAGATTTAACTTGTGTTAGTTGTTGGAGTTTTCCACACTTGAACAAAATTTAGGCTCGTTGTGGCAACAGTGAGTCACTCTTTTTTTTCGTCATATGACTCGAAAACTATTCAACCTATCGATATTAAACTTTAATGTAAAAAAGGGACGCTATTCAGCTGCACTTAGGACGATGTTCTCTGTGTAGGTGGTAGATTACAAAACTCTGAGGAGCCTTATCGAAAAGGAACACCCGATTTTACTAGATTCTAACCATATTTTTACCAAATTTCTGTTCATTAACTATCATTTAAAGCTTTTGCATTGCAGTCCTCAACTTTTAATAAACGAATTAAAAAATAGTTTTTGGCCGCTAAGAGGCAGTTTTAGCAAGAACTACAGTTAACAATTGCAAAACATGTAGAATTTTTAAGGCTAAATGTATTCATCCGATAATGGGGAGTTTACCAACCAATAGAATCACTCCAAGTAATCCATTTCATATTAGCGGTGCTGACTTCACCGGTCTATTTCTTATCACCGATCAAAAAAGACGCGGTTGTAAAATTACCAGTTGCTATATGTGCTTATTTATCTGTTTTAGTACGAAAGCTGTGCATCTTGAAGTAGTCAGCGATATAACTACTGACTGTTTTATTCTATGTCTACGGTGCTTTATAGCCCGCAGAGGTAAACCTTTAAAGCTATAATGCGATAATGGTACTAATTTTGTCGGTGCAAAAAATGAGGTTACTAATTTCTTACGTAACTGCCTTCAAACAACTTGCTCGAGGTGAGGTGTCAACTTTCTTGAAAAAGTCGGTGTTGGTCAAGTCGTTTCAAGTCAAGTCGTCGTCAAGTTGGGTAAACCCAAACCGACTTGACCAACACCGACTTTTTGAGAAGATGTGACAACATTTCTGGGATCGATAGTGATATGAGTACCTATGCGAGTTACAACAAAGATCTAAATGGCGTATACAACAAAGGGGATTCCGGGAAGGCGATTTGGTCGTGATAAAGGAAGCAAATACACCTCCACTGAAATGGCGAATGGCGCGCATCCAGAAACTTTTTCCCATCACCGATGAAACTGCCAGAGTCGCTGATCTCTTCACTTTAAATGGTCTTATCCGCAGAGCCGTGCATAACCTCTGCCCTTTAGAAACTTCACCAACCACAACTCGAAGGTCCCAAGATGTCTAGGCCGATCTACATAACACCTATCCAAAAGCAGAAACAACACTAAGAACGACATCGCGACAATTGGAGTAACGAAACGCAGGACAGGGATGACAGTGCGCAATGAAAGCCGAACAAGTTTCCTATTCTATTTGTATAAGCAATAAACCTTTACATACAACACTTTCAGATCTTATTTACAAAATCGTCAAGAATTAGATGATCTGTGGGCACAGATCATCTCGTTCTCGTCTCTCAACGCACGTGTATTTGGGCTTCTGTAAAATAAAAAAACAGGTATTGTAAATATAGGCATCTTAATAGGTAGGTAGGCATCACAATGGGTCGACTCACTGCGCCCACTTTGGAAACGACCCACTATAGTACCGCCATTTTGATTTTACAACGCAATAAAAGAAACTTTTACTGTTGTGGCTATGCCTAATTTACTGTCAAATGAGACCTTAATAACTACTTATTACGTAGAAAAACAACTCGGTAAATAAAATTCATATCTATAGAAGAAGAAAACAACAAAAATTACGTTTTTTTTACGCAAAACACAATAATTCTTGTACCGTACACTACGCCTCCGAGCGGTGCACTGACAATCTTGGAAAGCAAGGGTCTGAGTGCGAATTTAGTGTGAAAGATACATTTTATACAATTAGGGTCTAATATGGTGACGACTCAGTGTGTCCACTTGACCCACTGTTGTCACAATTACCTTATATTAACCAAACCTTTTTGTCCACAGAATTAAGTATACCAGAAAATGCTTCAAGAAGCTTAACTTTAGGAGAATTGGGAATTCAAAAGCATAAATTGAAGTCACTTTGCTCTTTCTTACAACTTCACTACAACCTTGCGTTTGAAGAAGAACAAGTGCCATCGCTGACTATAAATACGTAAGTCGAACCCCTTTACTCGTTGTCTTTGTGGATACTGTTTCTTCTAACCGTATTCTTTAGTGACCCTTCTTTAATGTGCGACTTGATTTTGTCACTTAGTGGAAAAGCCGTTTATTCAATATTTTTTCTTTTTTGTACACCTGATTTTGCCACCAAAAACACGAGCAGCCTCAATGCAGATAATAAGCCGTTACTTGTCTCTGTAAGCACTCTCAACATCAGTGGTATCACCACTTGCGCATTACCCCTCTTACCCCACTCCATCGACCCTACTCACCAACAGAAAAAAGAATCACTTCGTCTTTAATACTGTCTAACAGCGATCTGCCTTTAACTTCTTGCCTACACGATACTTCTTATACTTCTTATAGCTGCTTTAATAGTTTATTTTTCTTAATTATTTTTGTTAAATAAATAATAGTTTAGAAGTCTATAAATACATGCTTTAATAGTGAACCAAATTAAAAAGTAGAAAAGAGTACGAGTATTTATCATCGTTACTAAGCCTAATCTGCTGCACTCGTCAAAACAAATCATATGAGTCGAAACTCGAGAGGTTTACTAGGTAGCCACTGAATAGATCCACTACCTCCTGGGTCCATCATCAAATCAGCTTCACGATGCCAAATTACAGTATTGTCACCCAAACTACATATACATACAAAGTTTCATTTCGATGCGAAAATTAAGTTAAAATTGACTTCAAAGGTTTGTTTACATCGTTACAAGTAAAGCTAACAAAAGCGTATTAATATTCTGTAAATAAATTATAATATGAAAAACAACCGACCAAATGGAGTAAAAAATACTTGTTATAAACTATTACTAGTACAAGTACTTGTTATTTACATTGCCAGCATAATAAAAACTACTTTATATTTTGTGTTCAAGTTTTGGGACTAAAATATCATTATTTCCAGAATCAAGAAGGCAGAAAATCAAATAACAGATATTACTTTTGATGATAAAAAAGGCTTATCTACATTCTTCAGCTACATTGGTTCAG
Organism: Euplagia quadripunctaria; assembly: GCA_963859945.1. Lineage (NCBI taxonomy): Eukaryota > Metazoa > Arthropoda > Insecta > Lepidoptera > Erebidae > Euplagia > Euplagia quadripunctaria. The sequence continues at coordinate 21,414,903 of OY982577.1, read as the reverse complement.
ACGAGCTGCTTGCTACTGTCGAATCGGTATTCTTATCCACACTGACAACTAATGCGTCTGCGGTATGTTATAACCTCGTAAAATTACATATCATTCTTTACATTTCATGTGGCTGGGTATCAACTTCTTATATTAATGTTAGAGCGCTCCGACTTCCCGGCGACAGCCAGTTCGAGTTACAGATATGCGATCCTGACCTGCTCGAGCTATTGCTTACACTCCCCAATCCATCCGTATAAGTAAAGTCCCTTTCCTTCCCTTCTTAGTTACCTTCCCCCCTTTCACCTTCTTATCTTTTTCCCAAATTTATTTGGAGTCGGTGCACTGTGTTCTCTTCTTCCACTCTATTTATCATTCGTCATTTCACTGCTTATTGCCTTTATAGCCACATCATCTCATACGAAATCTAGCCATCTTTTCTTTGGTCGTCCTTTAGTCTTGTATCCGTCAACTTCCATACATAAAACTGTCTTCAGCACATTTTTCTTAACTCTCCGCATTACACGATACATACAACGATAATCTGATGCTCCTCAGTTTTCATCTAATGGCGCTACTTTCAGACTCCCTGTAATGTATTCATTCTTCACTTTGTCCGTCCTAGTCACAACACACATCATCCCAACGTTTACATTTCAGCTACATGCTCAGGCGTCTAGCATCCGTTTTCTTGGTGGGCCATTTTTCAGATCCATACAGGACGGCAAGTCTGATGATCGCCATAAAGATCTCTCCTTTCAGTTTAAGGTGTAAGGGTATGTATCTATACTCGTATATGTTTATGGCTTTTCAGGGAGACGACGAGTTCCAATCTGATCAAATTAACTTGTGTATAATCCCGGGCATGGAAGGTCTTCATGAACGGTTCCGCGTTCTCTGCATGCGGCTTAAACTATCAGCGGTTGTGCTGCAGCCTGGACTTGATCATCCACACGAGACTATGAGGGAAACTGCTGAGAGATTTGTTGAGGTAATATTTGTTTTCAGCTTAGTGGTGCGGCGGTAGAGCACAGACTGCAAAGTCAGTGCAAATATTTGTGTGCATGAAAATGTCTATTTGAATTAGTCTGTTGTTCTAGACCTCACATTACGAGCTAAGTTTGGTTTGGGTCTGTATAGCGTTGTGCAATATTTATGTACAACAATATGTTTTATTTATTATTTTAGTAAAACGGTCCTAATTCCCGATACCTTTATAGCCAATGTATTATGATAAAAAGATCTTTACAACTTTTACAGTGAAAACTTCTTTAGGCACGTTGAAGTGCACTTTTGGGAAGGAGAAAAAGCGGTCTGAACTGATAGGAAAAAAAAATCACACTTGTTCTACTATGCGGTATGACAAGAAATCGTCACCATTTTAATAACGTAATATTATATATTTATTCCTAGTTCTTATACAGTACAACAGCTAGGAATATAAACGGTCTATTCACCGTTGTTCTACTTTTTGACCGGCTTTAAAAAAGGAGGAGGTTCTCAATTCGACTGTATTTTTTATGTTTGTTACCTCAGAACTTTCGACTGGGTGAACCGATTTTGATAATTCTTTTTTTATTTGAAAGCTGGTGCTTTCCGTGTGGTTCCATTTGGTACAGTTCTGACAATGGCATCCATGAGAAAACCATATAAGTCTTTTATGGAATAGTTTTTATTTTGAAGTCTTATTTTTTTTTAAAGAATTATTGTTATACTAGTAGAACTGATAGGAAACAAAAATTGTTCTACTATACGGTATGACAAAAAATTGACACCATTTTAAAAACGTAATATTATTTATTTACTAGATGAATAGCCGGCTTCGCTCGGGTGAAATGTGACTCATTCACAATACGCAATCTTTTACAAAATGTAGATAGATATACGTGTGGATCGGCCTTAACGAACTCAAGATGGCATCCGAGTGGCCAATATTAGAATTTAACAAAATACTCGATAATCCGAATTTTGCGGATATAGCGTAATGGCTAAAGGCGTCGGACTTGCGATCGAGTGGTTGCGGGTTCGAACCCCACCCAGTGCACTACCGACGTAAACTCCTTACACAAGCATTTAGCTTAGCTGGAGGGGTTAACAAGAATACTAGTAATGTGTGACCCACGGTACAACAATTTTTTTTTTAATGAATACATATTTAAAAAAAAAATGTTGTTGACTCGAAATCATTATATTTTTATGTTTTATTATTCAGGTAAGGTTTCAATCGAGTCTACCGTACCCCTTGACCGAATTATTAATATAGATTCTTAGTTGTTTTACAGTATAACAACTAGGCAGATGATTATATTCGTCTCTGCCAAAAATGTGTTCCGTCAAAGCAGATATCCATATAATGAAGCTAAGCATCGGTTATCTATTCATCTGACCGTTGCATAACTAGATAGAATAGTGGGTCTATTTTTTTTTATTCAAGTAGGCCAACAAAAAAAAAACGATTGAATTAGTTTTATTTACTTTGAAATGAAATGTGCTTAACTGTAAAAACTTAAATTCAAATTCAAAATCATTTATTCAATTAAGACACTAAGTGACATTTATGAACGTTAAATTAAAGCTACTGTAAAAATCATAGATCGACGCAAACAGACACCACAGCATGTACTGAATTGTCGAGGTAAATCAGGTGAAAATACCAAAATCTACTGCCTGCTTGTGTCTATCTATAACTTCCAGTCTCCAAAATGCGTAGAGCCTTAAGAGAAGAATAGTGGCAAAGAAACTCATGGTCACTCTTTTTAAAAGTCAGATCTTCAGGTACAATGGTATTAGTGTTACATGAAAGGTAAACAGGATGCAAGCTGTTGCCACCTGAATTTCATTTTATTGAAATGCTCCAAAAACTAACATCCAAACAAAACAAAACACTCAGTGATACCGTTGAAGGTTTGAACCTATTAAACATAGAAATCATTCAAGGTGCACATCAGTTACAAAATCTACAGTTAAAAATAATTTGTGACTGGATTAAGAGGCTAAAGTTGCAGTTGAACGAACCAAAATAATAGTATAGACTAAAGCATCGCTGACTAGGCCGTCCAGTCACCCCAAGCAGCACCCGTTCACGAGTATGACGCATGGACCAGCCATCGTCTCCTTCGCCATATCAGAGGGAAAGAAACGACCCGCCCCATGACGACGCCGCAAGCAATGACATTTTAGTGAGCATGACGAACCATAGTCGAGATACTGATAAAAATCACTACTAGTCAAATTACCATAATAATCGTCACGCATTACTTTCAACTAACAATGGTTTGTTAACAATTTAGCTTAATTATAAGACAAAGAAGTTTGTGTGTATATACCTAATGATACCTTAAGCCCAAGACTGTCGTTTAGATAGTATTGGGTCATGCTGGGTTGCAAAACGCTATTACTCGTACTCCATTGCTGTTGTAATCTAAAATGAAATCAGAATACCTTGGGGATATTTCAATGTTTTCAGGTTTTTCGAAGCTTATTTTCGATATACCGGCCCCTTTGTTCCTAGCAGCAAACAAAGAATTTTTGGATGGAATTGAGTTTTGGCACATTAGAAATTATATCCAATCCAGTGTCTTTGAGACACTTTTCTGTTCTCCTATAAATCTTATTCACCGACTCTGAAAAATCCAAAGTCGCCAATTCCTTTTTGCACCCATAAATTTTTTTGAGAATTTTATTTTTACCATAATCAATCTTACAATTGTTATTGTGATTTTTTGATTTTATCACAAGACTGTCCTGGAAATATTAGATAACATTAGTCTGAGACGGGCACGAATACTATAGTATACTAAGTTTATGGGTACGACTCATAAAATAAAACAGAATAAATAAAGCATAATAAAGTAAACAATTTATATGTATACTTACTTTGATTGTTATTGATCCAGTACAAGCAAATTTGGGGCTGCCGCATTTTCGTTGTAAACACCTCCATATGGTTGAGCCATCAGCATATATTCTATTTTTATAAAACTGATGTCCCTTCCATAACATTACTACCCCTCTACCCTTTTTAATTAATTCGGGTTGGTCGGGATAGTTCATATTACAATACAATTTAAATATCTAATAAAACATGACATGAAGACACGACATGAAGACATGACATGAAGACATGACATGAAGACATGACATGAAGACATGACATGAAGACATGACATGAAGACATGACATGAAGACATGACATGCTAGTTAAAATATTTTCCTCTTTTTAAGGAACAACATAGTATAGGTTTCAAAGAGATTGTATTGTGTAACCCACAGTAGAATAAATAGGACAAACTAATCATCTAAAAACATTTCCGGATTATTCTACTAGTAGAACATAAGGTCAATTTTATTGTTATTTAAATAATTCCTATTTGTCATACCGCATAGTAGAACAAATGTGATTTTTTTTTTATCAGTTCTACTAGTATAACAAAAAGTAAAACGGTGATTAGACCGAAAAAGCACTGAACTCGCGTGACCGTCACTTTAAGTCGTTATAAGTTTTCACTTTTGTCGGCAGTCCCTATGACTGCTTATTTTTTCACTGGCAATATATCGCAATTAAGTTTCTATAAATCCGCAAATAAAACTTCCATCTTTATTTAATAAATATCTACCTAAACAAATTAAATTTTAATCTAACATAATTATTAAGTTAACGTTATTCATCATCAGAAAGCAAAAACTATATATACCTAAGTATTTTATAACTAGATATTATTTGCAAAAAAATATGCTCGACTTTTATTACAATGAATTATCGTTTTTATTTTTAATTGTTTTAGGTTTAAAATAAAATTTCGTCACTTCGAATGCATTCAATTAATTTTTTTCCAACTTTCCAGATAGAAATATATTTATATCTGTGTACCAGCTTTATATATATATTTTTACAGGTTTTAATGAAAAGGATTGGCATTCAACGCACATTTTATTTAATGGGCTATGAAACTGGCGTTTTTGTGGCGCTGGAAATCGCTGCTATTCTGGAAGATCGAGGTAAGATTAAATTTTTATTGTTGATTTGACTGTCGCTAGGATGGCTAATAATACTTTGGCATTTACGAACATCCCCTGATATATATAATTAATTAAATGTTAAGTAATTTCTTTCTTACCAAGCTATAGAGTGGTCCATCCGATTTTTACCGACAAAATAAGTTAGCAAGTAAATCTATTAGGACAAGCCATTTGCGACGTCAACTTCAAGACGTCAATCTACCATGGCACTTCAAAAGTACTTATTACGTTCTTTTAAAAATCAAATGTTTAGCTCTTTCCTATTAATACATTACATATCGTAATTAAAAAATACCTACCTTAACTTGTAACACGTAACAATTACTTTTTAGGTTTAACTGGTAAAGTATTCTGTGTTGGTTGTGCACCGAATGAATTCGAAAATGAGCTGACAGAACAACTGAAAGCATTTAAAGATGAGAAGCAATTGGAAGATGGAGTATTGCGTCACATGTACACGCTAATGACTGGAGATGATAGTAAGGTGCTGGAGCCCGAGCTACGAGACCTAAAAACGTTTTCACAGAAGTTAGAAGTATGTGTGCGCACTCTTCTTGGTAGAGTACCACATTCGATTCAATATGTGCGTGCGCTATTAGAAAGCGCGCTAGCTCGCATTAAAATAGCGAGGAGTTACAGCATGCCCGTGTGCCCTCTGCGCTCTCAGGTAGTGCTACTACGCGCTGCTAGAGGGCGCCCAACACTACAATACACCGCACTACAGCATCTGTCACATCAACGGGTTGTTGTCCACGAAGTAGATTCAACGCTTGGAAAAATTGCGACAGACTTGCGATGCGCCGCAATTATCAACGAATACTTAGACCCCGCCATTTTAGAAAAGTTTGCTGCAAAAAATATTTGCAACACATACCTTCTAAGTGCACGCTCTTTCATAGATCTGGAATAATTTGTATTTTTTAATGTACATACATTGTTAATTAAAATCTTTTGGTTTATTTATTTGAAATTTTGGTAAAATCTATCCAAACTAATTAAGCTTAAGTTCCGTAAGAACCTTCTAAAAAGTATTAGGAAATATAAAAAAAAGATGAATGTAATCGGTTAAGCCGTTCTCAAGTTATGGTGTGACCAAGGGAAATAGGGATTCATTTTTATATATTTAGATAATATGTATAAGAATAATATGTTTTTTATTAGATGCAAAAGATATAACTATAAAGCTTCTTTACTTTAATTTGTTGTATAAATTTATGTTCCGACATCAGATCTAAAAACAAGTTAATTTTTGAACAACTGTCTAAGATATTTATATTTCAATTTCTATATGTACATCTAGAATATTACTAAGTATAGTACCTAATAGCGTGGCTTATCAAAAAAATATTTTCATAATCATATTAATCTTAAATAAATTTTGTCCTAATATAATCATCACGGTGTTTTATTCTTCCAAAATATGATGAATGAATGATGGTCACAAAATGTTACAGATAGCTAGTTTTCTAAATAAATTATAGTTTACAAAAACTAACAAATCACACTTCAATAGCAAACCAAAGTAAAAAAGGTTCTATTATCCACATCCTGGCTCCATTATCAAACTATCGTCGCCAAGCCCAATCCGTTGGACTTTGCAAACCGGATCACATGAGCACAAACAAATGAGGTTTACTAGTAGCCACTGAAGAGTTTGTATTTACTGATGCGAACATTGTCACCAACTTTGAACTTAGGTCTGTACCGAACGGATAAGCGATTATGTGAATTTTTAATATTATCTCTTATTATTTACTTAATGCGCTTATTTACTTCTATGGGTTTGAATTGAATAGTGCGATGTTTTGTGTTGTTATATAACTTGTACAATGTATCTTCCAATACCGAACCAAACCACTTATGGTTTTCATTTTGAGTAGTGGTTAACATTGTACTTCTTCATGAACGTTTGAAAAGGTGTGTTATAAAACTCTTTACCGAAATCAGTTTGCAAATTAACTGGTACGCGATGGTTTACTGTAAGCATGTGTTGAAAGTTTGAAAGGCACGAGTAACATCAATTTTATTTTTCGATTTTAGTGGTTCTGCCCAAGCAAACTTCGAAAAACAATCAATCACCAATGCAATATAATATAAACCACCATTGTATTTTCTCAAAGCTTGCATGTCTATGAGGTCAGCATGCCATAAGTCATCGATCCCCTTGAAAATTACAGAACGCCTGAGAAATTTTTTTTCGTGCTGCTTTGTGTATTTCATTAACAAATTTGTAGTTTTGACATTATGAAGACTTTTTAGGCGCTAGTATTTTATCTATATATATAGTTCCGTTAAAAAAAAACGCATACTCTTCTGTATATAATGCCCAAATTTGTCCACAGTCATTTTTAAAGTGTAATGTACTGAAAGGTCTAAAGTAGAATGAAACGGATACTTGATAACAGATTATTTATTTTTTAATAATTTTATTTTCACGTAACTCTTGAATTATGAATATTATTTCGTTATGCAGCCCGGTGTTACCAGCATCTCGAGATGCAATTAATAACTTTAATGTTTCCACCAGTTCATTTGGATCGTCCCAATATACAAAACCTTAGTTCTTTTTTCACAATTTAAGCAAGAGTAAACCTTTTCCCTTGGACTAGCTGCAGCCCTGACTACTACCTCTACTAAACTACAAGTTTGAAAAGAGGTTTAATAACTTGCTAATATTTTTGATCTTTATTACTATTAATTGGTTTGCAAACAGGATTTTAAATAAGTGTCGATTTTAGACTGCCAAAATTCGATTACGATCAGCGGTATCCAATTATTTCATTTTTTCCATAACCTTGCATGTCTTCTGGTCACTATCAAGTACCTAGATCTGAAGTCAACCGTTGAGATCGTTTTGTTACACCGGAAAGTCGATACGAAATTAATCGCATGCCGTTCAGATTAGCAAATACACTTGGGTCTTAGGATCAGTTAGATTTACCAAGGCAATATTGATGTCATCTTTGTTTATGAAAAGTGTATCCCTGAATGTTTAGATAGATTCGATCGAGCGTATCTGAAACTAACCTTATCCAAATGTTAGATACTATTTACAAAATAAGGTTTAGCGATGCAACCGCACCACTCTTCGCTCTTTAACAGCTCGAAATTTCAATTTTGATAAAAAGATTGGGATGACAAAGTGGGTCATCCCATACCAATCCAATGGGGCATAAATAATATTAACCACAAAAAGATAGGACTCCTTCCGAAGTTATATTTGGATTGAATATGAATGCGGAGATTGACCCACGGTTAAATGAGGTAAGACGTAAAAGTAACTAAAATTTGAATTTAGAAATATTGCTTAAATCCGTCAAAAACATAATAAATATGTACAGCAAGGAAAATAAAAACGTGCATGTGACAGCAGCCGATCGTATGTTACCATGCCTTCATGTAGCTACCATAAACATAGACGATGATGATGATGATACAGAACAGGTAAAAGAACAGAAAAGTTAAAATATTCCGTTAACATTAGTATAGTGTGTAGTGTGTGTGTATTTTGCATAGGCATAAGGTACCGAATAAATAATTATTTACCTATTGCACAGAATTCATAATAGTTCAAGTACAGAAGTCACACTTTGCCAAATAATTTAATTAAATAGCGACTCCTGTTCCGACATAATAAAGTCTCAACTCGGGTCACACAGCGCTAATTATCTACAGGTATATTCAACTAGCAGTTGGCTCTTTCTATCGCGTAACTCTTATTTGTTTCGACAGCACCGCGATATTAGGGTTCTTTTTATTTAAATTAATTAATCTGAATATTTAGTTACTGCCTTATTTTTGTGAACAAATAAACCTAGACCAGGTACCAATAACTCGATAGTTTACATATGAAAGAATGACGCGTCGCATATTGTGTGCTCCAGCATCAAACAAACGGCGCGCCGCATCCAGCTGAATTTTGGCACGATTGGTCGAACCCGAAGTGTAATTGTAGCTTTATACCTAAACTGTCAAGTAAACCTGGCATGCTTATTGTGACTGCCTTATACATTCAGCTGAATGCAATAATTATTGTCTATCGGTACAAACTGTAAATATGATACGGAATAATTGTATGACAAAATATAGACTATTAGTATAAAATTAAATGATTTATCATAATAAGCTAGTAATATATTAATTAATAAGATGTGACATAACTATGCACTTACGTGGAAAATATAATATAAACAAAAAAAGGGCGAGACAGCAAAAAGAAATGATTTATGATGAGATATCACTACATAATAATGGGGCAGGGTCCCCCGCCGCGTCTGTATGTTCGCGATAGACTGAAGAACTGCTGGGCGGATTTTCGTGGGGTTTTCACTAATAGACAGAGTGATTCAGGAGGAAGGTTTAGGTGTATAATTGGTTAAGATTTTGTGTAAATTGATTGAAATATGTTGATGTTTGTTGAAGATGTCTCTGCTACCCGTACGAGGCCGAAGTGATGAATAAGATTACTAATTGTTGTCATCCGCCGCGCTGGTGTGTAAGAAGGAAGGTTCACAGCCTTTATGAGATATGTCACTTGTGGGAAGTAAGTACCGCAAGTGACGTCCCCTGGTTTGTGAGAAAGAAGTATCACAGCCGTTATGACATATGTCACTTGTGGGAAGGAAGTACCGCAAGTGACGTCCCCTGGTTTGTGAGAAAGAAGTATCACAGCCTTTATGTTATAATTGTTATAGATTTATGTATGTACCTGTTGCTTGTGGGAAGGAAGTACCACTTGTGACGTCCCCTGGTTTGTGAGAAGGAAGGTTCACAGCCGTTATTAGATATGTCACTTGTGGGAAGGAAGTACCGCAAGTGACGTCCCCTGGTTTGTGAGAAGGAAGGTTCACAGCCGTTATAAGATATGTCACTTGTGGGAAGGAAGTACCGCAAGTGACGTCCCCTGGTTTGTGAGAAAAAATTCACAGCCTTTATGATTATAATTATTATATATTTATGTATGTACCTGTTGCTTGTGGGAAGGAAGTACCACTTGTGACGTCCTCTTGTATGTAAGGAAGTATCATAATCATGGTTCTGACGTAAGGCACATACGTCCCTAAAATTGTAAGTCTGAATTCGATGCTATGGAAGATTACTATTGGCCGGGTGTTAGGTTAATACGGCTGTTTTGCGTGCGTGCATGAGGACATGCACGACGTCAGGATGGTCGAGTGTTAGGTTTACAAAATTAGATATATTAATTTGAAATAAATTCGAAATATTGTATTCGTTTGTTCATGTTTGGGGAGTGGAAACGAATGTTACGGGCTACACCGAATGTTTACTAGTGTGTTTAAAAGTGTATTGAAATGGAAGAATATATATCTACCCTACAGTATTCACGTGAGTTTTATTGTACTGTCATTTTTACCTTTATTTGAGATATCCTACACTTTCATATACTTTGGGAAACATATTATTATGATTTCTCACAAACATGCCTACTGCTAACATGTACAGACAGTGTCATAATGTTTAACTTCCTAAAAAGAGGCTTACGTGACCGTAAAGGGTTTACTCCGCATATAGCTCTGACACATTTTTTTGTATTACGAATGCGCCGATATTGAGAGTTACCCCGCATCATCCGTGGTATGCTGCGAGTGCTGCTTTTCATTTGCGGTTTTACGTAATTCTCCCAATGTATAAACAAAGCTATTTATTGTTTTAGATACCACGTCTACATGAATTTTCCAGTTACAGTGTTCATCCAATTAAATACCTAAAAATTACGTGTTTCTATTAAAATAATTTTGAATAAGTAGCTAGGTACTTATTTCATTGTTGTAGACGATTTGGTAGGTAGGTAATTTATTATAATTTATTAAATATTCTTGAATTACCTATTTTCAATTTCTGTCTACGATTTTGGGGGGGTCACGACTCCTGAGACTCCCCTCCCCCCTCGGATCGCACCAGCATAATAGAATCCAGTCCAACACAAGAAAATAATAAATAATATACGTCGAAATTCTGTTCATTTATGTAAAATATAATTTGTACCATTACATACAAATAAATAAAATTGAAGTGTCTGTTTGTAATGAAAAGTAACAACTTTTTGTGAAGCGTATGATTATACAAAATAAACATTTGTTTAATTTTTGTGTCTGTTTGCTCTGGCTAATCTCCGAAATAGGTTTACCAATTTTGTTGGGACTTAGGCTGGGTTCGAGTCCAACATACCGCTTCACCCTCGGTGAGGTGGGGATTTCCACACGATAAACACAAAAAAGGCTGCTTTTATTTTAGAAAAACATAAGAATAATCTTCTATAGAAATAAATCAAAAGAAGTTGCTGTATGTAATAACAAATAAGGTGCTTTTGACTAAATGCATAAAAAGGTTTTTACGGTACTTACACCAGAAATACCGGCCAAGTGCGAGTTGATCCCGCGTGGAGAGGGTTCCGTTTTATCCCAAGAACAAACTTAACATTGTAGTTGAGGAGCATGTTCACCTTCTATTTTTTGTTTGTCTGAAGGTTTTTTTCGGTTCAACAAGTCACAAGGGCAAACGTTAAGCAATGCTGGCATAGATTTAACTAAGGATTGCTTTACTCACGGGACGATATACGTACAATTGTTGTACATACGTGGCATATTCACAAGTGGGGATGCCAGATGCCACAAGTGTTGATGTTAGCTCATGAAAATAGTACATTAAACATAGTGTAATAAGTTGTTTTTCAATGATTATTTGTAGTTATTTATCAATGAAAATAGTTATTAAACTTTATTCAGATTATTTCATGAGGAGTAGAGAATTATTAAACCCGTGGTCTCGAAGTGGCAACCATTTTTTGCCATTTCGATATACTTAGACGAACTTTAAACTTTAGCGTTGAAATAATTATGTATTTACGGGTATTAACGCGATCACGGCCAGTGCAACCTGGTCGAAACGTCAGGATATTCAGAGATTGTAATACTTTTTCGTGATCACGTTAATTCCCGTAAATACGTAATTATACTTAGACGACACGATCGTCATGGTACTTTCTCTAGAATAAATTTATAACGAATAATTATATTACATTTATTAAAAGAAAAGAGCTGGAAACTAAATCATTCGTATATTGTTTATTGTACACAAAAATAACAATCTTATAAGTACAGGAAGGAAAATAGTAGGTATGTACAAAGGCGAGCTTAACCCATAGTTGATTCATTTATTGAGATTAGGGTCACTCGGTATAAATAGTGTAAATGCTACTAAAATATGTGTGCTTCGGCACGTATGGGCCGACTCGACCGGAGTGATATCACGGCCTCACAGAAAACTGCACTTTTCACCCTACATAAATAAATAAATAAAGCCAGTTTAAATGTAGTTTGAAACAGTTTTTTGGCTAAACCGCTTTATCATTTTGGTTTGTTCAAAACCCATCCAAACCACGAATTAAAGTCTACATAAGTAATATATTAAAATCAATTTCAATAGTTTGCCGAGGGTTCAAACTTTTACCCAAATGTTAAATATTTGTCCCATAATATATTATTATCTATCTTTTATACATTACAGAAAAGTTGCAGGCACAGCTAGTATTATCCCACCAAAAACATTTTCATGTAAAGTAACACCAAGACGAGTACATATTGCTTGCACTGTAAAAAAGTTTTCAGATGTTATGGAGGTCCAAGCTCCTAACTCTACACACCCTTTTTTTTTTTTTTGTTGACGGGGTGGAAAATTCCTTCGGATCTCCGGCTCCTCGGGGACGCAGGAGGACTAAAAACCACCCCGTCTCAGGCGCCCTGTTCCAGGGAGGACCCGGACCATGTTATTTCAGGTCCCCCCCGGATCGACGCCGCGCTCTATCTAAGCCCTATCCCGGGGAAAGCAAGCTTCCCCACGCCTATCGGCCTAATCAATGTGTGTTGCGGCCCGATCGCAAAAAGCGATCGGCCGCCATGCTATCGCCTACCGCAGCAATTAATCTGCCTCCAGAGGTCCCCACTCTCTGGCAGCCTGCGGCCCCGTCGACGGCTGATTACGCCGCCGACGTCCTCTACGCTCGGTATCGGCCCTCTCCCGATCCCGTTCAGCGGTCTCTTTCTGGAGCATTACAGCTTCACAGAAAGAGACTACTGCGCCGCAGCCCTCCTCATCCGCCAGCATGGCAGCAATGATTGCTGGCGGGGACAGGTCTCGTCCGATTTGGTCAACCAGGACCTCGCGTTCAGACGCCCACGCAGGGCAGTCTTCCAGCGTATGCTGGGCGGAGTCCCAGTCGGCTGCGCAGTGCTGGCATTGTGCCGTCTCCTCGCGTCCAATCCGATTCAGGTACTCACCGAAGCAACCATGCCCAGTGAGTACCTGCATCAGTCGGTAGGTGACGCGACCTCCCTCCCTACCCAAGCTTCGAGGTTGGGCAGAACGGCACCGACAACGTGTTGGCGCGCATTCCGCGGTTGCTCCAGTCGCGCGCGCCACTGCGCCAGTGCCTGTCGGTGAGCGTTCCGCCGCATTTCGAGCTCGTCCTGGTCTTCCCCACCCTCATCCCGGCGGATTGCGCAAGTCTGATCATAGACTCTCGCGTCCATATCTGCCAGGATATCAAAAGGTGGGAAACGTGCCAGGACTGTCGCCGCCTCCGACGAAATTGTGCGGTAGCTTCGTACGATCCTAATGGCCGCTACCCGCTGCGCTTGATTGAGCTTAGCTCGGCAGCGGGAGGAGGCCGATAGGCGCTTGGCCCATATCGGCGCTCTGTAGAGGGCCATGGATCGTATCACCGCACAGTAGAGGCCGCGAACTTCCTCCCGCGGATCCCCTAGATTATTCAACAGCCTCTGTAGGGAGCCCGCCACCTCGCGAACACGAGGGATCATTTGCTCGAAAACTCTACACGCCCTAACCTAACACTCTCTAACTCATCATAGCGTATAGCGTTCCGTGTGAATCCTAGTCTTAAGTTTTCTACAAACCGTACGCCTTAGTCAAAATTTGTGGTCGTTTTGTTACTAAAGGACTTATTGGCACAAGATTGACACCTAGTTGAGCACGCATGGGATATGGTCCAAAGAAGAGCACGAGTATGGATGCCGTGCATACCGAACAACAACTTTTTGACTTGTTAGAAAGAACGTTTACGGCTATTCCTCAAAGTGATTTTGATGAACTGATTTTAAGCATGCCAAATCGCTGTGATTGTGTGATTCATGTGAATGGTGGAAATCCAGATTATTAATTTCTTTATCTTTACAATAAAAATTAAAACAATCCTCATTTCTGTCTTTTTTGCCATTTAATTGATGATATTAACTTAGGTTAATTTCCCACAATTTGCAAAATTTGCAATTTTTCTTAATTTTGACAAAATATAGGGATAAGTTGTTAACTTAAAATAAGGAAGTAAAGTAAGAAGCCAGTCTGTGAGGAAGGGAGGAAATTCACAGATATGTTCTTATTCCATATTTATTTATTTATTTCTTAAACAATATTACATTGTATTGAAATACAATTATCTTAAAAACTAAAGAGCATTCATAAAATAATAAATCATAATAACAAAATACATGACAATATTAATGATAAAATAATTTGAATTATAATCAGGTAAAAATATTAAACTACTAAAATGTCATAAGCAAAATTATATTTTTATGTCAGCAGATAAAAATATTAAATGGAATAAATAGTTCCAAATGTCTATGCAAGTTATTTTATCATGTCATTTCATAAAGCCATCGATTGAATAGAAGTACCCATCAACAAGAAATGCCTTAAGTCTGGACTCAAATTCCTTTGCACAAATCATACATTTTATTTCTGAAGGAAGTCTATTGAATAGCCTGACTGAATTATAACACGAGCTATGTTTTACAACGTTAAGAGTTGGTGCTATCGTGGTTGGCATATCTTTTCTTCTCGTGCTTTCACGTAGCAGTCTTTCCTCATTATTTTCATAGTAGTGTATATTTTTCGCAAAAAAAGTAAGCAAGACTATGATATACAGACTTGGTACTGTAAGGATTTTGAGTTCTTTAAAAAACTGCTTATACGAATCCTGCTGATCTATCCTCACCATAGTTCTTATAGCTCTTTTATGAGCAATAAAGGCTCTCTGAATGTTGTAGCTATAGCTACCACCCCAGAAAAGAATGCTGTACCTCAATTTTGATTCGATCAAGGCAAAGTACTCCAAGTGTACAACATCTTTTAGACTTCTCAATACGTAACAGGCCGAGTGGATACTGGCCTCTATATTGGCCAACTCATATTTCCAGTTCAAGAAACAGTCTATATGTACCCGTAAGAACTTAACTACATTTACTGTCTCCAACCTATCACCAGTAAGAGTACAAGCGAGTCTATCCGAGTTTTTATTTGTAGATTTGAATAAGAATATGTTAAATTTATTTGTGTTTAATTTTAGGCAATTTAGTGTGAACCAGTCGCTGAAATATTCTAAAGCTTCAATAACCGTTTTGTTTAAGTTCTCTAAGTTATCGGCTGATATAATAGCGTTTGTGGCATCTGCGAAAACAGTTAGCTTGAAGTGTTCAGGTGACTTATTAATAACACCACTTATAAGGTCATTGATGAAAATTATGAACAGTATAGGACCACGCGTAAAACCTTGGGGCACCCCAGTTTTAATTTTTATTACCTTGGATTTAAACGTTTTTTCACATTTGGTTCGAATAGTGCCAGTTTGATCATTGCTATCTGTCTTTATCTCTACGAACATGTGCCTATTACTTAGGTAGGAAATAAACAATTGTTTTGCTGTACCTCTCACGCCATAATGATCCAGTTTTTCTAATAATATGTGATGCCTGACAGCATCAAAAACGGAGCTCATATCAAGGAAAATCCCCACAACCTCGTACCTGTCATTTAAATTGGTGACTACATCATTTATAAGAGTATTGGTGGCATTTACTGTTCCCACATTCTTTAAGTAAGCAAACTGTCTCGGATTCATGACATTATTTAAACTCAAGTGTCTCAGCAATCTTCCTTTAAGCAGAATTTCGAAGATTTTTGATTTTGTGGGTAACAAGGAAATCGGTCTATACATCTTAGTATCCTGTTTTGAGTCCTTTTTATGTATCGGTAAAACTTTAGCTATTTTCAACTGATCTGGAAAAATACCGTCTTGTATACATTGATTGCAAAAATTACTTAGTGGTTCAGCTAATATATTTATGTTTTCTTTTATAGTAGTGATAGCCACGTCATCATATCCACATGAGAGTTTAGTTTTCATCTTCCTTACTATATCAAAAACTTCTTTTGGAGTAACTAAATCAATGATCCTCTTTCCCTTTCTATTCTAACTGTATTTTCTCTAAAGATTTTTAAAGTTGTTATAATCAAAGTTATCCGGACCGGAATCATAGTCAAAAGAAGTTGCAAATAAATTAACAATTTCAGAAAGATTTGAGGTGATCGTGTCTCCGTTTACTAGAGAATATTTTTGTTTTTCACATGGCCACAGAAATGTATTAGTTTTTATATAAATAAAGAAAATAAATAAAGTTTTCTCTAGTCTTTATATTTCTATGCTTCTTAACTATGTGCCAAACATCTTTAGAAATGTTAACTGACTTAGCTAAAACAGCCTGCACTGCCATTTTTTTTTCGTATTTCTAATTACTCTCCTATATATGTTAATAAATTTACTTCGGTAGGTGACCAAGGAAGTGTGACTATTACCTTTTACACATAGAAAACGTTTCATTTTACTGGAGGTTTTAATTCCTTTTGAAACCCACCTCAAACCAGACTCCTGTTTGGAATATACTTTAATATGCTTCTTTTTAAAACTGTCCTTAAAAATATCATAAAATTTCGTAATAAAGGTATTAGGGCCCATGTTACTCAAGTTTTGAGCTAGTAGTAATTCTCTAAATTTATTTTTATTTGTCATGTTAAACGTTCTTTTGCAAATAGTCCTATATGTATTACTATACATATTCTAGTTATGAGTATTATGTATTGAGTTACATATTAATCCTGCATGTCCATCACTTGGTCTTTTAAACCAACGAAGAACAGCGAAGAGAGGAAATAACGAATTTTCGACGATTGAAAACCGGCCGTTACCTAAATGGAATTAAGTGGAATTCAAAAAGGTTTTATCACCAACGAGCGTGCCTGCATCCATCCAGTCTACGGTTCTTGCAATAAGCATTTACACAGCTTTCCTCAATCAGCTGTTGCTATTTTCATAATCAGTTCTCACATTTCTTGTTTTGTTTTCTTCCCATAAGTACTTGCACATTTAATATCTTTACTTTATAAATAGTTCAATTCAATCATGACTGAATATAAAGAGTTGATAAAAAAGAGAGCTTTAATAAAATCTCAGCTTACTCAGGTTACTTCTTTCTTGAGCACAACTAAGACTTGTGAACAGCTCAGTGAGGAACAATTGGTGGAATTGGAAATTAGAATTGAAAAGATTGCCAACTTGTATGCCATTTATGAACAATTTCAGGGTCAATTGGAGTACCTTTCTGAGAATCCCGGCGAGTAATATGCCGAACGTGAACTGTTTGATAGCATTTATTATAAACAGCTTGCAATTGCTCGGGCACTACTATCGCAGCATCGCGCTCAACTTGCATCAAAGGTAAGCTCCAATGAACAGTTTCCAGTGGTTCCTAGACAAAGCAATGTTAGACTACCAAAGATTAACTTACCTCACTTTAGCGGCGGTTATCAGAATTGGTTGGAATTTAAAGATATTTATGTTTCATTAATTCATGATAAGAAGAGTTTAGACAACATAAATAAATTTCACTATTTGCGGTCTTCTCTTCATGGCAGTGCAGCCCTAGTTATTAAGAGTTTGGACTTTAGGGGGGATAATTATGAGAATGCATGGCGATTATTATGTGAGAGGTTTGACAACAAACAGTTACTAGTAAATAATCATATTCAGGCTTTATTTAATGTTGAACCGATCCGTAAAGAAAGTAGTCAGGGGTTACGGAACATTGTTGATGTAACAAACAAAAATTTACGTTCATTAGCAACACTTGGGCAGCCCGTACAACATTGGGATGCTATTGTTATACATTTGATGGCTTCTAAGTTTTACTCAGTCACCAGCAGGGAATGGGAGGAACATAGAAACTCTCTGTCTGACTTACCCAGGTTAGTTAGAATATTGTCGAGAGAGGAATGTGAGCCATTACGCATGTAAGTGGCGGTAATTACTAATGGTCTAAAGTTGTAACTTGTCAGTACATTCATGCAGTCAGTTTTTTTCTTAGAATCTACTTGGAGGTCTATGTTAAAATCACCGCATATAAAGCATTTCTTATCAAAAAGGTGTTCTAGTAATTTATCAAGCTTGTTCATAAAAGTTTCCAGGTTATGATCATAAGGACTACGATAACAACACAAGACATAAACACCAGACTGTGCATCTTTAATACCATAGATTTCAAACGCATTTGTTTTACATAGTTTTTTATATATAGCTAGTTCCTCACATTTTCTATCCTGTCGAGAAAGAATTAAAGAGCCTCCTCTCTTTTTATTAACTCTACAATTGTATGATACCAATTTATAGTTATTGATATTAAATAAATTGGCTAGACACTCACTCAAAATGTGTTCACTTAAGCATATATAATGCAAAACAGTTTTTTGCTCGTCAATGTACAGTTCAAATTCATCCTTTTTACTACTTATTCCACAAACATTTGATTAAATAAGTTTAAAGATGAATATTTTTATTATTATTATCATAGTTATGAGGGTTGTGTGAGCTGGGAAAGGCTTTATCCTCGAAAAAACTTACAATCAGAATTTATTTGTCTCTCAGTTTGTGTTGTATCACAATGCATTAAGTTTTTAATGGGGCAAAATGTCTTGGGCAGGAGTTTATATAAGTTTTGAAATTTATTTTTTATGTCATTATTATTTAATAAACCTTTATACTTATAAAACACACTATTATCACAACTAAGATTTAGATTACTGTCCAGCACTGTAGCATAATTAAATTTTACATTATCAGTACAAAGTTATGCAGAAATACATACCCTGAACTATGTGGCTACCTGTAAGGAATTACATCTACATTCAGCACTCCAATAAGTTAATTTTACTGGTCTAAATACGTCGTCAAGCAATTGAAGTTAGACAAATTATAATTTTTTCTTCGTAATTATTTTGAATCACCGAAATATTTCTAAAAAATGGCATTCTTCAAGACAACCATCAACGACGTCTGCCCTCACGCGTCAGCCAGCCCGCGTTTGGTTAGCACCCTCGGTGTCAACATTGCGCGGCCGAGTGCGTGGTGCGGTCCATCCACGCACTCCTATATTCTTTTCTCCCATATAATCATCTATAAAGTATAATAGCTATACATTTGAAACTTGGCATGTTTAATAAGTACTCTACATCATATCCTAAGAACTTGGACTTTCTAATCTATCACTGTCCAGACCGAATCTACAAAGGTACAAAAATGATGAGAAAAGGTAGGCAGTGCCTTGCGCTTCCGTTGCCTCGTCTTGGCGTACAGATAATAATGTATCCAGCAGCTCATCATAACTACTTCAAATATCTGCAATGGCGATGAATAGGAAGAGAGAACCATGTAAATAGTTATAGTATATAGTTATAAAAATGTTAATTTTACCAAGTCTCATCATAATTAAAATTAAAATAAATAAATTAAGTTCCTGCTTAGAAACCTACAAATACCACATGCACATCGTGACACACCTGTAATTACGTGAACCGTGGACTTGCGCGCTCGTTCGTAAGTATTTATTATATTTTGTTACTTATTGATATGTATGTTATACATCATGCTTTTTTTTATTAAATGGTACTCTGCCAATGTAGGATACATTTTTGAAATTGTATTTATATTAACGAATTATTTTGGAAGCGGCTATGGATTGTTTTTATATAAATAAGAAAACCGGAAGAAACATAAAAATAAAACCCAAGCTTACTAAAGCTGATCCTAGCTACTTTGGGAGGAAAAATATTTTCCTACCCTTAGTAGCTTGAGTTTCATTTTTAAGTTTCCTCTAGTTTTGAATAATATATCTTGTGACATAACACTGCAACTACAATATAACGTTATAATAATAAATACAGTGTTTTGTAATAACTAATGTTTTTAATTTTGGGAAGAACACGTTTGTCGGTGTAAACACGTAAAATAACCTAATATGCAGTTTTTTTTACATGGCTGACAAAGAAGCTAATCTGATGATAAACAAATCCAAAATTTTAATGGAATCGGACATATATTAAATATTTTATGATTACAGATTTCAGAAAAATACAATTTCTGAAAATTTACATGTTTTTACACAGTGTTTTATCATGGCACGGCAGCAAAGCCAAGTTCAACTATATTTTGTCGTATTTCATAATTAGGTACGCACGGTGCATATATTATGACAAATGCTAATTTTACAATTTCATTATGCAATTTCAGTTTAAAGAAATTTATTTCTCATAAGAACTTACAGTCTACGTATAATGAAATACTAACTTATAAAAAGTTGTTAACAAAAAATTAAACCGACGGAAAAAGAAAGATACTTAAAAGTGAAAAATAAACTCGTTAGCCTAGCTAAACTTCTACAGTAATGTAAGAACCTAAATAACTTTGAGTCGGCGCCAAACATACAAACAAGCAAACTAATTTTATTATGTAAAATTATGGCAGCAGCGATTCTACGTCGACAGGACAGATAGGGAAAAAAATCGGTTTAAACAGCTTTGGTTTTTATTTCTGGTAAACCAGTAAAATCGGTTTTTAGTACTTTTTATGACCTAGCGTTGCCATACAGCAACAGTCCAAAACTCAAAATTGGTATTCATAATTTTTTTTTTTTTTTTTGGTGTTACTTGGATGATACTCAACCAAAATATAGATAAAACACGAAAAAACATTAATTCGATAACTCAGGCTCTAATGGGTTAATTAACATACAAACAATAAAAAAAAAGAGAATAAATAAATAGTCTTTCCCATCTGACGAAGTATTTGATACGTCAACGTCAGTGTGTGAAACAAGAGCCAAACCAGCCAAATATTTTAAGTAAAAAAAGGTTATTTTTTTAGGAGGTTCGTAATTCCTTAGGATCATTCCTAAGAACCTAAGGTGGTCTTAGTAAGCAATCGTAAAACTATCTTAATATTATCATCTTTTTTTAGGATAATTTAGATATTCGCTACGATGACTCCAGTACCACAAGAACATGTGAAGCCGGCTACCATA
Source organism: Euplagia quadripunctaria (assembly GCA_963859945.1). Lineage (NCBI taxonomy): Eukaryota > Metazoa > Arthropoda > Insecta > Lepidoptera > Erebidae > Euplagia > Euplagia quadripunctaria. Next base: position 21,393,682 of record OY982577.1, on the reverse strand, counting down.
GTTCCTCCACAGGATGGCAACAGAATCGTCATCTCCGGCATGTCAGGTCTTTATCCACGGTCACATAATATCAAGGAGTTTTCAGACATTTTGTACAATAAGGTAAACCATCGACTTGACATAACCTTACTTAGGTTTTGAATTTTAATGAAAGAAATTCTAGATATCTCTGTGTTTGTCTGCAGAGGCATATTTTAAAATTTAATAAAAATAAAAAGATTGAATCAGCATAATTATGTATAAAAGTATACAGGAATTACTTACGAAAAGGGTATTACATACCTCTGAATTGCCTGACATTTCGACCAGGTTGCACTGCCCGTGGTCACAGGCTGACTGGCTCAGTCGTGCAGTTCTTCATCCACCCCCACATTTTCGATATTTTTAATATTTTTGTTTCGCCGTGTACCGTCACATATTATACTTACAGTGACCCATGTATTTTCTAAACAAACCGAGATGTCCTTATTAAACAACTGTACCATTATTCGAAGCCTAATAACATCTGAGAGATAGCCATCGCTTCCGTTTCCATCTTTCTATCTTCTCATCATCTCATCTCATCTTTCTCTGTTTCTTTCACTCCCCACCACCACTATACTCATGGATCAGGGTGATCGCCAGTTTATTTCTCAATGACGTCGTTGTGTCCGTGCCGTTCACAACACCAGCAAAACGTGGTTTATACTGTCTCTTCAAAAAGAAATATAGAGATAAAACCATAAACATATACATACGTCATTGGTATCCAGATATGTGAGTATATTGTTTCTTATTTTTATAAAATTTTAAAGACAGTGACTCTATAAGACTAAAGCTTATTTGTCTTGTAGTATTTTCTACACCTATTTAATTCTAATTAAAATTAGATATATTAAAATCTAAATGAGGGTATGTGAAAAGTATTTAAGAGGATTTGCTGTTTGTTGTGATACTTTACTTTTCCTTGTTTTAACGTATCGCAATTATATTCTCATGGTTATAATTAACGTTAATAATTTTTTTTTCGTAGCTGGTTTTTCCTTTTAAGAGATCAATAGATTATCAGGCAGATCGAGTTCGTCATCAAAGGATAGCAGTGATTCGGATGTTAGTTATAGTGGCTGTAATACTTCAGAGCGTCAACGACGCAAATTTAAGCGCCACTATCGTAAAAGCGATAAATTAGATCGATTTGATAGTCGCAATGAATGACCTTGAGACACAAATATTGCGTAAATCTCGCGATGTAGTTAGAATATCACTATGAATATGCCTTTTGCGTATTCAACATCAGTGATTGTGAGGACAAGCCCCATTATCATTTTAATTTTTGCTTCTAATTAGAAATAAAAATAAAAGGCCCAGTTATTTGGAATTTACACATTCTTAAAGTTGTTAAGCCCCTCGGGTCTTTATAGTTTCCTTTCGTGAGGAAAAGCTACCCACCTACTATAGTGGGGATACACAATATGACGAAATACATACCTACAAAAAATCAAGACAGGTGATTTTCCAAAGATTTCAAATGATGCCCTGCAGTTAACTTTCAGCTATATTACTGAAATTAGTCAGCAACGTCACGAAATCATTTTAGTTTCGCTCTTAGTGGTTTCGGTCAAAATTCTCTTACATAAATCTATGTTGCCACCATCCCAAGCAAGACAGATCGCGCTTTTATTACTCAGACCGATCTAAATACACCTAGCAGACAGGACAGGTCAAACACGAAGACCCTGACTCACCGAGTCGCTTCCAAGTCTGTCAAAAAGGATAGCTATAAGGATATATTTTAAGTAAGTAATTAACACCATTGTAAGCTAAAAGTCACAAGCGCTTTCTCTCGTCCCACCGGGACAGGTGAGGCGGAACACTAAGATCCTGAAGATACATTTCAACATCTAATAATCATAGACACTACAGACATTAAAAAAAAATGTTCCGATCGCACCACTTCGTGCTAAATCTGTATAAATAAATAAGGTAGCAGATTTCCTAAAGATACACTTTTCAATAATTCTGAACATTTTAACCTAGAACTATCAAATTACTTTAATGAACTCAAAGTTAATGAGACAGATGACGAAAACCAATATTAAAAACCAATTGTTACCGGAATAAACAAATGTGGTAAAAACAAAAAATAAATCCAGAAACAGGAATTAACTTTATAAAGCGCAGGTTCGGCCGCATATGGAATACTGTTCTCATATCAATGCAGGAGCACCCCAGTACCAGCTTCTCCCTCTTGACCGCATTCAACGGAGAACGACTCGAATCATCGATTGCCAGGATATTTCAGATAGGCTTGACCCTTTGGTGTTGCATAGAGATGCAGCTTCACTCTGCATTTTCTATCGCATGTATCATGGGGAGTGCTCCGAGGAATTGTTCGGACTTATACCGGCCGCAACGTTTCGCCATCGTTCAACGCGACAAAACTTTCATCCCCATCACCTGGATAATTGGCAATCCACCACTGTGCGGTTCTCCAAATGGTCCTTCAAACCTTCAAAAAAAGAGCGTACTCCTATCTCAAAGGCCGGCAACGCACTTGTGACTCTTGAGTTGCAGGTGTCCATGGGCGACGGTAGTCACTTACCATCAGGTGACCCGCCTGCTCGTTTGCCCCCTATAATATAAAAAAAAAGAATAAATTAAGAATCTATACTCAATAGAAAAGCGATCAAAAGAAAAAAACGTAGTATTATGAAAAGATTTGAGAAATCTAACCATACACCTATTAAAAGCAGCTCTGGAAAAATACCCGTCTGTGAAAGTGTTAAAACAAGGAAACACACAGAGACGAGTTTGGATAAACAGTTTAATAGACAAGGACGGTATAACACACTAGTACGCGTAAAATTCTATAAATAGCCACCACATTTCATAAATCTTTGTATTCTGACCACTCTACAACGATTGCTTATATAGATTACAGTGTCTTAGATTCAATTCCCCTAATAAGTGGTTTTGAAGTGCAGAAGGCACTTATGGCTATCATTAGTACGCATGTACGTGATTATTTAATTACATTTTAATTATTTGGAAATACGTGCAAACATGTTAGTTTGATATATTCCGGCATGCACCCCTCCATTTTACAATGTTAAATCCTTTGTTGTTAACTAGTATACGAGGCATGCCTTTTAAGTTTTGTCGTTTGAGGAAAAAAACGACTAGAACCTAATAGTACTTTTATTGTTTTTCAAAGTGGATGTCACACGAGCCGCCGGGGTTCGAGGTCGACAGCTCAGTGGGTGTGCTCCGGGTGGCGAAAATCCAAAAACTTTCAAATTTTCACACGATTACTTTATTATGTAAATCTGACACACTGAATATGATTTTACTACTGATTCTGAGCTAAACAATGATAATCTGATGAACTTTCTGAGCCTTTTTTAACACAACCGTTCACGTCCAGCGATGATCAATGATGCAATGCATAGATAATTAATCCTAATGTTACCACAGAGTATAAAATGATCTTAATCGATAATGACAATATAAACTTACTAAGAACACATTATGATTTGAAATATTGAAATGAAAAAACATGTTAATTTTATTAACATTCCTGGCCAGCAGGGAAAGAATTCTAGAACATAATACAATAGTGATTCATACCAACTATGACTACTTAACATTTAATGTATACAATAATAAAGGTTTACAAATCTAAGTATTATAATCATCCGACTTAGGTAACTTACATAATTTGACTACTGGTCTGACCAACTCACCAAACTGAGTTTTTAATTTAACTGACCGTACAATTGAATCCTTCCCTTTATACAATTCTATGACCCTACCTCGTCTCCATTGAAGAGGCGGTGAATTTTCATCCTTAATTATGACCAAGTCATCTAATTGAATACCTTCTGATTGACTATACCATTTATTTCGTAATTGCAATGTACTGAGATACTCTATATGCCAACGACCCCATATACTTTGATACATTTTCTGAATAACTTGAAAGGGTGACAAACGTGACATTTTTGTATCCTTCCAATGAGCCTCCGGTAAGGCTACTAATGGCTTACCTACAAGGAAATGACCTGGTGTTAAAACCTCTAAATCACACGGATCGTCTGACATCGGAATTAAAGGTCGGGAATTGAGAATCGACTCGATTTTAGCAAATACCGTGGTGAGTTCCTCAAATGTTAGAATTGTATCTCTTACCTCTCGCTTGAGTAGATTCTTCGCGCTCTTCACGGCACTCTCGAATAAGCCCCCCATGTGTGGTGCGGCTGGTGGGTTGAACTCCCATCTAATATTCTGACGTCTGAATTCTTCCTTAAGAATAAGCTCGTGATCTAATAAGAACTGATTGACCTCCTTGAGATAGTTGTTGGCACCAATAAAGTTTGTTCCCCGATCTGATCGTATGAGTGAAGGTATACCTCTTCTACTGACGAACCTAGTGAAGGCAGCAATGAAAGCTTCCATGGACAATGAAGATACGACTTCAAGACGAACAGCCTTCGTAGCTAAACATACGAAGACACATAAATAAGCCTTTACTGATTTCGCATTCCTGAGAAGACTACTCTTCACCAAGAAGGGACCTGCGAAGTCTGTTGCTACCCCAGAAAATGGCATAGCAGCCGTGACCCTATCTGGGGGCAAATCTGCCATGAATGGTGGCTGAGATGAAGCCTGAAACCTGAAACAAATTAAACATTTTTTGACTGGATAGTCAGAAACCTGACATCGAACTGATGTGATCCAATATTCTCTCCGGAGAATAGCAATGAGTGCACTAGTGGCTGCATGACAATAAGATCTATGATAATATTCTATGAGTAGTTGACAAAACTTATGATCCTTAGGCAACAAATATGGATGACGAGCCCCATATTGTAACTCTGATCTCCTTAACCTGCCTCCAACTCTGAGCATTCCTTCTTCATCAATGAAGATGCTGAGTTTTTGTAATGCCTTTCCTATTGGTTTTCCTTTTCTGAGCCGAACCATTTCCTCACTGAATGCTTCCTACTGAAGTTTCCTAATCCAATACTTATTGGCCTCTCTTGTTTCATCGAGTGACAACACAGTTGATGAGTTCCTATCTTCCTTCCTAAGGCGAAGATTATGTACATATCTCAGTATGTATGCGGTAACATTGATGAGCTTAGTATATGAGTTGACCCGAGTCAGTAATGACATCTCCCAAGATTCAACAGGTGTAACCACATGTATAACTTTCTTGAATCCAGGTAAATTTTCTGGGACTGTTATAGGCGTCCAAGGCCACTCTGACTTATTATTGTGAATCCATTGGGGTGACCACCACATTTCACAATCAATTAGTTCCTTAGCTGACATCCCTCTTGAAGCATAATCCGCAGGGTTAAGTTCAGATCTGATGTGACGCCATACCATATTCCTTGTTGAAGATTGAATGTCTTGAACTCGATTACATTCAAAGGTCTGGAGATGGTGTGGTTGGGTATTTAACCACGCCAATACAATTGAACTGTCTGACCATGCATTTATACTATCAATCTGAATTGAATCTTCGTAAGCTCCCGCTACATGATTAAGAAGTTTATATAGTAAATGAGCTGCGCTAAGCTCTAACTTAGGTATGGTTTGCCTCGTTTTCCTAGGCGCGACCTTTGACTTGCTAAAGAGAAGCTGAACCATTACCTTTCCTTGAGAATCAACGGTTCTGAGGTAGACGCAGGCTGCATACCCTAGCTCCGAAGCGTCTCCAAATCCATGAAGTGAGTATGATACTGCTCCTGGTAATGAAACACATCTAGGTAATTGAAGATATGAAAAATATTGAAGATCATGAATGAGACCTTCCCATTGTTGAGTAATGGAATCTGACACTGGTTCATCCCAAGTAAACTCATCCGTGAATAATGATTGAAGTAAGACCTTAAATCTGAATATAATTGGGGTACAATAACCACAGGGATCATATAACCTTGCTATTGTACTTAGAATATTCCTCTTTGTTGTGGCTCTTCCACTAGGAATATTAAGTTGATAAGAAAGTGAGTCTGAGTTTGGATCCCATTGAATTCCTAGTACCTTGATGAAACTCCTGTCTTGAGTATCAAACTGCCGCGGTTGTTCGCAGTGATCTCCAGGAAGGTCAGCAAGCACCTCTGCATTATTTGTTGACCATTTCCTTAATTCATAGCCTGCACTATTCATCATGTCTATGAGTTCTGATTTGATGGTCTGGATCTCAGATATATCCTCTCCGCCACAGAGGATATCATCAACGAACACCTGACGTCTGACAACGTCAGCAGCCCGTGAGTTTGGGTGATTTGACTCCCAATCATCCGCTAATTGAAGTAAGGTTCTAATTGAAATGAATGGACTAGATCTTAACCCATAAGTATTAGTATTGAGCTCATAAACCTTAATCCTGTCTGAGGGGTCCTTTCTCTAGAGAACCAGTTGGTATTTCCGATCCTCTGGGTGTATCCATGTCATTCGAAACATCATCTTGATGTCTGTAGTAAAAACCACCTGGTATCTCCTGAAATTGAGTAATATCTTTGTGATATCATTCTGAAGTGGTGGGCCAGAATGTAATGACTGATTGAGGGACACCCCCGTGGATGTTTTCCCACTCCCATCAAAAACTACTCTTAATTTATCTGTACCTTTCTTAAAGATACCATGATGAGGGATAAAATAGTGTTCTGAATCAAACTGAAAGTTAGATATTGACATATGACCAAGTGACTCATAATCAGCCATAAATTCCTTATATTTCTTTGCAAATTCTGGACACCTTTCCATTTTCCGTTCTAATGACTTAAACCTCTGAATAGCCAACGCCTTCGACTCACCTAGAGGAGACCTGTCTGATAACAATGGTAACCTAACCATGTACTTGCCATCTGGCATTCTAGTAGTAGTGGACTGATACAACCTTTCAGCCTGAATATGATCCAAATGTCTGACTGGTTCTGACGGTGGTTCCTCCACCTTCCAGAATTTCTCCATGACTTCCTCAAGTTTAGTGGCCAGCAATCCATAATCCTGTACTGAAGTGACGTCCCTTTGTGACCGTGTCTGAGCTGATTCTTGTTGACAGTTCATTGACCCCATGATGACATGACCGAAACATGTTCCATAAGCAGCTAATCCTGGAATGTTGAGATCTGATTTAGTTCCATTAAATACATAGTTTAATATATCCGTTCCAAGTAGTAAGTCTACCCCTTGAGACTTAGCAAACCTCTGATCTGACAAGTTGATTTCTGATGGGATGACATGATCCTTGAAGTTTATTGAATGTGACGGCATATCCGCCGTTAATGAATACATGACTATTGCCCTCGTACTGATGATAGGTACCAATTTCCCTACAGGTTTGATGACTAACTTAACTGAAGTCCCTGGTAAATCAACCCTTTTCTGACCTATACCAATAATATTGTGTTTATAAGACTGTTGGTGTAGCCCTAACTCCTGTACTAATGACTGCGTGATAACTGATACACTTGCCCCAGTGTCTAATAAAGCCCTTGCTTTGAAATATTGACCATTACCTGCCCTGACGCTGACCACCGCTGTTGGGCATAGGGTGACAGGTAGTGAGTCACTGATAGCACTAACAGTACCCTCTCCTCATTCTGAATGATCTGGGCTGCGCCTTGACCCGAATCGCAGCTCATTAAACCTAATTTGAGCCTGACGCTTCGTTCTGGCCTGACTTGTGGGACTGACTGAGCTTGATCCTGCAATGTGACTGTCGCATGGTCTGTGACCTGTGACCTGACCTGTTCCTGACTATGAGGTGCTGATTGATGCACCGGCTGTGGACTGACAGGCGATCTCCGACCCTGATATGCCCGAGCCCTGTTATGTGCACTGTCCTCTACACATAGGAGAGTGTTGTGATCCTCTGATTTGCAGTGCTTGCACCAGTTTTTAGCAGCACACTCCCGTGCATAATGCTTCCTGAGGCATCTGAAGCAATGGCCTGATTTAAGAGCCCAGCTCTTCCTACCCTTGGGCGGTAGGGTTAAAAATTCAATACACCGGTATAACCCATGGTCTGATGAAGTACAATAAGAACATACCTTGGGGATCTGATGGTCTGATACCTGAGCAACGGTGCGTCCTGGTCCTCTTGTCACCACTCCACGGCGAGGAGTTTCCCTTGCTGATGAAGACGCTGCACCGGTGTTAGTGCGACGAGGCTGGTCCTGCATCTGAGTGGATATGCGACACTGCTCATCTAACACCTCCATGAGCTGTGTAAATGTAGGCAGTACTGAGGTATTTTTACCATACCTTTCCTCAAAGGTACGTCTGACATCAACTGGCAACTTCTGCAAGATTAAAAACACCAATAAATAAGACCATTCTGATACCGGCATGGCTAACTTGTCCAGTGCTTGGGTGCTCTCACGGAGCGGGTCATAAAATTGTTTCCTGAGTTGACTGCTGTCGCTCACAGCGGGCAAGTTCATGATGCGAGAAATATATGAATCTGTTAACTGACGCGTGTTGTCATATCTAGCCTTTAGCAATTTGAAAGCCATTTCATATGACGCACCATCCATAGGTAGATGTTGTATGACTGATAAAGCTTCACCGGTGACTGAAGCCCTGAGGTAATAATGTTTTTCCGAATCTGAAATATCTGATCTGAGGTGCACTAATGAGTGAAACAAATCTGAATAGCTAAACCACTCCATAAGGTGACCAGAAAACTTAGGTAATGCGATAAAGGGTAACTTGGCCTTTACCGGATGCTGATCTGAAGGTAAATCAACAGACTTACCTGATTCCTGATGTTGGTCGGCTGACATCAGTTGTTCCATCTGAATGAGGATTTCATTGACCTCGGAAAACTGAGTATGATACTGATTCCACTCATCCTGGTCAGTAAACTCCGTTTCATGCTGCAATATGGTCTCATAAGCCTTGAGGAACCCATCCCGATACAGCTTACACTGCCTGTAGGCTATTAACGCAGTGACCGCGGGAGATGATTTTATCATTGTTTGATAATAATCTTTTATCATACGATAACGCGATCTGAACTGGGCCTTAGCAACAACCAACTCTGATTTAAAATTTAAATTTACTATACTTACTAGTGATAATAAACACCTTATAATTACTAATGAATGTAAATAAACTTATATTATACGATAACAGTCTGAATGTAAACAACTTAATCACTAAATGTCAAAATATCACCTTGACGTTTCGCACAGTCGATACTCGATCGTTCAAAATCAATACACCATAGACTTCACTGAATAATTAAGTTGACGTTCCGCTCTGCACTGAATGAACCAATTTGACTATGACTGATTTCTGAACGTAATTTTCCTAACCTCCAATTTCTCACCGACAATGTGAATACTGAATGATGAAATGGTTAGGAATCCGGAATTTCTATGTTCTGATGATCAATCTTGATTGATGATGCAACCTGATGACCGTTTTTCTGACCCACGCTGCCTCCAGCGGGTGATGATTCAATGACAACGCCGTTGACCTTGACCGTTGTCGTGTCCGTACGCCGTAATCGTGCTCTGATAATGCAATCCTGCAATCTGAAGTCAGCAAATTCCCCTCATGGGCCACCAAAAATGGATGTCACACGAGCCGCCGGGGTTCGAGGTCGACAGCTCAGTGGGTGTGCTCCGGGTGGCGAAAATCCAAAAACTTTCAAATTTTCACACGATTACTTTATTATGTAAATCTGACACACTGAATATGATTTTACTACTGATTCTGAGCTAAACAATGATAATCTGATGAACTTTCTGAGCCTTTTTTAACACAACCGTTCGCGTCCAGCGATGATCAATGATGCAGTGCATAGATAATATAACGGCCATCCCGCGGGCACAACCTTCGTTTGATGCGGGCCTCCACTAGCACACTGGTTGCCCATCACTTCTTCAGCAACAGAGTAGTCCGTAATTGGAACTCACTGCCAGAGGACGTTGTTTCTGCCACTTCTATAAACGCATTTAAAAACAGACTCGATAACTGGCTACGATTGGACAATTCAGTACTCAAAAAAGTGACGGACATTTAAAAATAAATATAAAGAGACTATACTAAATTTATCACTAGATGTGAACATTTCAGCTAGCTGCTCGTTCATAATCTAATAAATAAATAAATAATTAATCCTAATGTTACCACAGAGTATAAAATGATCTTAATCGATAATGACAATATAAACTTACTAAGAACACATTATGATTTGAAATATTGAAATGAAAAAAACATGTTAATTTTATTAACACAAAGTTTAGCTTTTCAAGTTCAGTAAAGTTTTTATTGTTTTTCACTACATAGTTTAATTCACTTTTCCATTCGCTCACACCAGTTATTAAAACATTCATTCCACTCCAAAGTAGGCGTGTTTAATATGGCTAACTTGAAAGCGTCGACTGCGTCTTCACCGGACTGAAACCTAAAGATTTTAAAGAAATCGTTAGGGCTTAGGCCAGGATCCGTATGGAGCGCGTCGCCCCCCCCCCCCCCCCCCCCCCTTTACGGAGACTCTCCAGCCCAGCTTCCTGCAACGGATGGAGCACGTACCGAACACCGCCCCCGGGCCAGACGGGATCCCTGCCCGAGTGTTGGCCCTGGCCCTCGACCACATGTCCGGACGCTTCCCTGACTGCTGGAAGAGCGGGAAGCTCGTACTTTTAATAAAGCCGGGACGGCCTACCGACTCGCCGGGACGGCCTACAGGCCGGGTAAATTGTTTGAGAGGGTCCTCTCTGCCCGCATCGTTCGGCACCTTGGCCAGGTTGGCCCCGATTTGTCGGACGCCCAATTCGGTTTTCGAGCGGGGCGTTCGACAGTCGGTGTTGTGTTGCGCCTGAGGGCCGTAAGCATCGCCAACGCGTTCAATATTCTGCCATTCAGCTGAATCAGGGAAGCGCTCCACTATCACGGAGTGCCAGGGTACCTGAGGCGGCTAGTGGCAGATTATTTAGAGGAGCGTACCGTCATATACGAGGATCGAGATGGAGTTTTGAGTCGTGGGCCCATGTCGTGCAGTATTCCCCAGGGGTCTGTCCTTGGACTACTCCTGTGGAACATGGGGTACGACTGGGCCCTTTGAGGTGACTTTCCCCCGGCCTTGACGTAATCTGTTACGCCGATGACACGTTGGTCACATCCCGGGGGTGAACTGTCAGGAGGTGGCACGGCAGGGGAGCCTGTCTGATGGTTGGGCGTATCGAGGCGCTGGGTTTGGGTGGCCCTGGATAAGACGGAGGCCCTTTTATTTCATAGGCCTCGTCGTGGTCCACCCCCTGGCGCCTCTATCGAAGTCAACTCGGTCCTCGTACCGGTTCAGGCCCACATAAAATATCTAGACCTGATCCTCACGGTAGATGGCGCTTCGCGAACACTTCCTGCAGCTTTCTCCAAAGCTGGTCAGCGCTGCGTCCGCCCTTGGGTGACTCTAACCCAATTTGGCTGGACCCAGCGTCGTTACGAGACGGTTGTACACGGGGGTTGTCTGGTCAATGGCACTGCACGGTGCAGCGGTGTGGGCGGAGGCTCTGACCGTCCAGAATAGGGCGCGCCTCTGGCGCCCTGAGTGTGGTCGCGGGTGGTTGGGACGGGTTTTCCCCTCCACCTGCTATAGGGGCGCCCCATGAGGAGGGGGCGTCCGCATGTGAATGGACGTCGCCTACTGAGAGGTTTTTAACCGAAGGTGGTGCCCGCGCTTTTGCGACAGGCGCTAGGAGGGTTCCGGATGTCTTAATAAAAGCTGTTTCCGGACTCCTCCTATTTTAGGTGCAGTAAAGTATACCGTGTGGTTTTAGTCGGTTCGATTTTGGTACACAGTCCTACCGAAAACTTCGGTGGGGTGACGGCCCGAGGGGGTCTCCACATGCAAGAAAAAAGGAAGTTCCAGCCTCAGTTACTTCTACATTAGCAGTCGCTGACAACTTAAAACTGGGCAAATTAAGCATATGGCAGACCGTATTTGAGGTCCTACACAATCGTATAGATGGAAAACTGGATAAACATCAGCCACCAAAACAAGCCAGATTCCGCCCTAGCTTCTCAGCAACTGACCACGTCTAACCACTAAACCAACTCTTCGAAAACACAGAATTGAACAAATCACTGTATCTGACATTTGTAGATTATACAAAGGCTTTCGACAGCATTAAACATTCAGATCTCTATAAAAACAGAAACTGGAAAAACCTTACATCGATCTACTTAAAAATATAACATACTTCATGCTTTGATTACATTCGAGTCCAATAACTCCGCAAACATCAAGTAGGGTACAACATAAAAGGGTATTTAACAGGGTGATCCGGTCTCTCCCAAATAAATCACGAGCACACTTGAAGAGACAGAATGTTAGCAGTTTCGTGGGAGACGAAGGGCATTAGCGTCGGCAATAAGAGACTGACAAATCTTCAATTTCGTACGTACCAGGGATTTGGGGGAAATCCGACTGTCGATCAAAGGCTTGAATGTGACCGCTAATTTAGAGTATGTAGGTAGCTAATAAATAACGAGTTTAAGAGCTCTGTGTGATGTTTATAGGTAGTTTCTATAACTTCCTTTAGCAAACGAAAATCGAAATATAGCAATAACAAAATATATAGCCGCCCATAGCGACCAGCCACGTGCACCGTTTACGCTAGGGTATATACGCCACTCTTTATCTGACAAAAAATAGTGAAACGATCCATCCATTTCATTATTTAAAAAAATTGTAACATGTGAGCAATAATAAAAAAAAAAATATATATTTTCATCTGATCTATTTAAGTGTAATAAAGCTAATTCCCAGTCCCAATTCCAATCCCAAGGGGGTAAACAAAAGCCCAAATCCCACATTTATGTTATCACAATCAAGTCCCCAAATTATTTAATTAATGTTTAATTTAGGTGAACCCAGTGACATCATCAGACCTTCGCTTCAAGTGCAAGCACCCAGAAGTAGTGCAATATACTGGAACTATTCCTGAATTCAACCATTTCGACGCTCAGTTCTTTAAAGTAAACTATCGTCTGGCAAGTGCCATGGACCCTATGGGAAAAAAAGTGTTGGAGCAATCATACCAGGCTATATATGATGCCGGTAAGGATATAATTCCATCTAAAATAACAATAAAATCATTACAAAAATAAAACATAAAAAATCTTTTCTGTCATTTATTTTAAAATGTATATTGTAATACATAAGCATATCTATTCAAGAGGAAATGCAATGAGCGCAGGCCTGGTGGTAACGGGTGGGGCTGCACATTTCCTGCATATAAAACTCGTGACATTTAAAAAAAAATGTGTTTCTGTAGCATTTTTCTTTAATTAGACATGTTATAAAGATCTCTCGTCTATGTCATAATATTACTTATTTAAGTATGAAATAATAATTCTAATGAATAACTCCCCTATGTTACATTCAGGTATCAATCCAGAGGAACTATCCGGTAAAAAGGTCGGCGTGTTTATTGGATCATGCTTCTCTGAATCGGATAAAGTTTTTTTTTATAGCGATACGACAAAGACGGGTTTTGGTGTACCCGGGTAAGTAATCTTATGTCTTATTCATCCCTAAGTGAACTTCATGTTTCCTTAGAGGCTCTCTCCCTCTCTTTTATCAAACAGTAATTTTTGTCCAACGAACAACTTCCAAATTCAACATTTCCGCAGACAAATATCTTCTACTTATGAACTCGTACCTAAACAGAAACTTTCCCTATATTTGCGGTATTGAATATATTTCGAATTTAACTATTTATATAATTCCAATATATAAGTAACGGTACTTGCCTGCTCCAGCAATCGCATACTATAACTCGAACTGGCTGTTGCTGGTAAGTCTAATCCTTCTTGCATTGGAAGTTTTTGTTCTAGCTTTGTTAATATAATATATTAACAAAGTTAGAACAAAAACATTCGGCTTGATCTGCTCGAGCTATTGCTTACACTAACTCATCCATCCGTATATAAGCAATATCCTTTTTTAACCGACGAGAAGGAGGAGGTTCGTAGTCGACCCGTATATTTTTACATATGATATATAGGGTAGTCCGATTTCAATAATTATTTTTTCATTGGATAGGGATTTACATTACTGTAGAAGTTTAGTTAGACTAACGAGTTTATTTTTCACTTTTCAGTTGCTTTCTTCTTTTGTCGGGTTAAATTTTTTGTTAAATCAAATGAAATCAAAATCATTTATTTCTATTAAACCCATTATAGGTATTTTTGAAGGAGAAGTCTTGTCAGGAGTAGTAGTCAGTCAGACTAAGTCAGTCGTGAAACTAGATGCCTGTTCCAATACGTAGATTCTGTGGAGAAGAACAGGCAAGAAACTCCAAGACACTCTTTTTCAACATGTTTTTTACAACTCTTTGGTTACATTGCTTATAAGCGCAAATTAAATGTGAGGACAATGTAACGTATTGTGTTAAACTATAAACAGTTGCGCAAACTACTGCTGTATGTAAGTAATAGCAGTTCGGAGATGACAAGCCCCAACCAACGGCACTCGTTGACGTTCAATTAAATTCTAATTTCTTACTTAACTTTTCCTTTTAATATGCTTAATCTCAATTTTCTCAAAGTACCTGGTTGGTGGTAATTGGCTTGCCCCCTATTACGTGAGTGAGACCAAGTTATATGTGGGTTGTGTAATTAGCCTCTGCCTGCCTCTTCGGGGATACAGGCGTGCGTGTATGTATGTAGAATAACAGTAAGTGGTATTCGTATCATTTTGTAATTTTAGTTCTTTTCTTTTGTATGAACGGTACCTGTCGGCGATACGTCAGGGTTTCCATGTTCAGGGTCCATCAGAATGAAAACACGCACTAAAAAATTACTTAGTTTATTTTCACGAAACCGCTAACACAGTACTAAACTCTTTTTCACATTTCAAACGTTTTTATAAATAATCAATATATATAAAAATCAATGCCACTTTTCGTTGTAATTTTATAACTCAAGAACGGGCTCACCTATCCAAACCAAATGTTTAGGCTTTGTTCAGACTATTAAGTAGATGGTTTATGTGAAGTTTGCACAAAATCGGTCGAGCGGTTCTTCATTTGTCACATTTTTTGTAACAAAGAGACTTACGCGGGTGAAACCGCGGGGCGCAGCTAGTCTTACAATAGATTTTTGAAGTGAAAACTTCTTTAGCGGCGTTGTGCACTTTTTGGTATGGGTAAAAAATGTTAAACTCGCGTCAGGGCACGTGACCTGATCAAAAATTCGTAAGACGGGAGTTACTTATATTTAAAAAAATATATAAAATTCGAAATTCAATCATTTATGAGCGGCATATATATATATATATATATATATATACAGATGTGTGTGTGTGTGTGTGTGTGTGTGTGAGTGTGTGAGTGTGTGTGAGTGTGTGAGTGTGTGAGTGTGAGTGTGTGGAGTGTGTGTGTCTTTTATCTATACTTATAGTGAAGCTGTAGCGGGATGAATTCTGTACATTGAATTAATTTAAAAAAATCGACTGAGGGGTATTAAGATATCGACACTGATGCCGAATATGCGATTCAAACAATTTTTGTCTGTCTGTCTATCTTTCTGTCTGTCTGTTTGTATGTTCACGATAAACTCAGAAGTTACTGAAGGGATATGCTTGAAACTTAGTATGATGATAGTTTGATTGCCTGAGCAGGTTATAGGGTACCTTTTATGCCGGGTTAAACTTTGGTTCCCACAGAAAAATCAATGAAAGCTGTAATAACATTTTAATGTAAGTAGAATGTATATACCTATTTCAAACTGCATTACAGCGAGCGTTTGGCTTATCTGATATAGTGTACGCTTTCTACTCAGTGCGTCATGGATCGGATCCCTCTTAGACACTCTTTTCTTTTTTTGCACTTTTTTATATTTAAACTAATTTACTTTTTTAAATTACGAAAAAAAAGGAGGTTCTCAATTCGACCGTATATATACATATTTCTTTTTTTATGTATGTTCAGGCCTCTCCGTTATTTATGAACCGATTTTGATTATTCTTTTTGTGTTAGATAGGGTATATCTCAAGGGTGGTCCCATGTCAAGAAGGTCGGGATCTGATGATGGAATTCTGATAAAATTGAGAGAAATCCTCGAAAATTGTAGAAACGAATAATGTTTCTGTTTACTTTTCATTACTTTATCAGGTATTTGCGTTTAGAAATCATCACATCATGTAGCTGAGCTAATGATAAAATAAAAATCTTTTTAACAAAAAATTAAATTGACGATTAAAACAAAAAGCAAAAAATAAATAAACCTTTAAGTCTTAAGTATTGAGCTTATTTACATAAACTATCAAATTTTATATAAAATTTTTTGAGTCGGCACCAAATAATAAAAGGATTAATTACCTACGTAGAGCAATGTCCTACGTAGGTACATATAAAATTTAGATAATTTATAATTAATCAGTTTGTTGTTTGGTGTCGACTGAAAATTAGTTTATATAACATTTGATAGTTTATGTAAATAAGTTCAATACTTAAGACATAAAAGGTTTATTTATTTTATGCGTTTTAGTTCTTTTCGTCGGTTTATTTTTTTGTTAAAAATATTTTTTATAAAACCACTCAATTTAATTAATAAATATTAAGAGTCCAAAGTATCGATTTCTACCTGTATTAAAAAAATATTATTAGTTACATTAGATTTTACCTGCAGATAGTCAAGTCTGTTTGAAGGATTTCGAGTGAATGTATATTTTCAATCGTAGGATAGCATAGGGGAATGTGCTTTTTTGTGGTGATTGTTGAAACAGCAGGAGTTTTTTTTTTCATTGTTTGGTGGTCCCAGAGTAATCGGTAGCTGGTTTTTGATTTATGCCAACGAGCTATTTTGCCTCTCGCAGCCATTAAACTCATAAATATGTTTCAGGGCATTAATAATAATAATAACTTCACCCACCTCACACACGGCCGTCTGATCCTAAATCATGCAAAGCCTATGGTAACCAGACTGCTGATAAACATCCTTACTTCCTTACTTAATATTATAAACGCGAAAGTAACTCTGTCTGTCTGTCTCCCTTTCACGCCAAAACTACTGAACCGATTTAAATGAAATTTGGTACACAGATAGTCTAGAGCCTGAGAAAGGACATAGGCTACTTTTTAATGCGAAAAAAGGGGTGTAAGGGGTTGAATGGTTGGGATGAAAAGTTGTATGGAAGTATCGTCATAGCTAGAAGCTTGAAACTTATTTTTTAGGCTGTTGATTCGATATAAATACATTATTCCACGCGGACGAAGTCGCGGGCACAGTTAGTAACAAATAAATGAAATGACTAAAAATACACACAAAAGACATTCTTGATAAGCATAGCTTAATATTGAAAATAAATATGTTAATCAATTTTACACAACTTTCAACGATTTATTTTACACAAATTATATTTATTTAATATAAAAAAATATTATTTTTATAAAGATCGTCAGCAGATGGTGCTGCAGTCAGGATTCAATTGAAATTGAGTTTTATCTAACGCATAAAATAATAAAATTTTATACAGAATAATAATATTAATTCTAATAGACTTCATTTTGCACATTTACACAATTATTTGAATATATTATTATTCCAAATGAGTATTTCAATCATAAGTTCGAGTTTAAACAGACAAAACTATGAGAACTATATATTAAAACTTGATAAATAATTGTTTTAATGTTTACTAATAATTATTTGAATATCAGTCTAATGTATTTTGGATATTTCTATAGTAATATAATCACTTAAAAAAACAATATTTGAAGATTTGGCCCATATACCCTATGTCCTTCTCTGTATCTACTTTGCAACTTGTGTGCAAAGTTTCACGATGATCGGATGAACGGTACGGCAGCGCATAAAGTACGAAGAAATGTACAGTGATTTTCATATACAATAATAATAATAATAGGATCATTTCTTATGCAGATTTTTTTTTTTTTTTTATTTAATCCAAAATAAATTGAGAAAACCAAAACTTAATACAGAAAACCTTAGTAAGTAATAGATTTTATAACAAAATAACAAAAACCACAATATATAATATGAAAAAGTACAAAGTAAATATTTTCCAAATGACAGATGTTAAAGCAAGATTAATAATTTTCAATGGCATACCATTGAAAATAAAAAAATGCTAACAAGATCTAAAGCTAGAAATAGAGATGCACATCCTTTATCTCCGGACAGGTCGCGTAGCTCCGCCTCACAGCCGCCAATACACATTTCGGTGACAGCGGCAAGCAATAAGACGTCAAGCTCAAGCTATGACGAGTATTTTTCCCCGCCGACGTCGCCAACACCGGTGGGTTGGCAGTGCCCGGCCACCGACCTGCTTGGGACCCCGAGGACCATTAATCTCAAAAAGGGCCCCCGCTGCCGGTGATGATGTGCATCGCAGGAAATGGATTAATTCACTTAATGAAAATTTCTTGCGGGCATATCATCGGGAAACAGAGTTGGGAACTAACCTTACTGCGTACCGTGTTCATTTGGTGATTCAGGAGCTTAAACCTGTCAACTGCTGTCAACGTATCAGCACAACGACTGTCGGATCAGGTACGGGCTATACAGCGTTGCCACCTGCTGAATGATACCGTACTTGACAGAATACGCTCTGACGTACGGAATAGCTTTATTATCCCTACTTCGTCGCAAACTGTGAGTTTGGCTTCTAACGGCACACCACCACAGTTACTACCTGTTGATGAAGTTGTAGAGAGTAAGGCTATATCTGTAAATACCCAATACAATGAAAGATTAAGGAGCGCTTTGGAGGATGCGATTCTGGAATACAGGTTTGTAAATTACCAAATTAGACCACGTTTATCCTGTTTGCCTTTGCATAAAAGAAATATAGCGCTGGTGTGTGCCCTAGATTCGCTATTGTCTGATTATTTAGGCAATAGCGAAGATCTTAGTGATACACACTCTATTCTCTACTGTGCAGCTGTTGCAGTATGTCGAGTAGCGGGAGTTCATTTTAATGTAAATTCCAATACTACTCGACCTAAGCCTGCTGTGCCAGCCTGGCAGTGTAGAATTGAGCGTCGTATTGCTGAGGCTAGGACACTCATTAGCAAGCTAATTTGCTTTAGATTAGGCAATACACGACCAAAGGTAATGCGCTTCGTGAAACAGGTATTTTTGGGGACTGACATTAGTCCTAAACAATACATATCATGTATAGCAGAGCGCATACACCTTCTAAAGCAAAAAGTTTATGCGTGGGAAAAAAGAATTCGACGTTACAAAGAAATGAGAGGTGGGTTTTATATGGGAACAAGCGGATCCATGTGTGAGTTATAGGCACTTTCCGGATGATGATGTTACAAATACATTTTGGCGTAACATCTGGTCGGTGCCTGTCATCCATATAGAAGGTGGTTGGATATGAGATGTTAAGCGGTCATGCGAAAATATACAAAAAATGAAACCAATTGCTATAACCACAGAGGACATAAGTAGTATAGTCCGTTCATTATCAAATTGGAAATCAGCTTGACCAGACGGACTGCACAACTTTTGTCTTTAATGGTTCTGAAGTTCGCATACTCGTTTGGCATCTCAATTCCAAACAGCTTTAGGTTCTGGGTTATTACCCTATTTAATGACTACTGGCATTACAGACTTACTCTTTAAATCCGGTAATGCCATAGATCCCAAAAACTATTACGTGTCTACCAACCGTGTAAAAGTTTCTAACATCTATTATGAGACTCAAAATTACTACACATTTAAATAAAAATTCGATCATTTCTATTTTTCAGAATGGATGTAGAAGCGGGACCCGTGGTACTAAAGAGCTCCTTATCATGGATATGGCCATTAGCCCGTAACCGTAAGAGTCTGGCGACATGTTGGATAACCTATAAGAAGGCCTATGACTCGGTTCCACATACGTGGCTTCTGAGAGTGTTAGAATTGTATAAAATTGATCTTTGCACTTTTTTGAAGTCATGTATGGAGAAATGGGGAACGGTACTTCACTGTCCAGCATATCGGCAGATCGCGGCTAGCGATGCACCAATAAAGATTGAGTGGGGTATATTTCAAGGTGATAGATAGTCTGAGTGCCTTGTGGTTTAGCTTGGCTTTGAACCCTCTCAGTACTCTGTTAGAGGGTTCAGGGTTAGGCTTTCAGAAAGATGATAGAGTTAAATCTTACCTTCTGTAAATGGCCGATTTGAAACTTATTGCCCCCACTAATTTGCAATTGACAGCGTTACTGAATGTGACTAAAAACTTTAGTGACTCTATCAAGATGGAATTTGGTGTGGACAAGTGTGAAGTCATGCATGTAAAGAAAGGTTCCAAAGAAAACTAAGGATGTATATCCCAAATTTGTTTTTAGTGATTGGGCAACGAAAGGTATTAGGAAAAGTAGAGATAAACTATATGAACTTTATGGTCTAAGGCCTTACGTGAAGAGTGAATCTTTTAATCAGTACGTCGCCAATTATTCCAAAACCTTTAGGAAAGTCTGTAAAATAGCTAAATCAAATTTCATTAGTAATAAAATAAAACTGTCTGAAAATAAGATAAAAACTACCTGGAAAATGATTAATAATGAAACCGGTAGGAATAAAATACCTAATAATAATTATGTACTGCAGACAGGGCGTGGTACCTTAAGCTCGGACAAGGACGTAGCTCAGGAATTTATTGATTTATTTACTAATATTCCGATTACAACAACGGCATCTTTGAATTCCTCTTCTGCTCATTCTATCACTCTTCTTAGAAAAAATGTTCGTACATGTCCCGTAGTTTTTAGTTTCAAGCATATAACCCCTACAGTAGTATTAAAAGCATTTAAGGATATAAAGATAAAATTCACTGAAGATCTGTGGGGAATGTCGGTCAAAACTTGTCAATGTATTATTGAAACGTCCGCTCCTTACCTAGCGTCAATATTTAATCTGTGTGTAGATCAAGGAGTATTTCCTGATCTCATTAAACATAGTAAAATCATTCCACTTTTTAAATCCGGAGACAGTAAGTACACAAATAATTATAGGCCTGTTTCAGTCCTGCCAGTATTTAGCAAGGTTTTCGAAAAGATCATGCTCAATCAAATGCTACTGCATTTTAATTCAAACAACATCCTACACGATCAACAATACGGTTTCACAAAAGGGCGTTGTACAACTGATGCCGGTGTTACCTTGGTACAGCATAGTTTCGCCGCCTTCGAGGAAGCTAAAGATGCTCTCGGTATCTTTTGCGACCTCTCAAAAGCATTTGACTGCGTAAATCATGGAACGTTGCTACTAAAACTTGAGCATTACGGACTTTGTAAACAAGCCCTCGGTTTGCTAAAATCCTACCCGAGTGATAGAAAAACAGGTTTAGATAAATGGTGTCAATTCATTAGAGGCAAAATTGAAAATAGGCGTCCCGCAGGGATCGATACTAGGCCCGTTTCTGTTTCTCGTCTATAGTAATGATCTTCCTCATTTACTAGATAGTAAACCCAAAATAGTATTATTTGCTGATGACACATCATTAATTTTTATAGTAGATAGACGAGCCAATAGCTTTGACGATGTAAATAATATTATTAATCGAGTACATGATTGGTTTACTGGCAACAATTTAGTGCTAAATGGGAATAAAACTAAATGTATAAGATTCTCTTTGCCTATCATTAAACATAGTGAATGTGACATCTTATTAAATGAGCAAAAGTTAGATTTTGTAAATGAAACTGTTTTCTTAGGGATATCGCTAGATTCGAGATTACAATGGGGCCCTAACTTAACATCTCTTTCGAAGCGGCTAAGTTCTACAGCATATGCTGTAAGGAAAGTCCGCCAATTCACAGACATAGATACTGCGCGACTGGTATACTTTAGTTATTTCCACAGTGTCATGTCTTATGGTATATTATTATGGGCGCGTGCTGCAGATATGGAATCGATATTCATTCTGCAAAAAGAGCTATCAGAGCCATTTATAATCTAGGTAGTTGCGAATCCCTTAAGGGTCTATTTAAGGAAATTAATATCCTGACGGTGCCTTGTCAATATATTTATGAAAACATCATGTATGTTAGAAAACATCTTCATCTCTTTACAAAACGGCGTGAAAGACATAATTATGTTACTAGAGATGGACACAAACTAGTTCAACCAAAATTTAGGTTAGCAAAAGTGCAAACATCTTTTATGGGGTATTGCGTTAAATTCTATAATAAAGTACCTGATAATATTCTTCAACTAAGTGAGAAGAAATTTAAATCTTGTATAAAACGCACGCTATGTAAACAAGCATATTATAAACTAGATCATTATTTAGATGATAAAAATGCTTGGCAGAATACCGGTCCTGCTCCACAGTCACACTGTCAATGAGATTTATTGATATTTTGATTATTTATATTATTGACATTGTAAATTTTATAGAACATTAGTGTTATTTTATACACTGTTGACATTATGGTTAAGATGAGCTTTTTGCTTTGTTAATTAAAAAAAAAAGAAATTGAATTGTACATGTGAGAACTACAAGTAGTATGTTAATTTTCTATGTTGCCCAGCAGCTCTGTGATTTTCTTTTCCATTTTAGAAGAATAATAATTTATGTAACATTGTCCTCACATTTAATTGCGCTTATAATCCATTTAACAAATAACTTTGTAAAAAAAAATCTGTTGGAAAAGAGTGTCCTTGGAGTTTGTGACTGTTCTTCTCCATAGGGTCTACGTTTTGAAACAGGCAACTAGCTTCACGAGGTCGTGAAACTAGTTGCCTGCTGCCTGCTAGTCAGTATAAGTAGGTACTTATACTGACTGACTCCTCCTGACAATTCAAAAATACCTACAATGTGTTTACTTGAAATAAATAATTTTGATTTTGCGATAGTATAATGTGAAGGAGTCGAACTTTCAGATTCAACAAAACCCAGATCTCTATCTGCCACCCAAATCTACAAGTATTTAGGTATATCACAGTCATATGGAATACCTGAATCTAATATGAAACAGGCACTAAAAAGTCTTTTATCACAGAGTAACAAAATTCGTACCTGTTACGGTTGGGTCGTGCCGGTTTTGATTTATTCCTTTGGTATACTTAGATGGACTCAGACTGAATTAGATGCTTTTGACATGAGAGTCCGTACACTGCTGACCACATTCCCAATGCACCACTCACGTTCAGTATCGTATCAGTAATGAGGTTATATATACTGCGAAAGTTTGGGGGTCGTGGACTCTTAAACATTAAGACCTTACACAATCGCGAGATATACAACCTTTAAGATGAATATAGAGAATAATAATAACTAGAGATCGGGTGGTGGTCAAATTTCGACCATGGTTTATTTCATTGGCCAATATTACTTGACCTGTCATTGTAAAGACTTTTGTTCCATGATAGGTCAAAATATATGCAGGACACTCATAGCCGTATGTACCCGTTTTTGCATTTGTTTTAACTTTGTGGAAAATATTGTTCAAAAATTTTAGCATTCGTCACTTCTTCTCTCTTTCATACTCCTCCGTCCGCCCAATTTTCATAAAAAGGGATCCAAAGTTTTCCCTTCACGTATTAATATATTGATAACTTCACACATTTCACACACGACCGACTGATCCCAAACTAGGCAGAACCTGTACTATGGTAACCAGACTGAGGATAAAAATACTTATATATTTCTAAATACATACATATTATAGATTAACTACACCCAAACACAGAACAAATTATCGTGCTCAATACACAATTATTTGTCCTGGGTGGGAATGGAACCGATCGAATCTGAAATGTTGGGGGTCCTACTAAGAAGTGAAACGAACGACCATTCTGTATGAAAGTAGTTTATTCAGTAGCTACAATAAATTATAATGCACATTATAAAGTAAATTGTAACATCAGCAAAAGTAATATTCTTAGAGACCATACATAATATTCAGTACACTTGTGGAGTAAACACACTTCAAATCGAGCTCTGGCTTAGCAGTCACGGTACTAACCACTATACCAACAGGTCAGACAAAGATTTACTATTTTACCCACGTGTGCTCATTTACCGACATTTTATAGTTTATACTGACGCTTCCCGCTTGATAAGGAGCCCAAAACACATCGAGTACCCCCGAAATACACACATGGTGACAAAATTGCCTAATTCACGAAGTTTTATGCAAAGCACTCTAATTTTCAGATGCAATAAGGCTATGTTCGCTAACCGCGTCTCGTACTGGTTAAACGCCAAGGGTCCATCATTGGCTATAGACGAGGCCTGCTGTAGTTCAATCGGCGCGTTGGAGCAAGCGTGCTTGGCCATTAGTCGGGGAGATTGCGAGTCCGCAATAGTTGGCGGTAGTTACTTGTGTCTGCATGTACAGTCATCGGTACATTTTGCGAGGTGGGTTTTTAATTACGAGTTCCTTTCAACTTATGTGCTGCGGCGGTAGTACATTCTACTGTCACGTGGAGGACGCGGGTTTGATACAGGCTCAGTGCAAATATATTATGCATGCATGTATTTTCATTGGTCTCGGCTTGATGGAAGACCGGGTTAGATGACGCAATCTGCAGGAGGCCTACACCAAACTGGTTGACAACGGCTGAGAAAAAAAAAGAATGTCTACATGACATATTTGATATCATACCTTTCTCTGTAGCTACACAGCTACACATCGTCCACTTTTACGGTTCATAGCAGTGGCGAAAGCACCCTTCGCAATTTCTCCTCCATGCCCCTCACAAATTGCACCATATTATCATCTTTTCACCACATCAAATACCTCACAAGTTACACGACAACAGACAGTACATAACACGATACTATACAATGTTCAAATCACTTCTTGTCACGACTCCTTATACAATAAATATAAAACAAAATAAACTTCGGCAATTTTTTCACAAAAAAAAATATTTTCGCTCGATGAATGAATGAAGTTTTAAACACTTTGCGTTCCCGCGGCGCGGTTTCCCTTCCTTTATCATAGACAGGGGAGGTGGAGACGCAAATGAAATACTGTTCATGCGGGCCACAGATTAAATATGATAGTGTTTGATCTGTCGCTACCCCGCAAAACGGTCGATCTAAAAGGACAATGACCATGTTTGTATGGAATTCCGTCTTAAGCTGTTAAGATTGCTGTAAAGATTTATCGTGAATCTTTATTTATTATAGACTACGCTTTATATATTATCAAATAAAAGTGTTCATATTTCCACAAATACCCTAGTTTTTAAGTAATTACACAAATATATATATATTATTTTTATTTATTTTATACTTCTATAATATTGCCTAAATTGTATCAACTGTCACCTTTATAAACACACACGACTTATATGGGCAGACTGGCGTTATTATTGCTTGTGGTTTTGTATGTATGTTACATACGTAGTTACAAAAAAATGAATATGTTTATCCGTGTTTTAGAACCCGTGGTAGGCACAAGGCTATTCTTATTTCGGGTATAAGTAGATAGCGCTGTATAATATGACCCTGGGCATTATTATTATATAGTTAGTTTCCTAAAATTTGACCCGTTCTCATCATTTGCAGAATCATAAAGATGTGTGAAGATGGCAAAACGAAATCTTTTGACGAACATGCGGACGGTTGCGCTAGATCTGAGGCTGTGAATATATTGTTTTTGCAAAAGGCGAAGGATGCTTTGAGGTACATAATTTAAATCAACAAATCACCCAACACTATGACGTAGTACATTGCTTGCTTATAACATAATTAATACTTTTCAGGGTATACGCAGAAGTAATTCACGCTCAGGCAATTTTCACATGCAATTTGAAAGGAGTAACTGGTCAAACATACGGCTTTCACCGAGACTTAGATAAAACTATCGACTTTATGAAAAAATTCTATGAAGAAGTGAAAGTGTCGCCTCAATCTATTGAATACGTTGAAGCCTTCGGATCTGGTCAGATTTCAAGTTAAACATACAATATAACCATAATAACAACATTATGAAACTAAAAACCTATTTCTTTCAGGGTTGCCAGAGGCAGATAAAGTTGAGCTACAAGCTATTGAAGAAGTGTTCTGTGGGGATAGGCAAGATCCTCTTTTGGTCGGTAGTGTTATGTCCAATATCGGTTATGGGGAAGCTGCTTCGGGTATATCTGCTATAACAAAGGTGAGGTTATATTTAGTCTTATGATATGATACTGACGACGATTTTGGATACGGTCTACTTGTGCAGATCGACATTTTTTTCATTCTATTTCGAATTCCAATTTCAAGTTAATAACTATAATAATATCTTGAGGCACCTCACATAAGGCCGTCTGATCCCAAACTAGGGTCAGACGGCATATTAATCTTATTATACATGTAACTTGTACACACATAAAAAAGTCTAAGCAACACGCATCATTCACAGAAACTGTTATTTAATTTTTTTCTTTGACATTTTATTTTATTCTTAGCAAAGTAGATTGGTATAGAATCTTTTTTGTTCTCGGAAACATATACTGGATGATTTTAAAAATAGAAATGATACATTTATATTTTTAAAATCTGCCAAGTACGTAAGTACTTATTATTATTAGTTTCACTACACAACTATGTGGATTACCCCAATAACGACGACCCCAATATCATTTCCTTATATCGTTATTTACTTACAATATGTTTACTACTATGATGACGATGACTACATCGGAATGTCTGTTCCATGTGTGTATAAATGTTAACCCACACACGTTTAATTTTAGACTATAAATACTAACACGATTTACTAGCAAGAGAAGTATTAAATAGATTCTGAACACGCCATAGCAGTAGTTTCACTACAGAAACTTTTCGATTGTGTTTTGTTTTCATCAAAATAAAAGCTAATTATTTTGTTCCGATTTTATGTATTTTCGTTGTTAGATAAATTGGGTATTAATCTCACTTTTATCATTATGAGATACACAGTTTTTGAAAAAAAATTGAGTGTTGAGCCATTTTTTATGTCATGGAGCTACGCCATTTGACTGCTAATGAAATGTAGAGACCTGTAGGAATGCTACAAGCGGGAAGAAATCAGTCCCAGGTATCTCATTTATTACACACTAGCAGCGCCCCGCGGTTTCACCCGCGTAAGTCCCGATCCCGTGGGAATATGGGGAGTAAAAGCCTATGCGTTAATTCAGGTCTCCAGCTATCTACATACCAAGTTTCATCGCAATCGGTTTAGTGGTTTTTGCGCGAAAGAGTAACAAACATCCATCCATCCATTCAAACTTTCACATTTATAATATTAGTAGGATTTTACATTACATTATCACATTTTAGTGCCAATAGGAGCGTGATTTGTCATCTTTGGCAGCGTTATGTTAATACAGGGGATCCTGCTGAGCAGCACCCAGGACGTGGAAGGAGTACAACTGCTCGACAGGGCCGGAACATACAACTGACTGCAAGACGTCAGCCGATGTCAAGCGGTGTTGTTGTTAGCCACCAAGCCATGAGAAATAGGCTGCATGAATACAGCCTACTTCTTAATTAGGTGCTCACCTATACGCCATGGGAATCGCGCCCGTCGAAAGGGAAGGATATTGCTTATACGAATGGATTTGGGAGTGTAAGCTCGAGATGGTCAGAGTCGCATACCTGTAACTGGAACTGGCAATTGCCAGGAAGTCTGAACCCCCTAACTTGCTTGCCTTAACTTGTGGAATAAGCACACGAATAAGAAGATTATGAATGGTATTATCACTTGTAATGGAAAGTGGAACCTATATAACGATCTAAATACTTGAACGCACTGCTGGACACAGGGGAGACAAACAAAGCATTGCCCAAATTGAATCAAAAGAAGATGGTTTTAGGTGTATGGTGGGCTTGTGCCAGCATTGTCACATGAGGAACATTTCTTAAGACCTGGCTCACCAATTACTACATAGGTGCACTGTGAAGAATTTCAGATGATGATGGACTTGCTCTCTGTCAAATAATTGAGACCGTTGTCCACACATTACATAGAGCTGCGTCTTCTACAGGGGCTATAATTCTAAAACCTCTGTCACAAAGCGTACTCCACCAGACCTTGCTTTTATTGATTCCTATTCTTCAAAACTTGGGTAACTTTTTTAAACAGTAACACTTTCAAATTCAATAAGGCGGTGCTAAACGCACTCAAAGAGGTAATCCATTCGTAACCCCAGGATTTCGAAATACAGGTGGAGGATTCATGCATGATCTTTCATTAAAATGGTAAAAAGTAAAACGATAATAACTTCGGTTAATTCATTATTCTTTATATACATATAAACATACTTTGATTAATGTAATGTCTTTAGGTACTATTAGGATTCCACAACGGTGAGCTAGCTGCCAACCTTCATTGTGAAAATCCGCGAAAAGATATTGCGGCGCTGCGGGACGGGCGCATGCACATCCTCACCGAACACCAGCGCTTCGGTCGAAGTTATGTGGCCGTCAACGGTATGTCAGTAACTGGGGTTAACTCTCATGTATTGTTACATGGCCGTTATAAGCCTAAGGTAAGAAGCCACGTACGGATATTAGGTTGAAACGTTTAAATGTCTGTTTAGATTAAACAAAAAAAATACGGAAAGTAAAAACTTTGCTGTTTTGATGTTTGCTTGAAGGTTATATGAGAGTAACTAAAAAACTATAAGGGCTTTCACTTACGACAAAATAGTGAGGTATGGTGGGCTTTGATTATATACTTGTATAAATGACATAGGAGAGAGGGCGCTACTGTGCCACGGTATACATCGGCTCTGTTAAAAATAATGAAAATAAATATTACGAAAGTGTATCCAATCATAAGAAAGTGTTACAGTGAAAGAAAACTTAGTGATTTTTGTGAAATATTGAAGACACCAATAAAAGACAACAATAAAGACAAAATCCAAAGCAAAATATGTGCCAAGCAAACACTAGTGATTATAAACTTTCCGTATTTATAAACCAACTATAAGAAATTTACCGACTATTCCATCCATCTATTTACTTATTCTGTGCCTAAGAGCGATTGGAAACGAACGATAGTGCTAACAGATATATTTTAGACAAAACATAAAATCTTTTGCAATACGAAGCCATGACTAGCAAAAAATTTTTAACAATACTTTAATAACGGCAACGCCATCTGTTAGAACAAGTGCACACTACACCAGAGTTTGACAGTACTGTTTGGGTTCTGTGATTTTGTATCGATTTACTATTCAGACCCATACAAACCCACGCCACTAGAGGTCGACACACGTATGTAAACAAACATTTTACTAAAAGACTATAATAACAGTCAATGTAGAAATTCTGAAAGCACTTGAAAAAATACAGTTGGACTTAGATGATCAAAAAGTTGCAATTCGCGAAAGCGGAAAAAACGTAACAGAACAAGTTACACAGAATATCAATAAAATATTAGAGGATAAATTTTTTGCACTGGAAGAGAAACATGAAAAGCTAAAGTTAGTAGAAAATCAGGAGAAACGAATGTACTACCTATAAAAGCAGGCGAGACAAAGAAATATAGTTTTTTTAGGCATCGAAGAATCGGAAACTTCATATGACACGTTAGAAAAAAATATGCTTAAATGGATAGAACAATATTTCACAATCAAACTATCCTATAGCGACTTACAAGAAGTCAAAAGGTTAGGGAAGAAAGGTGATAGACCACGTCCAGTAGTGTTAACCTTCCTAAATCTGGGCATAAAGATCAAAATATTCAAACAAAAAAGAGCACTGCAAGACCCAGGTTACTATATGAAAGAAGACTACCTAGGAACAACTACACCAAACAAAATCACCAATTAAAAATATTAGCCTATAATGTCAAGACTCTATCTTCATATGAACGTTTATTGGAATTAGAAAAATGCCTAAGTAATATAAAATACGATATAATAGATCGAGACACTTGGGCATCTTTGGAGGAGGCCTTTACCCAATCCGGGGTTCTTGCCGACTAAACTTTATCTTCATATAAGGATATTCTTTTTTGTATACTTTAAGAATTACTAACAAACCTGATTTTAATTAAAATATAAT
This sequence comes from Euplagia quadripunctaria, assembly GCA_963859945.1. Taxonomy (NCBI): domain Eukaryota; kingdom Metazoa; phylum Arthropoda; class Insecta; order Lepidoptera; family Erebidae; genus Euplagia; species Euplagia quadripunctaria. Next base: position 21,363,715 of record OY982577.1, on the reverse strand, counting down.
ACTAACCAATGCAATCGAATATTGTTTACTGTTTCATGTACTTAAACTTTGTAGAAGCAAGAAATAAAAAGGCTTATTTATTTATTTATTCATAAATGACATATTCGGCCGTACAGAACGGCGCTAATAAAGTCGACTATATTTCGTAGAGTCGCGTGTGACAGACGTCATTGTCATTTGAATATCTAAGCGGCGACATGTTTGCGAAAAACAATTAACATGCCGGTTTTTGTGTCGAAACTATGCTAGAAAACCTTATAACAACACTAAAATAAAAATAACTTTTCATCGGTAAGTTTTGTTTTAATTTACACTATTTTTTCAGAAAATACGAAACTAAATTTCGAAATTTGTAGCTATGACAGATTAGCCGGTGTTGTCAGTTTGTTACGGGGTAATTTTACAAAAACTGTGGGTAATCATAGACCATGACGCTATTCCTGTTTTATATTATTAAAAAAATCTATCGATGAAGAAAATGATACCTTATGATATTGGTGATTTTGCCTCAAAGTATTTTAATTATTCATGTTAGATGATACGTCCGTATCATCCTAACATCTATAGTTAAAATACTTTAAAGAATAACAATGGTCTTATAATTATTATTATTTTATAAAAAATACATCTCTTCAATTGAAATTAATCACTTATTTTCACTAATTCACATTGGTACCTTTGAATTTGAATTAGACTAATCATTTTTTGTTTCTAATAGATTCAATCACTTTACACACATCCCCTTTTAAAAGCCGATTATATTTTTCATTGTTTTTTTTGTTGGTTAATATGTTTTGTAATAAATTCATTTTTATTTTATTTAACCTTCTTCTTCTTATGATGTAATACAAGATGTTAAGTAAATAATTTAGAGCAGGCATCCCGAAACACGCACACCGTGACAATTTCGTACTCACACATAATTCGTGATTGGATCTCGTTTTATGCGCATCATTTGTTAGAGTTACTCTATCTATACATGTATAGAATCAAAGGGTATAGGTATATATTTTTATCAAAATGATATAAAACGTTTTGAAAGGAGGTCACTTCATCAGGAATTTAGATGTTTTTGACTTGACAACCTCCGTGGCGCGGCGGTGGAGCAATCTACAGCAACGGCAGGGGTCGCTGCCGGCGCGTTGGCCATTTGAACAACCATATGTCCATCTTTCAGGAACTGGATCTCTACAAGACTTGCATACCGTACCTGGTCAATATATCGGGTAGACACGAAGAAGCTGTGAAACATATATTGTCAATTTTAAAATCGAACCCGATAGACCCGGAGCAGTTAGCTTTGTTACACAATATTCATAAAAAGAGTGTTACTAGCCATTTGAGCAGAGGATATATTATACTCCGTAAGTTAGTGTTTTTAACAGTTCATAAAATGAATAATCATCTTACTCATATTAAAAACGCGTAAGTTTTTGAGGATGGATGTATGGATATTTGATTCTCTTCCACGCGAAAAACGGCTGAACGGAAGCCAGGTGAAATTTGGCATAAAGATAGATTACAGTCTGGATTAGCACAAAGGCTACATTTTAAACCGGAAAAATGTACGCAAATCATGTTATGCTTACGTGTCATGAAACGCGAATAATTTGAATTTATTATAAATAAATATATTATAATTTCAGAGGCAAATAAAGAAGGAAAAACAACAACTTTATGTGAGAAAGCCGAGTACTTCGATGATATGAGGCGGCCATTATGGTTTGTCTACAGTGGGATGGGCTCGCAGTGGGCCGGTATGGGCGCTCAACTCATGCACATACCCATCTTTGCAGCTGCTATACAACGGTATGATAAATAAATAATTAAAAAAAACGAATTGGAATGAGGTACATAATATCTGATATTTAAAACAAAAATGGAGATTATTGCCCTTACCGATAACCAGTTAAGAAAAAAAAAAGACTTAAATTGTTTATATACAGTAGCATTTCCATTATTTCTGGTTCAATTCAATCAAATTCAATATATCTGGTACCAACACTTTTATGTCTCTATATGTTCCTCTGTCTGCCTTTTCCTTCACTGCTCCAGTAGATTCTTCACAGTCGTTCTTTTCGCTTCTATTTTTTTCTTCCTATTAAGTGACCGATTCCAATTCACCGCTTTTGCTATGTTTTCCCAAATTTGATTTCTTACTTTAATTAAACGAATTAAGCAACTAGTTAAAATATTCTGTGGGTAAGATTTATGTGTGATGTGGTTTTGGATAGCGTTATTGTATTGGTAGTTTTAATTTGACTGTTTTAATATTTTTTGTCAACTTCTTACTTTACTATTTTTAGTACTATTGTATTTATATCTAATCTGAAATATACATTCTATGCAATTTTCTTCTCAATTCTGTTTCTTTGTCTTCAATGATTTTTTCCTTAGCTGAAAAACTTTCATTGGCTGTTCCAATTTCACCATATTCATCTTGTACGAGAACCTTCATGCTGGTAAAAATGGCTTTAATTGATATAAAATTTTATGACATCTGAATTATATTAAATTTAAAAAAGTTTGAAGAAATCGTTGTAAGATATAAAGTTAAAAAAAGCGAATCAAGTTAATAGATATAATTATGTATTGACACGGGAATTAACGCGATCACGAAAAGGTATTACATACCTCTGGATTGCTGACGTTTCGACCAGGTTGCACTGGCCGTGGTCACAGGTTGACTGGCTCAGTGGTGCATGTCCTCCGTCGTCGATATCACGAGGTAGAAGGTTCTTCATCCACCCGCACATTTTCGATATTTTTGTTTAGCCATGTACCGTCACATACTATACTAACAGTGTCCCTATTCTGTAAGCAAACCGATGTGTCCCTATTCTGGTGTTCACCCGACTGCGCATAAAAGCGAGGTGGCATATTATATCATGGAATGCGAAAGTTTAAAAGTTAATAAGTTAATGGATGTTAGCATTTTCTGAAACTACCTACCTCTTGCGAAATTACAGTCAATTTGCGATAGATCACCAATAATATAATCATTAATTTCAGTTAAGAATAAATTTCTTCTTATAAATTTATATAAAAATCAATTGTTGTTCATTAGTCTCGCTCAAACTCAAACATGGCTGAACGGATTTGAATAATTTTTGTTTTATTTGGTTCGCTCTACTACGGGTTGTTTAGAAAATAAAAATAAGTATAGTGAAAACCCAAAAGAGCAGCTAAAAATTGAAAAAAAAAATATAAAATGGTAATTTTGTATGGAAATCACCCTTTAACTGAATTTATTATTTTGTAACCGTATACAAATAATTTTATGATCGCATAGAGAAAACATAGGTAAGTAATTTAAGTTAATAAATGCACAGAGGTTGAATCTTAACCCAGCGCCGTCTATTAAGCACACGTACGCAACACTTTTTAGGTTATGTGCACTTTCAGAAAGTATTAAATTTGATACTTTTTTCGTTGTTTTTGTGAAAATATTTACTAAATTTATTTATTATCATTATTCGGGAAGATTTTTTTAACAAAATAAAGGAATATTTAAAATTATTGTTTCGTGAAAAAAGCAATCACGTGTGTTCGTTGATATAAATTTGGGCTAATAACAGAATGTGTCGACATCTATTGGTCTAAGTATTAAATATATCATTACAATGGTGTTATGTTTTATATGAAACATTTTAAATTAAAAATAATAATACTCTTTATTGTACACCAGGTATTAAATAAAAAAAGAAGAAAAACTTATAACTGTAGACATATTTGTACAATTGGTGGCCTTATCGCACAAGGCAATCTATTACATTCTTATTTCTATAGATAGAATGAACTACGCACAATATTTTTGAACGATTATTTCGTACTTTTACGTGATGCGATCAAACACGTCTACAGATTAATTATACATATACATGTAGAAAAAAGAAGATTACGTGAAAATTGTCTAAGTTTCTCCTTTCATACAGAAAAAGAATGATTGCAATCGGACTACGACTTAATGAATTACAACTACACATTTTGACTTTACTCCCCTAAAAAAGTATCCTATGTTCTACCTCGTAGTATGAACTTAAATCATACCAAGTTTCATTTGAATCCGTTCAATAGTTTCGGCGGGATGCGCGGCCATGATACAGACAGACAAACAAAAATGAAAAAAATATAGTTTTCGCTTCAGTGTCGATTATAGAATGCACCCCAAAAAAATTTTTTTAAATATCTTCAATGTGCAGAATTTGACCTATTACAATTTTATTATAAGTTTAGATAAAAATGAAATGTTGTTCGTTGGTAAGCGCATAACTCGAAGACGGCTTGATCGGCTACAATTTCTTTCAGACGTTAGTAACAGTCCAAATAAGGGTTTAAGAGAAAGAAAAATTGGAACAGTTGTACGGAGAATCGGAAAATTCGGGGAAAACTGGAAGTGCTTATTTTCATTAAATTTAAACAAATGTTATGGGATTTGGAGATGACGTTGTCTGTCCAGTCAGCTATAGTCTATATTTAGGGCAGGCAGAAACTCTTTTTTACGTTTAGTTCAATTTATAATTCAAAGTTTATAAATCATAACAATGACAGATATGAAAAGATATATATATATTTTTTTTATTTACTGTAATTATGTATTACAATTAACAAACCACACTACGCCGTCTCATTGAGCGTTTTTCCGCCTGCCTAGAAATAGATTATACTTAGTAATTAATAAATATCTCAGCGATTATCAAATTCTGTCACTCATGGTTGTCCCGTATTATATTATTATTTTATAGTGCTCCGAGCCTTCGAACTCGTCCTTCTTAAAGATCGATCTATAAATAATAAATACACTTTAAAAAAATGGAATGGATATTGAACGTTCTTATATCTTGCAGATGCCAACAGGCCTTAGAACCCAAAGGACTCAACATCGTAAACATAATTACATCCGCTGATGAGAGCATTTTCGACAATATTCTGAACTCGTTTGTGGGGATAGCTGCAACTCAAATTGGACTTACTGACATTCTCCGTGAATTGGGACTAAAGCCAGATAGAATTATAGGTAAGCCTATACCTGCTGGTAGCTGAAGTTTACTTTTAGGGCAAATATAGGCAAATTGCCAGCTTCTACCTGCAGCTTTGCTTGCCTGCTTTCATTAATCTGTTGGCCATCACGTGGTATAGTTAATTCTTTGGGATTTCTGGAGGACTCTTAACTATTGAACTGACACCTGGTGAAGTAGGCCTCGGTGACTTCTATCGGCCTACACCATTGGTCTACCTTGAACATTTGTCGGCAAACCAGCCTTAGTAGTATCCTGCTGTTTTGTGCTGGAGAGTAAAATCACCAGGGGAACTTCCACCTTCGGATCCCTGAAAATTATGAAATGCCTTTCTTGTTATCCGGGCTCTGAATAAATTGCTTTCTTTATAAGAGAAGCATGGCTAACCCTACTCAAATCAAAGAACTCTGGCGACCGAAACTTATCATCAGAAAAACAACACTCTGATTTACCGCATCTTAACCGCGGTCGTGTCTAGGATAGCGGTAGATATCTTCTCAGACGGCTATATCAAATTCAAGAAGAATCAACCGTGCAGTACCTCCTCCTAAAACTAATGATAGTTTAGAAAAACTAAAAAAACACGCTGTAATAGCGAACCTCATTAAAAAGTAAAAAAAAGTTCCATTATCGACCTCCTGGCTCCACCATCAGACCATCGTTACTAAGCCCAATTTGTTGGACGCGTCAAAACGAATCATAAGAAGGGTTGAACTTGTAGCCACTGAAGAGTCCCACTATTCACCTTCTGGGTCGACTATCAGACCATAGTTACTAAGCCCAATTTGTTGAACTCGTCAAAACGAATAATAAGCAGGGTTGAACTTGTAGCCACTGAAGTGTTCCACTATCCACCTCTTGGCACCATTATCCAAATTATATTGCATCCAAACTACAAACATATATACAAAGTTTCATTTCGATACGACAGTTAAAAGTACATTTAAATTAACTTCCAAGATTTGTTTACGTAATTAGTTAGTTGCTAGCCGGAAAAAAGTGATAGTGCAACGAAAAATGCTGACCAGGAATTGACTTATTTTATTTTTACGCCATCTGTGGATCTTGCGCGATACTACTGTAATAACTTGTATACAAATTATATGTATATTAGTTAGGGTAACTTTCACAGATGGCGCAACGTTAATTTCGAGTTTTTACAATGTCTACTATATCTTGATACAATTTATTCAATCCATCAAATACATATTGGAAGACTCCGCTTAGCAGAGAAGATTTAAAGGGATCGGGTGTTGATATAGAAGGAGAACAATTGATAGAATCTAGAGGAATTGGAATTAATTTATTAGGAACTGAACTATCTACTTGAGGGTATTGGTGTCATTTCTTTTTTTGCTTTATCTATGCATTTGTGGATTCGTAATTTAATTTCATTCCCTATTTCATTATGTTAGCATTTATGGTTTTCCTCCTTGATAATTATTGCATTATTAGTAACTAGAGTATAGCACTACAGATTTTCCTATTGACACAACGCCAAACCTTATGTCCATTTAAGTTTATACGTCTTATGGTATATCTGTATCCATTTCTCATCAGTATACTGCCACCTCTCTGCGACGGTATAATGTTAAAAGCTACGTTATTACTGGTGGAACTTAAATCTTCCATTTCTAAAAACAAAACATCACATATTGTTATAACAAATAATTGCATTATGTTTGTACGACCAGTATTTCGTATTTAAGTTAAGTTATTAAAAGCTTACCTTGTAACGTCTTTCATATTATTATGTCTCGTAGAAAATAATAAGATGGGGTATTTCAGAATAACTTAATTTGTAATAACATAAATTTGCTTCCATGTCACAAATATTATACAACTTTAGACCTACCCCAACAACACCAACACTTTTTTTTTTATAATACCCTACTATATTACTGATTCTTCCTGATGGAAACACTAATAATATTAATACTTTAATGTTACCAATTAAAATATTAATTTATCGCATTTCAGTTACAATTAATTTATTTTATACTTTAAAAAAAGTTCATAAATTACCAACTCTAGTATAAAATAAATTAACTATGAAGTTCCAGTTTTACTCTAGTCTAATTACTCTTGAGCATTGTATTGAAAAATTGACAAACTGTTAATCGTTTTTCAAACCAACAAACGCCACATTGTTGATTCTCTATTTGTAACAATCATGATGATTTTCCTTAAAAATACAATTAAGTAAGAATCTACTTATTATAGGTACAATAAGAAAAACAATAGTATAAGTACATAAATATGTATCTATTAATACTTGTTTTATTTTGCACTTCTTTTTTAATTTTACAGAAATAAAATTACATGGGTCGATTTTACTACAATACTTTTTCCCATAGTATTCTGGCCCACACATTCGGCCGACTTTTCCACTACTGTTCCTACTCCGTGTAATGTGGGCCGCGGGCCAGAGGCGAGTTTCCCCCTAAGCCTTTCCCCCTAAGCCCTCATAACATTGTCACTTTATAATGGCTTCCTAGATGTGGCCCAGCAATTCCCTATATAGTATATTATCTATGAACTTGACAGCCGTCTACTCTGACTGGTCGCTGCGGCGCTTCTTCTTCTTTCTGATGATTCTTTACATATTTAAAAATAAAATTCATCACGATTCAAATATTATATTACCAGCTAGCTTTCTGCAAGGCTCGAAAGAGGTTCGAACCTCACAATATATATACCGAAAGGAATTTCGATCCAACCGGGTGTCCCAAAGACACCTCACGCGTTTTATTTTTATGTTTCAAGCCATTTAAGTATGGAAAATGTATGTGTACAAATTACATATGTATTGAATGTATTATATATTCGTAGGTCACAGCGTGGGTGAGTTAGGATGCGCGTATGCAGACGGCTGTCTGACTACAGAAGAAATGATACTATCTGCATACTACCGCGGGTTGGTGTCACTTGAAACGAAGTTCATACACGGGTCAATGGCAGCTGTCGGCATGGGCTATGCAGAAGTAAGACATTTTCATATTGATAACAGAACACGTATATGTATATAACGTCCCTACATTACTTTTTACTTTTTCCATCGGTCGTGTTCGCTATTAATTATTGTTGATTCCGACATATAGTATATTCTAGTTATAATTAAGACTAGAATATGCCATAACATGACTTTTCTTTTTCTAGATATCAAAGATATGTCCTCCGGAGATTGAAGTGGCGTGTCACAATGGGCCTGAGTCCAGCACCATTTCCGGACCTTCCGATGTGATGCGTGAATTTGTCGCAGAACTGACCACTAAGGGTATTTTTGCAAAAGTAGTCCCGTGCTCTAACATCGCTTACCACTCGCGATATATCGCTGATGGAGGTAAGTTTTTTGAATGATCATCGTCTGATAAACTTCTCCCAATTTTATGTGGGGTCGGCGCAATGTTTTCTTCTTCTAGCCGTATCCTCACGCAGTCCATCTATCTTTTTGTAAGTCGTTCTCTACTAATGTGTCCGTCAACTTCCATACGTAAAACTATTTTCATCACAATTCGCCCATCCCTCCGCATCTAATGTATTCATTGTACCTTGTCGGGCTTAATCACACCACACATTCAAGAAAGGTAATACTCATTTCGTGGGCGTACATCTTTTTTGTGGCGGGTAAGAAAGGTGTTGGTACCGTCCACCCTTACCTATCATTTCCTTATAATAATGCAAGTTATTTCAATGTAGGTCCGGGATTACTAAGATATTTAAAAGAAGTCATTCCTACTCCAAAACCACGTAGCGAGCGTTGGCTCTCAACGTCTGTACCAATCGACAGTTGGGACGAGCCTATTGCTAAGTTATGTTCCGCAGAATATCTCACAAACAATTTATTGGTAAGTTTAAATATTAATGTTATTGATGAATTTACCTTCTTTTGTACCTGACTACGTTATTTATTTAAACAGAGTCCAGTACTGTTCGAGGAGACTTCGCGACTAGTGCCAAATAACGCGGTGCTGGTGGAGATAGCACCGCATGGTCTACTTCAAGCTGTACTCAAACGTTCGATGCCAGCTGGCTGTAAGAATATACCTTTAACTAGAAGAAAGCATCCCGACAATACATTTTTGCTTGAAGCTTTTGGAAAGTGAGTTTTTTTTTTACAATATACCATCACATATTAATGAATGTGAATCTGAGTCACAGAAAGATACGAATCCGGGTCATATAAAGATACCTAAAAATCTCGGAATAACCCGGATTCATTGCGCTGAACGGGGATCGAAATTGCGACCTCAGACGTTGCAGTTAAAACATAATAAACAACTTGTACTCAGTGCATGTCTAATAAGCACGAATAATATGAAACTTAATCATTTTAGGTTGTATATGGAGGGATACAATACTAATCTACAAGTTTTGTATCCAAAAGTTGAGATGCCTGTATCCACTGGCACGCCTTTCTTGTCTCACTTCGTCAAATGGGCTCATGATGAGGACTGGTAAGGAGCATTTCTTTTTTATTGTTTTTTAGGGTTCCGTTCCTCAGAAGCAAAAGGGAACCCTTACTCTTATCTATCTGTCTTTCAAGACCCCTTTTCTTGGGAACGAGTGGAGATATCAATTTGAAATTAACATCAAATACTTGTCTGCAATTCCTTGAAGCTGTAAAAAAATATAGCTCCTAAGATACGCCCATTTAAGCTTCCATTGGCCTCAGGCCCAGAATCGTGAAATTTGGAGCAAAACAAGCTCTTACATTTAACAGTAAAGGAAAAAATCCTAAAGTGGTTAATTTTTTGTTATATCACATAAAAATGTTTTTTTGGGATACAAACTTACTAATTTGTGTGTAATTGATTGTGACGTAAATCGATGTATGGGGGAGTATTTTTAGAACGGCAAAGTTAAATTTGTATTTTAATAAACCGGGCAAAAATGTTCGTGAATCCATTCCCGAGATGTTCGCGTGATCTACATACAAATTTGTACAGAACCTCGGTGTGCGAGTGAGACTCGCACTTGTCCGGTTTTATTTTTATAAGATATCTGTTAAAATAAAATTGTCATATCATCGTTTCAGTTCAACGGCCTTACATACTTCTGCAAACAGAAAGACTGCTGCAGATTGTGATTTTATATTATCTTTACACGATAAAGAACACGCATACCTAAGGGGACATTCAATAAGAGGTAATTAAAGTATTTCGATAAAATCCTTTGATGCAAATCGTGTCAATCGTGATGATATAAATCGTGACATATTTGTGTTAAGAAATAATGCTGATATGCATAATGCACACGTAATAAAATACTAAGAATGTTGATCGAAATATCCCGATTTGTACGAGCATGCCGTATACAAAGAAAAAAATCTTAGAATTCGACATGAAAGTTAAAGATAAACCATAGTATAGAAATGTGTATATACAAGAGGAAAAACATTTTTTAAAGAAATAAACTTCACACGACAATAAGCGGACTCTACTATTAATCAGCAATACATTCAAATTCTTAAATATGGCCACAGTTGTTTAATAACACGTTGTAAAAAACCACGAGTATTAATAAACAGATGATATTAACCTGCAGCATAGCTTATACACGAATAACTAGAGACCGCGTAGTTTCATCCGCTCCTAAGGGCTGTAGCGTGACGTTAAATTATCTTTTCTACAAATTTGCGGCTCACGGGTCAATTTAGGGGGTCCGCAAGTGATTATCGTGCTTTTCGAGACGCCCGGTGCGCCTGCTGCGGATCGGGAGGATAGTTGACATTTCCCTTTACCTTCCCGCGGCCTTAAATTCAAATTCAATGTCTCTATTTCATAAAATTGATCATCAATTATTCGAAATCCTCGATTTAATAAATAATTATTTTAATTAATAATTGTAGATCAACACACATAGAGTCACCGCAACACTAGTTTGCTTTGTCAAATGTAAAATTAGTAAAGAAAAAAAATCTTCTGCGACATCACTGTTTCACAGAAACATATCAATGCGTCCCTACAACTCTCACTGCCAACCATACTTTGTACAATAGCCGACAGCGAGAGATCTCCTCTTCTTCCCACGTAGTACATACCGCCACCACGTGCCGCGCCGTTTCATCATGGCAAACGACCTAGTGATGACACCGGGCGTCCGGCTCCCTGCGTATGCGATGCAGGTACTTCCCGAAGCATCTGCGTTGCCCAGAACCATAGAAAGCCATAATTCCTCTTGAACCATTTTGGCAGTACTGGGTGGATGGCCTCGATAGTATTGAGGCCGGTGGAAGCATGTAAAAGGAGCTCCTACCACTCCGCAAACAGTATCTGTCGCAACTCCGACTGGTGCTTCTCTATTTCACGTTGCACCGGTCGTTCTCCTTCCTCAGTCATATTGTTGTGACACCGTCGTAGTGATGCGACGGCCCTCGCCTTAAGATCCCAAAGCGGTGACCCAGCCAGTACACACGCCGCCTCGAAGGAGATCGTGCGATACCCCCTGACGACTCTAACGGCCATCGCCCGTTACGGTCTTTGCAAGATGGCGATGTAGTTGGCCGTTAGAGTGTCGTGACGTTAAATAACTTAACCTAACTAATCCTCAAGAATTTTGCCATCAAATGCAAAAAGTCGTTTATAAATAACAAAAGCTTCAGCTTTATTATTACAATAGATTCTGCAATAGTGTCTATCTCTAATGCCTAGTACAATATTTTTTAACTTTTATACTTTCGCGTTCCAGGATATATACAGGTGTTACAGAAAGGTGCTGTAGCCGACAAATACTTGATTTACCGTGAACAAAAACTGGACTTCGAAAAAAAAACTTTTTTCGTTGGAAAATGCTTTTCCTAGTGTAGGAGCACAGTCATTTCCAAACATGTGTTAATTTTAATTTTAATATCATTTATTTTGTTTTTATGCATACATTTTCAGGAAAATCTTCCATTCCATCTTGTTATTAAATACCCATAGTTTCATTCACGTCAGCTCTGAACTTACTTTCTCTCTCTTACGAAATATTAACTTTTTCCGTCGAAAATTGACCGATAAAGTTAATATTTCGTAGCAAAAGTAAGTAAGTTCAATTTGTTAGTTTCAAAATAAGATTTCTGTTTATGTATAATGACGAACTTTCTACTGTCTACTATACGACCATAATATACCACCACACCTTTCTGTATGTACAATCTGTATTTATGTTTAAGGGAATTCTCGCGTTCAACGGAGATCGATGTAATAGCGACCTATGACACACATCTTTGCATTACGTGACTGCTTTAATTCCCTTAAACAATTATATGGTATGATAAACATTTTTAAACCTTTTATAGGCAAAACAGTGTATCCATTTGCGGCTAGTCTTACGCTAGTGTGGGACACCCTTGCTATGTTAATGGGAGTTCCAAAAAAGGAATTATCCGTGGAGTTCAGTAATATACAATTTTACGCACAACCGATATTGCATGACAGCCGTCAATTGAAACTTAATGTGTCCATACAGAGAGGAGAAGGGAGCTTTGAGGTATGTATGGAAGTAAACTGTCTTTGGAAACTAGTATTTGAAATTGATGTTTAATAGAAAATATTGTTTCAAAGATCGTTATGAATCCGCAGAGTACGGTTTTGGAGAAATGTTAATTAATTATATAACTACCTATACAAAGAAAAATAAGTGTCAAAAACTAATGTTTTTTCATACGCTCCCTAAAATAAGGATCACACGTTTTCTCTCCCATTTTCTCAGACTACTATATTGTCCTGTATTTTGTACTAAATTGTGAATATCATATTTTTTTACAAAATATAGCTAGGGCGCATAAAACCCAGTGAGATAGGTAGTGCCCTTTTCATCTTCAGCTATTTTTGTTTATCTCCCGTTTGGCTAAGGAGAGAGTTTAGTTAATAATATATATAGAAATATTCGGGTTACGGGTTCCAAAACAGTTTAGACTCGCGAGTGGCGTGTCACTTTTGATCAGGAGTCGCATCAGAGGGAGTGTAAATTGAATTACTCCCAAAAGAATAATTTATATCTACTACCAAGTATGACTATGAAAAGATCTTTTTACGCAATTTTTGAAACATCGATGAATTTCCTTGACGATGCTAATAACATCACAGAAATAAAGTTATTGCCTTTCTATGCCACTTTTTCATTTCCTTACAAAACTAATGACCTTTGTATTAAGATTTTAGATGGTAAGTCCAAAGTAGCAACTGGATTCATAACACCTTTAGACGTGAAAAAATCACTAAATATTGTGAACACGGAGAGCCTCAATATGCACTACACCGCTGAAGATATTTACAAGATACTACGAGACAGAGATTATTTTTATAGGTAATAAAGTTATTTTATAATGAAATTACTTAGTTAGAGGGCTCCAATATCTCTTTTCTTACATTGCCTTCCCCTCTTACCTCCTCTCCCTTTCAAAATTCTCCTCATTTTCCCATATTTAATTCCCTAAGAGCCCGGTTGTCGCCAATAGGCTTTTTACCAAGTGGGATCAAATTATATTCTCGGAAGGAGGCAGGCTTTAGTGTATGTATGTATATATGTGTATTATACAGATTCTTCTATTCACCGCGTAGATAGTAGGTATCTACGCCACGATGCAAAAAAAAAGCGCTCATAGCGTTCGCGGCTGGTTTTTTTATATTAAAGACAATCCTGAATAATGTTATAAATTTGAATGTGAGTTGGTTTGTTTGTTACGCTTTAATGCCTTAACTACTGAACCGATAATTAAGAGATTTTGCATGTACATTGTCAGGGTTACAGAATAGGCCATAGGGTATTTTTAACCAAAAAAAGAAAATGAATTTATAATGTTTTCTCTATCTCAATAGTCTTATGTTTATTCAAAACAGTGACGAGTTTCGAAGCATCGAATGCATGGAAGAGTCACTCAGCGATGCTATGCTCGTATGGCGCGACAACTGGGTCACGTTCATTGATGGCATGCTGCAGTTAAACGTGCTGAGACAACAACATCATGCTGTCTCACAACCTACAAGTATCCGAGTACTACGGATTGACGTAAACGCTCACAAAAATGATGTTCTTCGTCTTTCGTTAAAATCCGATAGTAAAGTTTTGTTAGAGGCTAAAGTTTCCGACCAATCTAATAGTACCAGGTAATGTTTAATTTAAAGTTGTTCTAGCGCTAAGTTTTAGGCCTACTGAAGGTCCATTTATTTTAAGTTCAGTATCGCAAACCTGCCAGATATACAACCTGCTTCTTTTCCTGTGACGATGCACGTGCAAAGCAAGGAACGTTACTGCGAGGTGACTATACTACTCTGTCAAGAAAGTACCGGGAAAAGTTCAATAAAACACAAAATTAGTTATAATAGTAATAATATAATATTTTTTTTTCAAATATATCACAATAGATGTTACATTTACTGTGACAGCCATACTAGGCAGACCCTGTGTCGTGGCTATCAAACAATACGATTGTCTTATGCCTAGGACTTAACTAATAGGTATACAATAATATATATTTACCGTTCTTAGTTGCATACGGGTGTGTGCGCGTGTATGCGTGCGTATGTGTGTGCGTGTGTGTGCAAATGTGTGGGTCTGTGAGTGTGTATGTATTAAGTAACCCGTCAAATTATAGTTTTTAGGAGTTGTTCTGTATCCTTATAATTTAAGCCGGTGATAAAATCTTTAATTTTAATTTTAGCTTCATGCTTTGTGCAATGCCGCAGATCGCATTTCTTTGCTACTTTGTTATATTAGTAGGGAAACATATATACACATACACATTTTGTGGTAGTGAGCTTAAATACTCTTGCATTCACCATCGAATTGTAGTCAGTTGAATTTAGTGCTAAATTGTGCGAGTAGATGACCGCATTGAATATATATAGTTGTCTTATACTCAAGATACCAGCAGCACTATATACTTCCACTGTTGGGAACCTAATCGGTTTTTTAAGCATTACTTTGAGTATTGATCTCTGGGCTCTTTCCAACTGTATTAGGTGCGATGTAGCTGTGCCTCCCCAAACGCTTAAACAATATGTTAGGATGGACTGACAGAGTGACATGTATACGGTTTTAAGTAGTTCAATATTGGCGACATCTCTGAGTTCCCTCATTACATAAATGAGTTTCCTGCATCTCGCCGAGAGGGTAGCTATGTGTTCATTGAAAGTTAGTTTCTCGTCAATGACTACACCGAGATATTTTATAGATTTCGTTCTTAGAATTTTACTGCAGTCACAGTCTTGGTGTTGAGTTTGCTGAGGCTTGCAACTATGTATTTTAAGATTAGGAATGGATAGTGGAGATGAGGCACCAGTTTCATTAAAACAAAGGAACTTTGTTTTTTCGGTATTCAAAGACAAGAGATTATTATTAAGCCAATTAACTACCAAAGCCATTCCTTGTTCTGCTTTCAGCAATCACTCATTCCATGTAGAATCATGAAAAATTAGTGCAGTGTCGTCTGCGTAACAGACAATTTTTGCATTATTTAATGGTAAAGAAGCCAAATCATTTAAATACAATAAAAAGAGTGTCGGCCCAAGCACACTTCCCTGTGGTATTCCAAAATCTGTCACCATCGGACAACTCATCCAGGAATCCACCTTGACTCGTTGCTTTCTCCCTGTTAAATAGCTTCGAAACCAGTCTAGTGCAATGCCTCATATTCCAATGCTTTCAAGTTTTCTCAATAAGATTGGAATGGCCACGGTATCAAAGGCCTTATCTATATCAAGAAAGACTCCAATGCATGCACGACCTCTGTCAAGGTGAGTAACGATTTCCTCAATTAGTAGTTTTACTGCGTCTTCGGTTGATTTTCTTTTTCGGAAACCATATTGAGAGGTTGTCAACAATTTATTTACTTCTAGGTACTTCACTAGGCGTTCATTTAAGTGTAGTTTTAATAAAGAGTGGTTCTTTCCATAATCTTTGCAAATATTGGCAGCAGAGATATCGGCCGATAATTATTTGATATATTAGTTTCACCCCCTTTATGGATTGGAACTATAACCGCAGTTTTCCAGTCTTGTGGTACGATCCCTGTTGAGAGGCTTTGGTTTATTATTACCTTGAGCGGTTTTACTATTTGATCCTTGACTCTTTTAATTAATAAATTATCGATAGCATCGAGTCCTGGCGCACTATCCAGTTTAAGAGTCATGATAATATTTTCTATCTCTTTGTTATTGGTAGGTTCGAAAAAGAAAGAGTGAAGCGGTTACCCAGAGTTACTCGCCAAAGCGGTCTGGGTTGTGCCAAGACGCAGTAAAATATTGTCGTCCAACCGATCAACTGCAGTTTGTAGGTGAGCTCAGATGCTTTTGAATTTGTACCGCTTTTCTGTAAGCGATTTGATTTATTGTTTGCCATAGCTTTCGTGGATTGTCTTTGTGGCTTTGCAAAAGCAACATATGCGTTTCGTAGCCCTTTTTTATTTTACGCAATAAACTGATGTAGAAATTCCGATACTTAGTATAAACAATTGATTTTACATAATTTCCTGGATTATTTCTAGTCTCCATGTGAAGTTTATCCCGCACATGGGAACATCTCAACAATCCCTGAGTCATCCATGGTTTTATAATAGTTTTTTAACGCTTAATTAATATAGTTTGTGAATTAGAGTCGATAACATTGTTCATAATGTTCAGAAAAATATCCAATTGTTCGCCCATGCTCTCTCATTATATAGGCTAGTCCAGTCCACACCATTCAGCTGTTCAGCTATGCTGGCATAGTCAAGTCGCAACTTGTATCTAGGTGGCGTTACTGGTTTTGTAGTAATGTTAGTTAACCCTGTAATTACTATGTCGTGATCGGTTATTGCTGAAGGACAGACAATTGTTTCCACATCCATTTGGCCGTTGACGAATACATGATCCAAGCACGCGCTCTTTCTAGTGGGCACATTTACAACGGGTTTAAATCCTAGTTCAGCCATAGTACAAAGATAAGCACTTGATTCTGTAGCGACAGAATTAATTATATTTAAATTTACATCTCCCGTAAAAAGCGCGCACGGTTTAGATTCTATAGCTTGCATGACTTCATGGATAGAATTAATAAAGCGGTCAGTGTTCTTAAACGAAGGAGACCTGTAGACTTCTAGTATAGTCATAACATTAGGGATAACTATGGCTATGCATTCTGCATCCTCTATAGAGGGTTCGAATACCCGAAGTAACCAGATTTCCCTCACGTAAGCCACAACGCCACGAGCTTTTTTTTTTTTTTTTATATACTTTGTGGTGTGATATTCCCTAAATCCCTCAATCCCTCCAAGCGAAACAATATCAAGTTCTCATGTAACTAACATTCCATCAATATAATCACATCAAAATCAATGTTAATTCTTTTTAGAATTATTAGAAAATCATTGAAGTTACCGCTAAGGCTTCGTATGCTTAGCATTAAAATCCTTATATTATATTTATGCATAACACTATAGCAATCCTCTGGAAAAAATACAGAATGGCATTTTATTGTAAACTCGTTATCAATACATTGCAAGTGCAGCCATAGATAATTATTCTAAACATAATTTCTAGTAAATAAAAAATTACGATCAATGCCATTCTGTAACCTGAACAAGTGTTACTAGTGTATAAAAAGAAGTACATGTTGGTGTTATACGTTTGCATGTTATCCTTGCACAATATCATGGGACTTCTGTGTATGTAGCTATGTAGTAATATTTGTATGTTTATATCATGTTTGCATAATACAAATATCATGGGACATTTGTACCTGTAGCTATGTAGTAGTATTTTTATGTTTATAATATGTTTGTATAATATAAATATCACGGGACATTTGTATGTGTAGCTATGTAGTATTTGTATCTTAATATCATGTTTATATAGCAAAGTACTCTGTGGTATAGTGACTGATTTATAATAGTTGAGTGTGATTTGTGTAGTATTAGAAAATGTATCATAATTAAGCGCAACTGAACATTTTAGAAATGTAGTAGGATAGTGCAAATGATGAATTTGGAAACAAATGACCAAAGGAAAAACAAACATAGAATTAGTAATTATTTTCAGAGATAATACTTGTTGTTTTGGAGTCGGTGATGAACTTGTTGAGATCTGCAAATGACTGAATGCGAAACTCTTTTCTGATAAATATAGAGCCATTTCGCAGCCAACAACATCGAAGGGAACCGTGTTGAGCCCTCGCCCTCGCTTCACGAAATAACAACCTTTTTTCTTTGGTAATACGCTCATTGATGTATATTTTGGACGACGTACCATTAACTATGCTTTCAGAAGTTAGGTTTTTTCTAGACCTCGCAGCGGTGATAAGTTCGTGTCTCTTAGATTTAGTTTCACTATTATAGGCCGTTATCTAGTCGAATTTTTGTCAAGTTGGTGCTTAGGACCTACTCTAGTAATATCATTAATGTCAGCTTCTTGTAATTCAACGTTCATTTTCTGTGACAGAGTTAACATTATATGAGTTAGATTTTCATGGTGTATCTCAGGCATGCCACAGATCTCAATGTCATTTCTCAGAGCATTTTGTTACTGTTTGAACTAACACTCGATTGTAGGTGGGATACTGACAGTTTCAAGTTATTTATTTCTCTGTCTTTATCATCCATTACTTTCTGGAAATCTGTAAAACGGCTAGCGAGTTGTTCTTTTAAATCTTTGACGTCTTATCTTAATAGGATTAATTCATTATTGCCCTGTTTCAATTCCTTCACCTCCCCCCTTAGTTCTCGAAATTCTACCATTAATTCCGAGACCTGAGTATCAAAGACTGCGGCAGATTTGCCTCGTGAGGCCCGAACCGTGCTGACATTATCAGAGGGCGAATCATCATCAGTGATTGCCGCGGGGTTGCGTACAGGAGTGTTGTTATTACCTTGTTTTGGTAAAGAGCAAACACACGTTGGGCATATCCAAGTTTGCTTGTATTTCGCATTGAGTTTTTGAAAAGACTCCGCCGTTACATTTATGCATTCTAAGTCATAGAAACCTTTACATTTCGAGCAATTCATGTAATTAATAGATTTAATGCTCTTACCGCAAGCTTTACATGTCGATGGCATTCTGTGTTGTTACGGCTGTAACTTCAATACTGATGACTCACACGCAGACTTGTAGCGCAGTTAGCAATGCGCGGCTCTCGATGACGCGGACGCACCTAAGCAGGTACCGCCGAGCAAGCACGAGTCGTAGTCGAGTGCAGCCGATGTAGCGGTCGGTGTGCTGCCGCGGGCGCCGCGCGATTTGTCGTAGGTCAGGGTTAACGGTGGACTTTTGAAAATTAAAAAATGTTTTTTCTTATATCTTCGTAACGGGTTGAGTTATCGTAAAACGGTTTACGACACTAGTTACATCAAGAGTTTGTCTTGAGAAATATGGTAAAATATATATGGGATAACTACTTTAAACTAGGTTTTTTGATTAATTTATGCGGAGTGAACTGACACAGTGTTGTTCTAGGCAAGTATCATACGACGAAACCAAACCAAGTTAAGATATACGGATGCCCGACTAGTTTCGGACCCGACGGGGGCCCTTTATCAAGGGGTGAGGCGTCCTGCTGGGCCGGTTGCAGGTGCCAGACTGTTTATTCGAACAAAACACAAAATGTTAACTATACTTCCAAATTTATTGTATCTTCAAAGTAGGCCCCTTTAGAAATAATACACTTACGCCAACAAATAATCCAGTTATCAAAACATTTTTTAAATGCATTATCCGCAATCGACTTCAGTTTTCACCTCGAATTCTCTTTGATATCTTCTATAGACTGAAAACCGGTACCTCGAAGTGGTGGTTTGAATTTTGGAAAGAGAAAAAAGTCGGCCGGGGCTATATCTGGTGAATACAGTGGTTGTTCGATAGTATTTGTTGAGTTTTTGGTCAAAAATTCGTTCACAATTATGGCTTTGTGCGATGATGCATTGTCGTGATGTAATATCCAAGAATTTTCTTTCGCCAAATTTGTGGCCTTTTTCGACGAATCTGCTTTCTCAAATGTCGCATAACGCTCAAATAATATTCTTTATTTACAGTCTGACCTTCTGGCAAGAATTCCGAGTGCACAACACCTCGATAGTCAAAGAAAACAGTCACACATGACCTTGACTTTTGATCGATTTTGTAGTGGTTATTTCGGTTTCGGTTCAATTGGAAGTCGCCATTCCGAAGCTTGTTGACTAGTTTGCATGTCAAACTCGTAACCATGTCCCATCACCAGTAACAATGCGTTTTACGAATGTAGGGTCGGAATTGACTTGTTCTAGCATGTCTTCAGCGACTTTTACGCGATTGAGTTTTTGAAGAAAGATCTTCCGGGACTAGTCCAGCGGTAACTAGTAGTATTTCATGCCTAAGCGATCGTTTAAAATGGTACGAATCGATTTGTGAGATACAGAAAGTTCAGCGGCTATCTCTCTCAAACTTGAATGAGAATTTTCGGTCACAATTTCCTTCACTTTAACGAAATTAACTTCAGTTGAAGACGTCGATGGCCGACTGCTTTTGAATGCACTGTACCACTCATATGCACTAGTTTTTGATAAAGTCGATTCACCGTATGCCTTTTGTAACATTTTCAGCGACTCTGACCATGAAATTCCATTTGCAATTAAAAATTTGAGACAAAGTCTTTGTTCGATGTTTGTATCCATTATAAAAATCGCAAATCTCTCTTGAGATGAGCGTAAGCTCAAATCGAGTACTGAAAACAAACTAAATGACAGATATTGCTCAAACTTAATATAGAAAACAGTTGTTGTTGTTGTTGCCAATATAGAAAGTTGTGCTAACTTAACTACAAAAATTTATTTGTATTGTATTTGGAATTAGAATTAAATTATCAATTCCTGATTTTTTTTTGACAGAATCTATAATAATTATGAAAACGATACGCGGTCTAAAGGCAAGATTCCTTTAGTCTGCTTCTTAGAACCATCCATTAATTATGTGAGCTTAAATAAATAGTTATTTTTAAAGGGTCAAATATTTTGTCAGAATATTACTTTTTAGGACAATTATTTTTTACTCAATACTCTTTTGGATATTAATAATTATTTGTATTTTAATATAGATGCGGTGGCGTTTTAATGGAGACTGTTCAATTTCAACACTTGCCCCAGGTGGTTACAAAAATGGCATTAAAAGCTTTGCAGTTTGTTTCATATTTTAAATCTGCATTAGACGTAAGTTTATACTTTTAACTGGTAACATTTTAACATCTACAAATATTTTATTATAAATGACTTTTATTTTTATCATCATTATCCTAGGTAATAAATATAAAATACTTTATCACCTTACGACCTTTTTCCTCCTGAGTAGGCATAAAAAATAACCTTTTTCTCTCTTATATTCTTATACATCTCAAGAACGTCCACTGCCATTGCTAGTCAGTTTCTGGCGCAATGAGCTTGTTTCTTAGCATATTGCCAATTGATAACTGGAGGTTTTTCGAGATCAGCCCCGATTGACTTGCCTACTTACATTTGCCGTAAACACTCACCGGAATAATTAATCAGGTATCCCCTCTAAAGTGTCGGTTTGATTTATTTTTACAACAAAGCAGCAATTTGATTTTTACTCGTCTGTTAGGTGCAGTTTTTCGAGCTTTAATGCGGTTTTTGAGATTGTCTCATATATGTTCAGTGGGGGAATGTGGTTAAAATCGGAACTGCGCACTATCCACGGTAATATATAAGTGCCGGCATGAGCCCTTGCATTGTCGTGCATTGGAATAAAATCCTTTTCTGTACAAGCTTTAAAACTGACATATTATTCGTTCAGTACCAATTTGATTCTCATTTCCAAACCACCACCAACTGTATATTTCACGGCTCCACTGTGACACTTTTGTTCTTTAAAATATGCAGGTTTCTTCATCCTTTGAAGTTTATCTCCAAATAGTTGCTGAAAATCTAAACAAGGATATACTTAAAGTGGTCGGAATACAAACAAAAGCTAAGGAATTATCTATATTCAAACAAATACGTACCGTCCTCAATAATGTGTTTGGAATAAAAGTAAACTATGAGGAAATTACTCCTGAATTGGCCACAAATAACTACAAATTCGAAAATGTTGATGTGATTCTTGTTCAGAATTTAGCTACGGATGAGAACGTATGTTTTAATTTGTGATATTAAAATATTATAAATGTATTTAACCGCTTAGAATTTACTATAATATTCATAATTATCCACAGGTATATCAGAAATTAAAAGACGTTCTACATCACGACCAATTTGTGGTGAGCGAAGAAAATTCAGCACGTCCTGAGCGCGCCCGGTTCTCTTCAGTTTACCGATTACTTTCAATGCATAATTTAATAGATAGTAAAAGCATTCAGCAGTCAGTTCTCCAGTTGTTTCGGTGGGGCCCAGCCACGGAACTCACTAATATAACCACTGTATCAGTCCGCAAAGAATCTGACTTAGAATTTTTGACTTCAATTCATGCTAACTTAGTTTCAGGGCAAAGCCTTACAGTAATTTCTTGGTATCCTTCACCACCCGGACTTAACAACCTAGTATCTACATTGCGGAATCAATCCGCAAGAAATAAGATATATATGGTAACAATAAAAAATACCACGGATTCTGGTATTGAGAAACAGCTTCACCATCTCCAGTTGGCAAATAATTGTGTGAATGATGTAAGTAAATTTTTTTTTCAATAATGAATTAAAGAATACATTATGTAACTTATAACTATTCAGATAATGGACTAAAAGTATTTACCAACATCTAGACAAACATAATAAATAAATAAAAATACAGACTATTTACATGTATGTGTCATAAAACTCCTCCATATTATCGCCGACTGGTTGCGTTCCCAGAAGACTGGCAGTATTGCCACGTTGAATGGCAACGTTAATCCTCTGTGCAAAAAAGAACCAGACCTCTGGTCATGAGAAGCATCGATCATTCACTTACCTAGTTTCTTATGATACGATACTCCAACATCATCTAGCGAAGACAAGCTGAACTACGGAGTAACTACTATACAACTTTCCAACATCAACCGTTGGGCCGCGGCCCGCCAGGCATAATCACCTCGCCTGGTCGGAGGATCCTCCCTTTGTGTTGGAGGGACATAACACCCGTTCCTCCACAACCCTAAAGTCTCAACCCGAAATTTCTCAAAAACATAATTAAACTAGATTATTGTATTTAAAATAAAGCGTTCGGTTGAACTATTACAAAAAAGTTTTACTTTGTTTAGGGTGAGTTGGGAGGTGAGTACTACTTGCCAGTGACGGAGAGTACTAAGGCAAGTAAAAACGTAACATTGCAAAGTGTACAATTTTGCGAGAATAAAACACTGGAGTGGGTGCAAGCTGCCGAGTTGACTACACTTGGTGTTACAGTCAATGTAAATATGTTTTAGTTTATGTTTATTATTAATGATATTTGAAATATATACTTCAAAGGTGTCTCACTATCTAATAGGCTTAAATTTCAGTTTGCCATATTGTCGTTCAAATTCGACACTCCGAATAAACACTGGTTAGAACCGTTAAATAGCTTTTGTTGCGAGGAATCCATTCTTGATCGATTTGATTAATGTAAGGTGTTTGTATGTCAAGTGAAATTAGTTTATTTATATTAAACATCAAAACTGTAGATTATGTAGAAACTTGTATGAAATAATGATTTGTGACGTCATCCCTCACAGTTTTTTAAAGTTAGACAGCAGCACTCAACTGGTAATTGAGAAACAACGATGAACGTGAAAATTGTGATGAATTTGATTTTTTAATATAAAATTTCTTGAAGACTTAAAAATAAATTTTAACTCGTTGGAGAGCCATGCTTCGGCACCTATGGGCTGGCTCGACCGGACTGATACCACAGCTTCACAGAAAACCGGCAGTAAAGCAATGCTTGCATTGCCTTTCACCGAGTTAGTGACCTTACCGTAGGCCCTGACCCTCCCCCCCCCTTCTCCCCCTCTTCCACCCTTCCCCTACTCCCACCTTAAAAGCCCAGCATCGCCCTTGTGACTTTTGAGTTGCAGGTGCCCATGGTGCCCGGCGGTAGTCATTTAATAGAATCAAATAAATCAAAAAAATTAATAATTTATTTTTGTAGGAAACCAGCAATAGAAGTTTAAACTTTTTTTATAAAACTTCAGTTGAAGTAATTCATGAAAATTTACTTTATTAGAAGACATTTTAGCTATTATTTTTGTTTAATTTTTTTTTCTAATGTTCGTCAACTATACATATGTAGTTACATTTATTTCAGGTCCATTACGCTGGGATTAATACTAATGACATGAACAATGCCAACAGCTGGTTGTGCACACAAAATGTTAATAATAGCTACGGGATGGACTTTAGCGGTATCACTGAAAGGTAGTTAAAATATAAACTCCCTATATATAAAATATTTTATGTTAGGGATATACGGAAATACACACGTGCCTGTTTCGAGGAAGCGCAACTCGTTCCAAGCCCTTCGTCAAGGGGTTTAGAGACCCGTCGCGTCGATCAGATTCTACAACCTTCATAAAAAACTAGAGAACTATTGGAAATATTATATAGCCATGGATCACGGCAATAATTATTCTATGTTCTGTTTTATGATAGCGGTCAGCCGGTAATGGGTTTAGTTCGTAGTGGTGCGGCAAGCACTGAGGTCCGCGCACAGCCGGAACTGCTGTGGCCAGTTCCGGCACACTGGAGTCTTGAAGACGCCGCGACTGTACCGCTAGCGTACGTTCAAGCGTTCTACTGTCTCGTGAGTGCTATGTACCTAGTTTTGTGTACAAACTTCAATATACTACAAACAACTACCTAATTAGTTTTATTTTAACAGGGAATTAAGGTTGGACCACGTCCGGGACAATCAGTCCTGGTGCACGGGGGAGCAGGTGCCTTGGGGCAAGCGATAATATCCATTGCTTTAGCTCACGATTGTGAGGTATTCACAACAGTCAGTGACACACATAAGAAATATTTTTTACTAAAACTATTTCCAGCACTGAAAGGTATGTTTATTTACTGATAGATTAATATCACTACAATGAATTTCATGTATTTGACCAATTAAATATTATCTCTTCTATCTCTCTCTATCCCCCTTTCCATATCTCCCCCCTCTCATTCTCACTTTGTTTTTCCCACAACCCTCAGTCTTATATGCTGCTGGGATTTGTTTCTTAATGCTCTACTATACACATGCGTGACAGGCCTATTGGTCTAGTGGTTAGTGATCCTGACTGCTGAGGCAGAAGCCGTGGGTTCGATTCCCATCAAGGACAGAAATTGTGTGATGACCAATTGAGCACAACCATTTGTTCTGTGTCTGGGTGTAATTCATCTACAATACATATATGTTTATCAGCAGTCTGGTTACCATTGTTCAGGCTCTGCCTAATTTGGGATTAGACGGCCGCGTGTGAGGCGTGTCAAGTTATCTAATCTAATACCTTTAAACGAGCAATTCTTGTATATATGTATATATATAATCTGAATCTAGGAAACGGCTCCAATGATTTTGATAAAATTTTGTATAGAGATACAGTTTTGCATTTTAAGTTCAACTGCATAGTTGTATTTCATGTCAAATGCAATTTTACAACAAAAAAAAATACGATTTTACAAAAAGCTCGGTCTCCCAGGTACTTATCATTAAATAAGCAACTTGTTCGCTAATTCCCATTTATAGATAAATAAAATTGCTGCGATTAATGAGATCAGGAAAAGTCATATTAGTGTGTACTAAGACTTACACAGAACAGATATTAAGCATATAAACGGTTAATCCAAAATAAAAAAATCAAAACCTTTTGCATTGAATTCGTGTTTTGTTTACTGTTCTATAATTATAATGTATGTGTAGACTTGTACAGGTTTCGATACCCGCTCAGGGCAAATGTTAGTATTTAAAATATAACTCTATTTGCATTGGTCTAAGTATACAAAATATATACTTATAGTATTTACAAAAAAAATGTTTATCCGTGTTCTACAACCCATTGTCTTACAATGTTATGTTGTTATTATTTCAGCGGATCACATTGGGTATTCGCGCGATTGCACATTCATAGATACGGTTCGGATGGCCTTGAAAAGTAGAAAATGTGATATTATTATAAGCTGCGCCAAGGGAACCCTCAAAGATGTAAGATTTTCTACCATTAACAATAGTTTTAGATTATTGTTGAAACTTTTACACAGAGTTCAAGATTGAGTACCTACATTGCAGTTCTTTCTCGTGGCCGTGACAATTTTTTTGAATTTTGGATACTAATATTATATTTTTTTTAAATATCGTTGTCAATATCCCAGAATTAACAAAAAAAAATACTTTTTTTCTATGTCATTTGCATGATTAATCATAACAAGCATAATATATTAGATATAGAACTTTTTTTCTTTTGGAATTTTTCATTCCGTTTTTGAGAAAATCCATAAAGCTGACATGTATGCTTTTATTAAGATAGTTTTCTCAATAACGAAATGAATAATTTGGTGGTGTACGTGTCTGCTTTTATGAGAAACGGTAATGAGACCTGGAAATTTAAAGGGTCATAACTTATAAACAGATAGAATTTTTCAAAAAATATTGTTGTAACTGCATGCTAGAGTCATGTCCTTTCATTGATTAAGGTAAGTATTCCATTGCATTATACATCCTGTATACAGATCTTTTTTTTACAGATGGCAATTAAATGTACTGCATTTGGCGGTATATTTCTTGACCTCTCTCTAATTCAAAACCGAGAATATTATAATTATGGAATGTTTAACTTAAGTGCAGGAGAGAATTATTATCCTATTGACTTTTCTTTATTATTTGAAACTGAAAATATGGACAATATTAAAGTAAGTATAAGCCATAAACTATTCCAACCTGATAGAGGGTAGCGCCAAAGTAATGTCATAATGTGAATGTACCTTAATGTTTGCAAATGGCGTCAAATATTATTATGCTTTGACAAAACAATGTTGTAAAAAGAAACAGATAGAGAATTAGTATAGTATATATACACAACTGAAAAAACGTGGAGTTATTGTTACTGCTTATTTGATATTTTTTCGGCCTGTTATCTTAACGCAGCGTGAATTTCGTCGTGCACCTTGTGCGCGAACAAGTAAGCGTTTGGCTAAGCACCTCGTGGAAATTAGGTCCACCAAAGCTGTCGGAAGAAGTGGCTGGCCTCGTATTACTTTTTCGACCGAGAACATAGTCAGAGAGAATACACAAATATTAACGTGATGACGAAGCATACAATTAGGCATCAGCAGACGTTCGTTGCTACGAATTTTACTGAAAGACTTGAAGATGTTCCCGTACAAAATGCAAACCGTTCACGAATTGTTGTCTGCTAACTGTCAAACAAGGTTGACTTGCTCCTGTGCTCTCGTGGTACAAGAAGAGGATGATTTTCTATCCAAAAGAATAATGAGCGACGAAGCCTATTGGTTATGTTAACAAACGAAATTCGCAATACCTGAAATGGAAATAATCTGTATTATATCCAAGTTTTTATACAGTTAATTTAGGTACATTACTACATAATTATGATAGTTTATACATACATAATTTTTTTTTCGTTGTTTTACTAATTTAATAATATTACTTTTTAATACACTTTAATAGCAGGCTATTATTACTGATACAAAAAAAAAATACAATTGTATTTTACATTAGTAACCAAATCATATATCAAATAATGTTTTGACTGGCCTGTTAGCCTAGTGGTTAGTGACCCAGACTGCTATGCCATAGGGTTTGATTCCCACCCGAGTCTGGGTGTTCTTTGTGTCCGTTGTTTGTATGTTTGTAAAGTCCCCCGCGACAAAGGAGTTGTCTTTAAAAAAAAAAAGTTTAACACCTTTGCTTATATACATGTCTAGATAGAGTAACTATAACAAATGATGGGTATAAAATGGGCTTCAATCCAACAAATTATGTGTGAGTACGCGCGTGTAGTTACTGTCAACAAATTGTCTTTGTGTGCGTGTTTAGGGATGCCTTCTTGTATTACGTCATAACTAAAATAATGATTTAAAAGGAAATGAATTTATTACAAAACATATTAATCAACAAAAAAAAAATAATGAAAAATATAAACTGTTTCTAAATAGAGGAGTGATTAAATTATTAGAAACGAAAAATGATCGGTCTAATTCAAATTACAAAGGTGTGAATTTGTGAAAATAAGTGAATAATTTTAATTGATGAGATGTATTTTTTAATAAAATAATAATAATTATAAGACTATTATTATTTTTTAAAGTATTTTAACTGTTCATGTTAGATGATACAGACGTATTATCTAACATGAATAATTAAAATACTTTGAGTCAAAACCACCAATTTCATTATTAATGATTTTCTTCAGCGATAGATTTTTAATAATATAAAACAGGAATAGCGTCATGGTTTATGATTCCTGATTACCCATGGTTTTTGTAAAATTATCCCGTACGTAAATTATCCCCTGACAATACCGACTAATCCGTCATAGCTACAAATATTGAAATATGGTATCGTATTTTCTGAGAAAATAGTGTAAATTAAAACAAAACTTACCGATGAGAAGTAATCTTAGTGTTTTTATAAGGTCTTCTAGCATAGTTTCGACACAATTTAATAGCACAAACCGGTGTAATTAATTGTTTTTCATAAGCACATCGTCGCTTAGATATTCAAATGACAATGTCGTCTGTCACACGCGAGTCTACGAAATATAGTCGACTTTATTAGCGCCGTTCTGTACGGCCAAATGTGTCATCTAGACAAGTATATAGTCAAAGTTTAACACACTACATACCGGTCATGGCGGGACAAATCTTTGTTCGGATTTTTCTAATTTACTATATTTTATAATTTAACTAGCAACCCGCCCCGACTTCCACGGGTACAAATTATACACCACAACCTTTCCCGTGAATCATTCTGTTTATTAGTGAAAACCGTATGAGAATTGGTTCAGTAGTTTTTCAGTTTATCGCAAACAGACAGACAGACAGACGCGGCTGGGGGACTTTGTTTTATAATATGTAGTGATGAAGTAATGTTCTTTTACCACCTTTTAATGTTTTAACATTTTAAAAATCACAAATTCGAATAAAATATGAGAAACAATCCAACACTTCACAAGTATTTGACAGCAAGTAATGGAGCTGCCAGAATTTTTAATTTCTCCTAAAATTACTAAAGTAAACTGACTTATTGAACAGACTTTGGTATTCTTATCAACCCTACCAACTAAGATAAATGGTTGCTTAGAAGTGGTTTCACATCGGTAGTGTGCTGGGTGGGGTGGGGTTTAAACGCGCAACTCCCTTTATACTACACAAATAAATACTTACTTGTCTAATATGTAACATACAGTAGTTTTACTTTTAGGCATACTATGGAAATTTTAAGAGATCTAAACAAGTTTCGGTTTCAGGCGAAACTGAGACCGAAGCCATTCCGGCATTGACTGGAAATTCTGTTTCTGTCGGTCACTGTTTATATTATAAGTTACACTATGTACAATACTAAACGAATGTTACAGGCTATTCACAAAATGATAAGCGAAGGTATTGCCCGCGGGTATGTCCGTCCTCTGACACGCATAACGTACGCTCCGCAAGAAGTGCCGCGCGCTTTCCAGTTATTGGCCGCAAGCCGGCACCGTGGCCGGGTTCTATTGCGTATGAAAGAAAATAATATGCCAGCACAATTCAGGTAATATTAAATTTATCTCTCAATCAATCTATCAATTAAATTAATATAATCTAACTATGATATAATTAATATAGTATCATCTGTTTCCTCTTCTTTTTTAGTGACAAATAAAGATAATCCTTTTTTTAAAAATACTTTCCAGAAGGTCATATTTTAGGATCGTTATGTAAAGCCAATTGATAAATATTTGGGTAGACCAAACACATTTTTATTTTTGAAAATGTTTTTCCTGTATGTCTGTACAGATCTAATTAACGTGCTACCAATTTTCATATCAATTTCAATGAAATTGTTGTTTTTTCCTTTTTTAATGGTTTTAGCAATACCTTTTTCTATTCTCTCTATATTCACTAATTTGAAATATTATCTATTTGTTACTTTTCAATCTCGTATTGTGTCAATTATAAAATAAGATTTCTGCATTAAAAATAAAGAATTGTCCTTTTACTATTTAGTGTTTTACGTTATTCAATGGGTCTACTACACGACCACACCATTCTCTAATACGTTGGACATGTATTGTATAAAAAATAATATTCTTTTCAGGTTAAAATGTAATGCCCATCATTTTTATTTAATAGTATGTAATCAATCACCGTTTGGACTACAGTTAGCTGACAGGCTTGTTGCACGAGGTGTTAAACAACTATTTCTTCATGTTCCCAAGCAATCAGCGTACCTACAACATAAAATTCGGTATTTCAATATTTTTATATCATACCTTTATCTATGAACACCTTGTATCCTTTAATACGACAATCTCTGGTTGGAAATTATTTTATTAGAGAATGCAATGTCTACTTGAACTTAAGCGGAGTAGCATAATGGTTGAACCGTCGGGCTTGCTATTAAATGGTTGCCAGTTTGAACCCCACCAAATGCACCACCGACTTTAGCCATTCAAAAGCACTTTAAAACATTTAAAGCTTTGGGGTTGAGCCAAAACGACATACGGTGTCTCGGATCTCAATTCTATTACTGGAAGAGGCTGTTTCTGTAACGAGAATGTATTCATAGACTTTTGCAAGGCCTTTGGTACTTCTTCACACAGCTAGATACTAGAAACTTCTATTACAAATTAACTCATTTTACATTTATAAAGACTTCTTTCTGTAATTAGCAAAACCGTATTTATATAATAAATTGAATTGAACTTCTACAACATTTACATACATATACTTACAGGATACACCAAGGAGCTATGCTTAGTCAATTTTACTCCTGTACTCAAACTATTTTCTAGTCTTCTGAATGTACAGTCATAGCGTTTTGATCTGTTACTTTATTTTTGTATATTTATAGATGTATAATGTTTTTAGGTCTTGGCAAAGATGTCACGTGAATGTCGTTGTATCTTCGGAAAATGTAAATAGCCAAAAGAATATAGCTTCTTTATTAAATACTGTTACAAATTTGGGTCCTCTTGAAGCTGTTTTTGTGACATTTGGAGCAAAAGAAATTCAGACAAATATGATAAGCTATTTGGATCTTGAGATAAAAAGATTGTGTCCTAGTGTACGGTATGTAATTTTTATGGCTCTTTGAATAAATAAAATATCATCTATCGTTGCAATGCTTGATAAAAATATTTTCTGTTCTTGTTTTAAGTTAAATAAATACGAAATAAGCTAGATGTGATAAATACAAAACATTTTATTGAATTTTTTAGACATTTTGCTGTGATAAATATTGGTGTAAATTCGATTGGAAAGAATGTATGTCTCAATCGACTCTGTCATCAACTACCAGCGACAATGATAGAGTTGCCTGAACTCAAAGATGTAAGTTGGTGCAAATCCGTATATCCTTTATTTACTGTTTTTGTGTCATCCTCTTGTAGAGAATTAAGGCTGTGAAAAACAGCAGGCTAACCAAATTGATCTATCGGTGCGTAATGTAACAGTGACCTGGTTTTGGCCTATGATTGATAAAAATTAGGTGTTCAAGAATTGAAACATATATTATTCGTTTAGGAGCACGACAGATAGACACACAAACACACATGTTATACTTATAACACCCCTTCTTTTTGCGGTGAGGGTTATAAATGACATGAAACAGTCTCGCTGGATTAAAAAGTAGACCGTCATTCCAGTCACCTTAGTCTTATAAGAGTGCATTGGTGAAAGTACCAAGTACGTAAGGTAAGTAACTACACAGACATTCAATGTACGATGACCTAACCGCCTGGTGCACATCTAGACTGGAGCTAGGGTGCCCACGCGGCGCTGCTACCTGCAACCGCACAATTCTAACGAGCGAATTAAATACAAAAATTCCCTAAGTTTAAAACGTGGATTAACATTTGTCAGCCGTAATCTATAGATGTAGCCAACTAACATCTAACTCCTTCGTTGATCGGACTACTTTGTTACACTCGAACTAAACAAAAAGTTTTTACGTAGGTAAGGTAATAGGTACATTTTAATCAGTTACTTTTCTCAAACTACGTTGCTTGTGTCGATGTTACGAATAATGAAAAAAATTAAATTTAACAATTTGCTTGAATATTTTGAACACAAACATATATCCGTTCGTGATCCGTGATCTATGAATATTGGCGGCGTGGCGTGACAGTGCATCACGCCGGTAGGTATATACAGTTCTCATATGGTTTTAAAATATGAGTAGGTATAGTTAGGTTTTAAATTTTAGGGTGGATGCCCTGAATACCAGCCCTGCCCCTAATACTAGAATTTTGGTCTTTTTAGGGTTCCGTTCCTCAAAAGGAAAAAAAGGAACCCTTACAGGATCACTTCATACTAAATATTCTTCTGTATACCATGCAGCAGTAACAGTCTTACCTGTATTAAGAACAACCGTAGTCAATATTGCTCTCTTGGTAAAAAATACAGCAACCATTCCTTTCTTTACGGATCACATTTTCACAGACGTCGGCGGTAGTTCATCTTCAAACACCCACACTTTGCTCTAGGTTTAAAAACGTCGAAATAATACAGCCAGATTTCATCACATGTAATAATCGAATTCAAGTAGTTAGATCGGCCGTCTTTAATTTTTTAACATATCACGAGACCAAGTCACGCTGTTCCCTCAGCGCGTCAGTTATCAAGTGCGGTACCCGGAGTGAACAATGTTTTCGTACTTTCAAATGGGCGTAAAGTATCCAATGAACAATTGGTGCACTTGACTTAAGGGTTTACTCGATCTGGCAATATGTTACACGTTAGTTTACCTTCAAGGTTTATTTTCGCTACAAACAGTAGCCCATGTCCTTTTTCAAGGTGTTTTAATTTCTATAAAAATTATCTAAATAAACTTGACAAAGGATTGGTCTCTCACACAAATTTTGTTGGTCTATTTTGCCACCTTCAAGGTTTTTTCATGACAAACAGCAGCCTACATCTTTTTTCAAGGTTTTGTTTATCTCTATACAAAATTTTATTCAAAAAATTTGACAAATGATTGATCTCCCATATAAACTTTAATCGCCTATTTTGCCACCTTTATGGTTTATTTCGGTGACAAAAAGTAACCTATGTCCTCCTCCAAGGTCTTCTTTATCTTTATATCACAATTCATCAAAATTAAAGCGCCTTAGGCGTGAAAGCTATCAGACAGACAGAGTTACTTTTGCATTTATTTTATTAGCACGAATACTTAGCTAAGTCGATTTCATTTACCAAAGGCAAAACAAGATCAACTTACTCCTGATAACATTGTAATATACTGTATCAATGACCTCTGCCGCTAATATTGACCGGTGAGCTATCTCATCTGTATAAATTGAAGATTGATCAAAAAGTGCCGGGAACGTATATCTAGAAATGCATAACAAGTGTCAGAGAAAAAACGTTAACAATGAGAAAACAGCTTAGGAGCCAGCAAATTTAGTAGTTAAGGTGAACCAACAACGTATCTGTAAAATTTGCGGGATCAAACAAGTAGCAGAAAACGACTATTTATATATATAAATTGTCAATACCTATACAAAAAAATCAATCGTGATATTTTATTGACGATAAAAATAGAATATTCATTTTTAAAAAAGATTTTAGAAATTGTAAGAAACTTCGGAACAGTAATATTGCTCACCACAGCACAATCATACGCCACAATAAACAACATTTTACTGTACAGTACAATGTATTTTGCAGGATTCGAACATCAGTTGGCATAGTGCGGTGGACGCTACGGAGCATGCCTTAGAGAGTAGGCGCGGTGTGTTCCTCGCACATATGGAGCGCGAACATAAACCCTCAATGTTACAGAAAATTGCCACATTAACTGGTAAGTAAATATTAACACACAGGCAGAAAATGATGTAAATCTAAGAAAATATTTTACCACAAATCCGTGATATAAACATGTAGTTTTAGAGTTACAAACAATTGCGGCGGGGTAACCTGGGGTACCACGCCACAGGTAGGGGGTCTGAAAAGAAAAACACCAGATGCAGTCAGTTTTTATTAATAGCCAATCTTCTCGCGGCCGTCTCATGCCTAGTCCGATTAACAATGGTGCGGTCCTCTTCCGTTTGCCTGTACTCCCAAGTGTGGGATCTGGGGGTGAGCTTAGTCCAATGATCAGCCTCAGGTAATCCGTAATGAATAAAAACTTATAGCTATCGTCCCATAGAAAAAAAAACAACACATAGTATTTATTTATTGAAACCATAGTAGACACATTAGAACACAGTATAGCTGTCATAATAAAGTTAAAACAGTATTTTGTTGAACTCTGGTATCCAAGGTAAGATTTAACTTGTGTTAGTTGTTGGAGTTTTCCACACTTGAACAAAATTTAGGCTCGTTGTGGCAACAGTGAGTCACTCTTTTTTTCGTCATATGACTCGAAAACTATTCAAGCTATCGATATTAAACTTTAATGCAAAAAAGGAACGGCAATTAGCTGCACTTTGGTAAAAAAAAGAATGCTTCTATTGTGAATTGAAATTGCTCAGAAATAATCATTGTTTATCGCCTAAGCTCACCTAAGTCTCGTATCCTAGCCTTAAGCGCATTAATTAGGACGATGTTCTCTGTGTAGGTGGTAGATTACAAAACTCTGAGGAGCCTTATGAAAAGGAACACCCGATTTTACTAGATTCCAACCACATTTTTACTAAATTTCTGTTTATTAACTATCATTTAAAGCTTTTGCATTGCAGTCCTCAACTTTTAATAAACGAATTAAAAAATAGTTTTTGGCCGCTAAGAGGCAGAGTTTTAGCAAGAACTACAGTTAACAATTGCAAAACATGTAGAATTTTTAAGGCTAAATGTATTCATCCGATAATGGGGAGTTTACCAACCAATAGAATCACTCCAAGTAATCCTTTTCATATTGGCGGAGCTGACTTCACCGGTCTATTTCTTATCACCGATCAAAAAGGACGCGGTTGTAAAATTACCAAGTGCTATATGTGCTTATTTATCTGTTTTAGTACGAAAGCTGTGCATCTTGAAGTAGTCAGCGATATAACTACTGACTGTTTTATTCTATGTCTACGGTGCTTTATAGCCCGCAGAGGTAAACCTTTAAAGCTATAATGCGATAATGGTACTAATTTTGTCGGTGCAAAAAATGAGGTTACTAATTTCTTACGTAACTGCCTTCAAACAATTTGCTCGAGGTGAGGTGTCAACTTGCTTGAAAAAGTCGGTGTTGGTCAAGTCGGTTTGGGTAAACCCAAACCGACTTGACCAACACCGACTTTTTGAGAAGATGTGACAACATTTCTGGGATCAATAGTGACATGAGTACCTATGCGAGTTACAACAAAGATCTAAATGGCGTATACAACAAAGGGGATTCCGGGAAGGCGATTTGGTCGTGATAAAGGAAGTAAATACACTTCCACTGAAATGGCGAATGGCGCGCATCCAGAAACTTTATCCCATCACCGATGAAACTGCCAGAGTCGCTGATCTCTTCACTTTAAATGGTCTTATCCGCAGAGCCGTGCACAACCTCTGCCCTTTAGAAACTTCACCAACCACAACTCGAAGGTCCCAAGATGTCTAAGGCCGATCTACATAACACCTATCCAAAAGCAGAAACAACACTAAGAACGACATCGCGACAATTGGAGTAACGAAACGCAGGACAGGGATGACAGTGCGCAATGAGAGCCGAACAAGTTTCCTATTCTATTTGTATAAGCAATAAACCTTTACATACAACACTTTCAGATCTTATTTACAAAATCGTCAAGAATTAGATGATCTGTGGGCACAGATCATCTCGTTCTCGTCTCTCAACGCACGTTTATTTGGGCTTCTGTAAAATAAAAAAACAGGTATTGTAAATATAGGCATCTTAATAGGTAGGTAGGCATCACAATGGGTCGACTCACTGCGCCCACTTTGGAAACGACCCACTATAGTACCGCCATTTTGATTTTACAACGCAATAAAAGAAACTTTTACTGTGGTGGCTATGCCTAATTTACTGTCAAATGAGACCTTAATAAGTACTTATTACGTAGAAAAACAACTCGGTAAATAAAATTCATATCTATAGAAGAAGAAAACAACAAAAATTACGTTTTTTTTACGCAAAACAATAATTCTTGTACCGTACACTACGCCTCCGAGCGGTGCACTGACAAGCTTGGAAAGCAAGGGTCTGAGTGCGAATTTAGTGTGAAAGATACATTTTATACAATTAGGGTCTAATATGGTGACGACTCGAGTGTGTCCAGTTGACCCACTGTTGTCACAATTACCTTATATTAACCAAACCTTTTTGTCCACAGAATTAAGTATACCAGAAAATGCTTCAAGAAGCTTAACTTTAGGAGAATTGGGAATTCAAAAGCATAAATTGAAGTCACTTTGCTCTTTCTTACAACTTCACTACAACCTTGCGTTTGAAGAACAACAAGTGCCATCGCTGACTATAAATACGTAAGTCGAACCCCTTTACTTACCCCTTTACGTATTCTTTAGTGACCCTTCTTTAATGTGTGACTTGATTTTGTCACTTAGTGGAAAAGCCGTTTATTCAATATTTTTTCTTTTTTGTACACCTGATTTTGCCACCAAAAACACGAGCAGCCTCAATGCAGATAATAAGCCGTTACTTGTCTCTGTAAGCACTCTCAACATCAGTGGTATCACCACTTGCGCATTACCCCTCTTACCCCACTCCATCGACCCTACTCACCAACAGAAAAAAGAATTACTTCGTCTTTAATACTGTCTAACAGCGATCTGCCTTTAACTTCTTGCCTACACGATACTTCTTATACTTCTTATAGCTGCTTTTATAGTTTATTTTTCTTAATTATTTTTGTTAAATGAATAATAGTTTAGAAGTCTATAAATACATGCTTTAATAGTGAACCAAATTAAAAAGTAGAAAAGAGTACGACTATTTATCATCGTTACTAAGCCTAATCTGCTGCACTCGTCAAAACAAATCATATGAGTCGAAACTCGAGAGGTTTACTAGGTAGCCACTGAAAAGATCCACTACCTCCTGGGTCCATCATCAAATCAGCTTCACGATGCCAAATTACAGTAGTGTCACCCAAACTACATATACATACAAAGTTTCATTTCGATGCGAAAATTAAGTTAAAATTGACTTCAAAGGTTTGTTTACATCGTCACAAGTAAAGCTAACAAAAGCGTATTAATATTCTGTAAATAAATTATAATATGAAAAACAACCGACCAAATGAAGTAAAAAATACTTGTTATAAACTATTACTAGTACAAGTACTTGTTATTGACATTGCCAGCATAATAAAAACTACTTTATATTTTGTGTTCAAGTTTTGGGACGTTTACAATATCCAGTAGACAGTTAAAATATCATTATTTCCAGAATCAAGAAGGCAGAAAATCAAATAACAGATATTACTTTTGATGATAAAAAAGGCTTATCTACATTCTTCAGCTACATTGATTCAGACGAGCTCCTTGCTACTGTCGAATCGGTATTCTTATCCACACTGACAACTAATGCGTCTGCGGTATGTTATAACCTCGTAAAATTACATATCATTCTTTACATTTCATGTGATTGGGTATCAACTTCTTATATTAATGTTAGAGCGCTCCGACTTCCCGGCGACAGCCAGTTCGAGTTACAGATATGCGATCCTGACCTGCCCGAGCTATTGCTTACACTCCCCAATCCATCCGTATAAGTAAAATCCCTTTCCTTCCCTTCCTAGTTACCTTCCCCCCTTTCACCTTCTTACCTTTTTCCCAAATTTATTTGGAGTCGGTGCACTGTGTTCTCTTCTTCCACTCTATTTATCATTCGTCATTTCACTGCTTGCCTTTATAGCCATATCATTTCACACGAAATCTAGCCATCTTTTCTTTGGTCGTCCTCTAGTCTTGTATCCGTCAACTTCCATACATAAAACTGTCTTCAGCACATTTTTCTTAACTCTCCGCATCACACGATACATACAACAATAATCTGATGCTCCTCAGTTTTCATCTAATGGCGCTACTTTCAGACTCCCTGTAATGTATTCATTCTTCACTTAGTCCGTCCTAGTCACAACACACATCATCCCAACGTTTACATTTCAGCTACATGCTCAGGCGTCTAGCATCCGTTTTCTTGGTGGGTCATTTTTCAGATCCATACAGGACGGCAAGTCTGATGATCGCCATAAAGATCTCTCTTTTCAGTTTAAGGTGTAATTAACATATATAGATACATACCCCTTGGTATGTATCTATATATGTTTATGGCTTTTCAGGGAGACGACGAGTTCCAATCTGATCAAATTAACTTGTGTATAATCCCGGGCATGGAAGGTCTTCATGAACGGTTCCGCGTTCTCTGCATGCGGCTTAAACTATCAGCGGTTGTGCTGCAGCCTGGACTTGATCATCCATACGAGACTATGAGGGAAACTGCTGAGAGATTTGTTGAGGTAATATTTGTTTTCAGCTAAGTGGTGCGGCGGTAGAGCACTGGACTGCAAAGTCAGTGCAAATATTTGTGTGCATGAAAATGTCTATTTGAATTAGTCTGTTGTTCTAGACCTCACATTACGAGCTAAGTTTGGTTTGGGTCTGTATAGCGTTGTGCAATATTTATGTACAACAATATGTTTTATTTATTGTTTTAGTAAAACGGTCTTAATTCCCGATACCTTTATAGCCAATGTATTATGATAAAAAGATCTTTACAACTTTTACAGTGAAAACTTCTTCAGGCACGTTGAAGTGCACTTTTGGGAAGGAGAAAAAGCGGTCTGAACTGATAGGAAAAAAAAATCACACTTGTTCTACTATGCGGTATGACAAGAAATCGTCACCATTTTAATAACGTAATATTATTTATTTATTCCTAGTTCTTATACAGTACAACAACTAGGAATATAAACGGTCTATTCACCGTTGTTCTACTTTTTGACCGGCTTTAAAAAAGGAGGAGGTTCTCAATTCGACTGTATTGTTTATGTTTGTTACCTCAGAACTTTCGACTGGGTGAACCGATTTTGATGATTCTTTTTTTATTTGGAAGTTGGTGCTTTCCGTGTGGTTCCATTTGGTACAGTTCTGACAATGGCATCCATGAGAAAACCATATAAGTCTTTTATGGAATAGTTTTTATTTTGAAGTCTTATTTTTTTTTAAAGAATTATTGTTATACTAGTAGAACTGATAGGAAACAAAAATTGTTCTACTATACGGTATGACAAAAAATTGACACCATTTTAAAAACGTAATATTATTTATTTACTAGATGAATAGCCGGCTTCGCTCGGGTGAAATGTGACTCATTCACAATACGCAATCTTTTACAAAATGTAGATAGATATACGTGTGGATCGGCCTTAACGAACTCAAGATGGCATCCGAGTGGCCAATATTAGAATTTAACAAAATACTCGATAATCCGAATTTTGGGGATATAGCGTAATGGCTAAAGGCGTCGGACTTGCGATCGAGTGGTTGCGGGTTCGAACCCCACCCAGTGCACTACCGACGTGAACTCCTTATACAAGCTTTTAGCTTAGCTGGAGGGGTTAACAAGAATACTAGTAATGTGTGACCCACGGTACAACAATTTTTTTTTAATGAATACATATTTAAAAAAAATTGTTGTTGACTCGAAATCATTATATTTTTATTATTCAGGTAAGGTTTCAATCGAGTCTACCGTACCCCTTGACCGAATTATTAATATAGATTCTTAGTTGTTTTACAGTATAACAACTAGGCAGATGATTATATTCGTCTCTGCCAAAAATGTGTTCCGTCAAAGCAGATATCCATATAATGAAGCTAAGCATCGGTTATCTATTCATCTGACCGTTGCATAACTAGATAGAATAGTGGGTCTGTTAAAAATCATAGATCGACGCAAACAGACACCACAGCATGTACTGGATTGTCGAGGTAAATCAGGTGAAAATACCAAAATCTACTGCCTGCTTGTGTCTATCTATAACTTCCAGTCTCCAAAATGCGTAGAGCCTTAAGAGAAGAATAGTGGCAAAGAAACTCATGGTCACTCTTTTTAAAAGTCAGATCTTCAGGTACAATGGTATTAGTGTTACATGAAAGGTAAACAGGATGCAAGCTGTGTTGCCACCTGAATTTCATTTTATTGAAATGCTCCAAAAACTAACGTACAAACAAAACAAAATACTCAGTGATACCGTTGAAGGTTTGAACCTATTAAACATAGAAATCATTCAAGGTGCACATCAGTTACAAAATCTACAGTTAAAAATAATTCGTGACTGGATTAAGAGGCAAAAGTTGCAGTTGAACGAACCAAAATAATAGACTAAAGCATCGCTGACTAGGCCGTCCAGTCACCCCAAGCAGCACCCGTTCACGAGTATGACGCATGGACCAGCCATCGTCTCCTTCGCCATATCAGAGGGAAAGAAACATACAAAAGAGCATGACGAACCATAGTCGAGATACTGATAAAAATCACTACTAGTCAAATTACCATAATAATCGTCACGCATTACTTTCAACTAACAATGGTTTGTTAACAATTTAGCTTAATTATAAGACAAAGAAGTTTGTGTGTATATACCTAATGATACCTTAAGCCCAAGACTGTCGTTTAGATAGTATTGGGTCATGCTGGGTTGCAAAACGCTATTACTCGTACTCCATTGCTGTTGTAATCTCCTAAAATGAAATCAGAATACCTTGGGGATATTTCAATGTTTTCAGGTTTTTCGAAGCTTATTTTCGATATACCGGCCCCTTTGTTCCTAGCAGCAAACAAAGAATTTTTGGATGGAATTGAGTTTTGGCACATTAGAAATTATATCCAATCCGGTGTCTTTGAGAGACTTTTCTGTTCTCCTATAAATCTTATTCACCGACTCTGAAAAATCCGAAGTCGCCAATTCCTTTTTGCACCCATAAATTTTTTTGAGAATTTAATTTTTACCATAATCAATCTTACAATTGTTATTGTGATTTTTTGATTTTATCACAAGACTGTCCTGGAAATATTAGATAACATTAGTCTGAGACGGGCACGAATACTATAGTATACTAAGTTTATGGGTACGACTCATAAAATAAATAAAACAGAATAAATAATGCATAATAAAGTAAACAATTTATATGTATACTTACTTTGATTGTTATTGATCCAGTACAAGCAAATTGGGGGCTGCCGCATTTTCGTTGTAAACACCTCCATATGGTTGAGCCATCAGCATATATTCTATTTTTATAAAACTGATGTCCCTTCCATAACATTACTACCCCTCTCCCCTTTTTA
The DNA here is from genome assembly GCA_963859945.1 of Euplagia quadripunctaria. NCBI lineage: Eukaryota > Metazoa > Arthropoda > Insecta > Lepidoptera > Erebidae > Euplagia > Euplagia quadripunctaria. Next base: position 21,322,348 of record OY982577.1, on the reverse strand, counting down.
ATTAATTCGGGTTGGTCGGGATAGTTCATATTACAATACAATTTAAATATCTAATAAAACATGACATGAAGACACGACATGAAGACATGACATGAAGACATGACATGAAGACATGACATGAAGACATGACATGAAGACATGACATGAAGACATGACATGAAGACATGACATGCTAGTTAATATATTTTCTTTTTTTTAAGGAACAACATAGTATAGGTTTCAAAGAGATTGTATTGTGTAACCCACAGTAGAATAAATAGGACAAACTAATCATCTAAAAACATTTCCGGATTATTCTACTAGTAGAACATAAGGTCAATTTTATTGTTATTTAAATAATTCCTATTTGTCATACCGCATAGTAGAACAAATGTGATTTTTTTTTTATCAGTTCTACTTGTATAACAAAAAGTAGAACGGTGATTAGACCGAAAAAGCACTGAACTCGCGTGACCGTCACTTTAAGTCGTTATAAGTTTTCACTTTTGTCGGCAGTCCCTATGACTGCTTATTTTTTCACTGGCAATATATCGCAATTAAGTTTCTATAAATCCACAAATAAAACTTCCATCTTTATTTAATAAATATCTACCTAAACAAATTAAATTTTAATCTAACATAATTATTAAGTTAACGTTATTCATCATCAGAAAGCAAAAAACTATATATACCTAAGTATTTTATAACTAGATATTATTTGCAAAAAAATAAGCTTGATTTTTATTACAATGAATTATCGTTTTTATTGTTAATCGTTTTAGGTCTTAAAATAAAATTTCGTCACTTCGAATGCATTCAATTAATTTTTTTCCAACTTTCCAGATATAAATATATTTATATCTGTGTACCAGCTTTATATATTTTTACAGGTTTTAGTGAAAAGGACTGGAATTCAAGGCACATTTTATTTAATGGGCTATGAAACTGGCGTTTTTGTGGCGCTGGAAATCGCTGCTATTCTGGAAGATCGAGGTAAGATTATATTTTTATTGTTGATTTGACTGTCGCTAGGATGGCTAATAATACTTTGGCATTTACGAACATCCCCTGATATATATAATTAATTAAATGTTAAGTAATTTCTTTCTTACCAAGCTATAGAGTGGTCCATCCGATTTTTACCGACAAAATAAGTTAGCAAGTAAATCTATTAGGACAAGCCATTTGCGACGTCAACTTCAAGACGTCAATCTACCATGGCACTTCAAAAGTACTTATTACGTTCTTTTAAAAATCAAATGTTTAGCTCTTTCCTATTAATACATTACATATCGTAATTAAAAAATACCTACCTTAACTTGTAACACGTAACAATTACTTTTTAGGTTTAACTGGTAAAGTATTCTGTGTTGGTTGTGCACCGAATGAATTCGAAAATGAGCTGACAGAACAACTGAAAGCATTTAAAGATGAGAAGCAATTGGAAGATGGAGTATTGCGTCACATGTACACGCTAATGACTGGAGATGATAGTAAGGTGCTGGAGCCCGAGCTACGAGACCTAAAAACGTTTTCACAGAAGTTAGAAGTATGTGTGCGCACTCTTCTTGGTAGAGTACCACATTCGATTCAATATGTGCGTGCGCTATTAGAAAGCGCGCTAGCTCGCATTAAAATAGCGAGGAGTTACAGCATGCCCGTGTGCCCTCTGCGCTCTCAGGTAGTGCTACTACGCGCTGCTAGAGGGCGCCCAACACTACAATACACCGCACTACAGCATCTGTCACAACAACGGGTTGTTGTCCACGAAGTAGATTCAACGCTTGGAAAAATTGCGACAGACTTGCGATGCGCCGCAATTATCAACGAATACTTAGACCCCGCCATTTTAGAAAAGTTTGCTGCAAAAAATATTTGCAACACATACCTTCTAAGTGCACGCTCTTTCATAGATCTGGAATAATTTGTATTTTTTAATGTACATACATTGTTAATTAAAAAATCTTTTGGTTTATTTGTTTGAAATTTTGGTAAAATCTATCCAAACTAATTAAGCTTAAGTTCCGTAAGAACCTTCTAAAAAGTATTAGGAAATATAAAAAAAAGATGAATGTAATCGGTTAAGCCGTTCTCAAGTTATGGTGTGACCAAGGGAAATAGGGATTCATTTTTATATATTTAGATAATATGTATAAGAATAATATGTTTTTTATTAGATGCAAAAGATATAACTATAAAGCTTCTTTACTTTAATATGTTGTATAAATTTATGTTCCGACATCAGATCTAAAAACAAGTTAATTTTTGAACAACTGTCTAAGAAATTTATATTTCAATTTCTATATGTACATCTAGAATATTATTAAATATATATTTTCATAATCATATTAATCTTAAATAAATTTTGTCCTAATATAATCATCACGGTGTTTTATTCTTCCAAAATATGATGAATGAATGATGTCACAAAATGTTACAGATCGCTAGTTTTCTAAATAAATTATAGTTTACAAAAACTAACAAATCACACTTCAATAGCAAACCAAAGTAAAAAAGGTTCTATTATCCACATCCTGGCTCCATTATCAAACTATCGTCGCCAAGCCCAATCAGTTGGACTTTGCAAACCGGATCACATGAGCACAAACAAATGAGGTTTACTAGTAGCCACTGAAGAGTTTGTATTTACTGATGCGAACATTGTCACCAACTTTGAACTTAGGTCTGTACCGAACGGATAAGCGATTATGTGAATTTTTAATATTATCTCTTATTATTTACTTAATGCGTTTATTTACTTCTATAGGTTTGAATTGAATAGTGCGATGTTTTGTGTTGTTATATAACTTGTACAATGTATCTTCCAATGCCGAACCAAACCACTTATGGTTTTCATTTTGACTGGAACATTTATGGAACTTACTTTTGATAGTTTTTATCAATCGCTCTACAATTGAAGCGATCTTTGTTGAAAAGGATGAGTAGTGGTTAACATTATACTTCTTCATGAACGTTTGAAAAGGTGTGTTATAAAACTCTTTACCGAAATCAGTTTGCAAATTAACTGGTACGCGATGGTTTACTGTAAGCATGTGTTGAAGGTTTGAAAGGCACGAGTAACATCAATTTTATTTTTCGATTTTAGTGGTTCTGCCCAAGCAAACTTCGAAAAACAATCAATCACCAATGAAATATAATATAAACCACCATTGTATTTTCTCAAAGCTTGCATGTCTATGAGGTCAGCTTGCCATAAGTCATCGATCCCCTTTAAAATTACAGAACGCCTGAGAAATTTTTTTCGTGCTGCTTTGTGTATTTCATTAACAAATTTGTAGTTTTGACATTATGAAGACTTTTTAGGCGCTAGTATTTTATCTATATATATAGTTCCGTTAAAAAAAACGCATACTCTTCTGTATATAATACCCAAATTTGTCCACAGTCATTTTTAAAGTGTAATGTACTGAAAGGTCTAAAGTAGAATGAAACGGATACTTGATAACATATTATTTATTTTTTAATAATTTCATTTTCACGTAACTCTTGAATTATGAATATTGTTTCGTTGTCCAGCCCGGTGTTACCAGCATCTCGAGATGCAATTAATAACTTTAATGTATCCACCAGTTCATTTAGATCGTCCCAATATACAAAATCTTCATTCTTTTTCCACAATGTAAGCAAGAGTAAACCTTTTCCCTTGCACTAGCTGCAGCCCTGACTACTACTTCTACTAAACTACAAGTTTGAAAAGAGGTTTAATAACTTGCTAATATTTTTGATCTTTATTACTTTTAATTGGTTTACTTGGGTCAAAGTTTCGACGATGTGCATTTGTAACAAGTAACATCGACTTGTAATGCTGCCTGTCACTGTTTATAACCAAACTTAAATCGATGTCCTTGTTAAGCAACAAATGTTTCAAATCAGGCGTATTGCGGTATTCGCGTTCACCTACAGCAGAACCTAACATTAATTTCCCATGGTCTCTCCGAACACCATACGCTACCTCAGTCAGCGCTTCTGAAGATAATGACCAAGACGATGTATCGCGTTCTTGATTGTCATCTACCAATGATTGGTATAAAGCGTCACTATCAGTATTAGATTCGTCGCTATTGGAACGTCAGTTTCCTCATTTACTGTGCTACGCAAAAGAACAGTTTGATTGCTGGTGTTAGTTAGTAAGCTGAGCGATTCTGTCACAGGCTTAAAAACTGTTTCCACGCTTGCTTATTGTCAATCGCAATATCACACTTGTTACGTACTTTTTTCTTTACAGCTTCTGCAGTGCCAACAATTTGTCTTTTTAATGATTTATCCATACTGATAAAACGGCTCGTTATCGAATAAGGGTCGTGCAAAGAATAGTAACATCGCAATGGCGTGCGGTCTTAAATATAAGTGTTCTCAATCAAATACCACAAAAGTGTCAAATTTATTTCTGTAACATCATTGTTTTTAGAACATTCTTTATTAATTACTACGTAATGAAAAGGCTCACTCCAAATTTTGAAATACATGTGTTGACATGCTCTTCGTAAGCATGCTTCGAATTAATTTCATTTTGTTTAAAAAGTATTATTATGTCTTACCAACTGTTTAGGAATTTTACTATACCTTTGGTTTAGATAAAAACAATTTAATTTCAAATTGTATTTGCGTCGACCCATGGAAAAGTAATCTTGCTACTTTGATTTTCACAAGCGACGTCGTCAAATATAATCATAGAGTTAGGTTTGCATCCTGAACACTCAATAGGTCCTCATTTCCCTGAAATTTCTGAAGTGAAATACTTGGAACCCGTTGCAAAACTCTTGCCAAAAAAACATACTTGGGTTGGTGTAAAGTTTTTGAATAAACATAAGCGTTTTGAAACTTTTAAACCGTTTTCGTGTATTAGAAGACCAATGAGTAAATTTGTTTGGCCACAATTTGACGGTTCGCAAATGATGCATCGTATTCATAATAATTCATTATGACGTACACGAGACTTAGGCAAATCATCGCAGATTGTGTTAAGGTGCAACAACTGCGGCTGTTTAACAAATTTCATGGTCATTTCGCGACAGAGTCAATCGTCGTCAAATGAGAGAACGCGTTCACAACATTATCATTTAAACTAAATCTTCCGATCGTTAATCGACTTCAAATCAATGATATAATCCACCCATAAAAATAATCGCCACGCGGTTGTTTTGAATATGGACAATTCGGTCAGTCGTTGACAATCATGCATAATAAACAGTCGATTTAACAAATTTACGCGAATGTGATTGTATGTTATTAGGCATTCTTTCCACTTATACTGCTCATGGCCCTTTACATGTTATTATAACCAAACAAAGGATTTATTTAAATATGTATAAAAAGTAACGAGCCGTAAATTTTGCCACTAGTTATAATAGCTCTAGTACCTAAGGACTTGTTATCAGGTATACATGACGATCCTTAAATATGACCACACCTTTATGTAGCAACCTGTATGTAAACCTAATCTTTTCATTAAATCTTTTGAAATAATTATCCACCACCATTTAAGTAAAGTTTTATACATCTAACCCAATTTTCAACACACTTTTTCCATTGCGCCTCAGACACTTCCTCCACAGCCTGCTCAAACGCAGGCAACTTCCTGTAACGAAAACTGTACCCTATCGAGTTGGTTTTATATTTTAGACATTAAAAAGAAATCAAAATCAGGGCTGTAAGGAGGGTGACACAGAAGTTTGACCAGGGTGCTATCCAGGAAAGTCCCTCGTTTTGCGCGCCAGAGTCCAGTATTCGGTTGCTTGCTGCTGACAGCAGTGAACACTTACGGCAAGCGTTTGGTAGTATATCAATGAGCATTAATGCTACTTTTATCTCGTAAAGATATTGACACCAGATATCCTGTCGTAGTGACATAACTAGCGATCAAAATCTTCTCTGCGGTTTCGAAAGCTTCACTTTGGTAGGCCTTGGCTCAATTTGAAACAGCTAAATGGTTGAATGGCACTTAGTTTCTGGAGCGTATTGGTAAATCCAAGCTTTGTCATAATGTCGTAAACGCGCCGAGACAAGTATGCATCAAAATTAGCTGTCGTATCATGGCGCCATTCTACGTGAGCCAGCTTCTGAGCTTCGATTAGGGTGTGCGGGTACAAGCGTGAAACTATGCTCTTCTATGAAATGTAAAATCTTGTGAACGCTTACTGCACCAATCTTCAGTATCTATTGAAGCTCTTTATACGTGTTTTGCTAATTTTTAATTTTTGACTCATTTTATTCCGTAACAGCCACAAAAAACACACTAAAAGGGCCACCAGATCTTTCGTCATCGGCCCGTTTAACTCGCTTAAATTCGCTGACAAATCGGTACACATTTGAAATCGTAAAATATGATTTCGCAAAAATGTTCTCGAAATTCATTTTGCATAGAAATTTGAAGTTACAACTTTGTATTTTTATCGTTGTTAAATGATCTTACTTTTAAAATAAAGTATTAAAAATCTGCCACTGATTTTCAGAGAGGCCTCGTAAAAGAAATGGGTAGAGTGGCTAACGCACAGTGCTGCCTCTGTAGGTACTCGAGTTTGGGAATCAATTTTACTGCGCCGATTAATGACCATGTGTTTTTGCACTGACAATTACGGAATAACTTTGAATAAATACATAGGTAGCTACTTATTTCGTTGTAATACAATTTAAGTAGGACGTTAATTTATTTTAATTTATTAATTATAATTCACGTAGAATTAAACATTTTTAGCAGGTTTACCAATTTCACGTTTAAGGTTATGGAGGGGTCACGACTCCTACGACCCCCTGCGCCCTCGGACTGCATAATAGAATCCAATCCTACATAAGAAAATCACTACCTAAGTAGACTATACTGTGAGTCAATAATATTGGTCGATATTCTGTTAATTTACGTAAAAAACAATCTATACATTACATACAATTAATAAAATTGAAGTGTCTGTTTGTAATAAAAAACAGCCCCATGCTCTCTCGCACCGGACCATGGCCAGAACAATGGTTTCCAGCGAGAGGCTAACCACACCATTGACGTGCTGCTGCGTCCACGAAGTGCCAGGTGTGAAGTGCAGTATCCTCGTTGCAACCCCAACGATGAAAAGTAATCTTAGTGTTTTTATAAGGTTTTCTAGCATACTTTCGACACAATTTAATAGCACAAACCGGCATGATTAATAGTTTACGCGAGCACGTCGTCGCTTAGATATTCAAATGACAATGACGTCTGTTACACGCGACTCTACGAAATATAGTCTACTTTATTAGTGCTGGTCTGTACGGCTGAATATGTCATCTAGACAAGTATATACTCGAAGTATAAATTATTACTGGCAGAAACCGCAAAGCGGCCGAAAAGAACAATAGAGGATCGCATTCCATCGTAAGACTTTCGCACAAATAAAGCAAATTAGCTTTGTTTTTTTTTGTTTTTTTTAGAAGACATCTCCCGCATTAGGAATTACTCCTGTGTCGCGGGGGACTTTACAAACATAGAAACAACAGACACAAAGAACACCCAGACTCAGGTGGGAATCAAACCAACGGCTTATAAGCATAGCGATCAGGGTCACTAACCACTAGGCCAGGCCCCTCCTCTCTTTTCACTACGTATTTGTTTTAAAACTGCCCCCCACCTCCCAAAGCAATCGTTATAACGGTAGGGTCAGTATACCTGCATCTCGTTCCCCAAACCAAGGTCCCGGGACGCAAGGACCTTTATACGGCAGGTCTTACCTCCAACGCCATGGCGCCGGCACTAATTAAGGCTAGTTACCTGTATGCCTATCGGTCACAGGGAATCGTCACTCGTGAAACCACACTCGCAGCAACCCCCGTTCGCGACCGGCACACTCCCTATTATCCAGATAGGTACCGGAGCTGTAAGGCACGCTCACATCCCGCATATTTGCATATACTCGCGGTAACACCGCTATGTTCGTCAGAGAAGCCAACTACCAGTATCCAGCTGGTACCGGAGCTGTGGGCTCGCTTACTTCCCGATCTATAATCATGTGTAGGTCTACCCAGGCCTACAGACGGGTGTCCGGATCAGTGTCTAGTCACCTTTCTACTTGCTTAGCAGGCAAGTGCCCGAGCTGCATCGGTCCGGCGGGACCTCTGCTAAGGGACGCTCCAAGCGTCAAAATAGTGACTGTTAGTGATTTAGTATTTTAAAACTTTGAATAGTGCTTATGTTAACACGTTATATTGAAGACAATATCTAGCCGTACTATACGAAGAGCCAGCAGAACCGTTTTTAGGATTTCTGAGTGTTATTTGTAGTAACATATTGAGAACAACATTACGCTGTTTTACAACTAAGGGGTTAGCAGAGGTTTTAAAATCATTTTCATGCGCTATTCTTTTTGACGCGTTCTACTAAGAACAGCATTATGCCGTATTACTACCAGAGCATCAGTACATTATAGTGACAGTGCAATATGACTAAGTCTAACACCCGAGTAAGACATAATTCTTAAAAAAAAACCGACTTCAACAAAAAAAAAATTCCATAAAAGACTTATATTTGGTTTTCTCATCGATGCCATTGTCAGAACTCGACTAAATTGAAATGGTGGTCCCATTCCCATGGGAAGCACCAGCTTTCAAATAAAAAAGAATCATCAAAATCGGTTCACCCAGTCGAGAGTTCCGAGGTAACAAACATAAAAAAAACAGTCGAATTGAGAACCTCCTCCATTTTTGAAGTCGGTTAAAAATAGTTAATACATTGACAGATATAGAGGAGGCTAAAATTAAAGTTAACTTAAAGAAGTGCTTTAAATCACGACTTATAAAGAGGTACATAGAGTCAAAAATTCAGTGCATAGAATAGTTTTGGAAAGCGTTTACCAGCTTTCATCAACAGTTAGCAATAATTACACCACGAGATAAAAGCAATATAGTGCCGTATTTTGAAAACGATGTTTACTCTGAGACGGAAGACCTTTACTTAAGTTTCCTGGGTGATTTAAGAGATATATTATTAAAATCAACTGAAAAACCACAACCATCGAACTCAGCACACTTACCAGAAGACAAGGGTAGATACGTAGAAGTGAAATTGCCAAGAATATGATGAGTGGCCTACGTTTAAGGACTTGTATGTATAACTAGTACATGATAATAAATTGCTTATTAATGTGCAGAAGTTGCATTATTTGAAAACCATTTGGAGAAGCAGCCGCCTTACTCAAAAATGTTAAAGTGACGGAAAGTAATTATATGCAAGCTTGGGAGACACTGAAAACCCGTTATGGGAATAATCAATTGATAGTTAACTCACTGAGAAAAGGTGTGTAGTACTCAATCAGCCAGTCAAATAAAGTTTATTTTTAGACAACTTCTGAGGTTATTAACAGTCTAGAAAATTTGGATATTTCTACAAGCTCTTGGGATCCAGTAATTATATTTCTGATTGTGCAGAAGTTAGACCCAGAGTCACATAAAGACTGGGAAGAGTACGTCTATAAAAATATAGACACTGAGAAGATGTCAGAAGAATTACCCAACACCCCATTGTTTACACGTGAGAAAACTAAAGAGGGTGCACTACATGATTCAACCCCAATGCAAAACGTCAAACGATAAGTCACTGCAAGGCGTTTACTAAACATCAACCAACGGAACGAAGCGAATATGTAAAGAATGACGAGTTGTTTTTAACGGTTTGGCATCAGGACATGCGGTTGTCAAATGCCGTGTCCTAATGTCATGTCGGGTTTGCAACAGACGCCATAATTCGCTTCTACATCAATTTGAGAATTCTGATGCCTCGGCTTCACCAAAAACTATATTTGCCAATGTTTGGCAAGGAGTGCAATGAGACTCGAGATGATATTTAGTCTGTATTATTTCAAGTACAGGCAGATTTATATACTGTGGTGCGTGTGCATTTATAATTAGGTACTTTTAAATATCACTCTTCAATCAGTTGTCACCAATAGGTAACAGCGAATATTTGCCATAATCGACAACAAATAGAAGACAGAACAGCGGTTTTTGACTCTATTGCCAACTACATTTACCCGCTGCCGGTGAGACGATTGGCACCAAATAGAAGGCTGACCAGAGGATATGGAGTTATATTCCCAAATAGACGTGTCGATTACATTCACCCGCTGCTGGTGAGATAATAGACACCAAATAGAAGACAGAACAGCGGTTTTTGACTATTGCCAACTACATAGACATGCCAACCACATTCACCCGCTGCCGGTGAGACGATTGGCACCAAATAGAAGGCCGACCAGCGGATATAGAGTTATATTGCCAAATAGACGTGTCGATCACAGTCACCCGCTGCTGGTGAGATAATCGACACCAAATAGAAGACCGACCATCGGTTTTTGACTCTTATTATGAAAACATTGTACAATACATAATCATCAAATACTTTATGGTACTTACTACTAAAAATATATGTTTTATAAGTGTTCGTCAGAATTATTTTATGAATATCTTGAAATTATTTTTATACTGTTTATAGGTTTCACAAAGATATAATACTCGCGGATCGATAACTTTATACAAATCGCTTGGTCAACGTGACGTTTTCACCACACAAGTTCTATGTGGTGAACTCATTAATTACTAGCAACCCGTTCAAAGGTTTGAGTTTATCGCGAACAGACGCGGCGGGGGACTTCTCTAAAAAGGTTTTGAAATAAGTTCCAACTAAAATTATTTCCGCGATCTGTAATAACCAATGACGGTGAGCCAAATAAAGGAATAGTTTTCCTTAAAATGGGGTGTAACAAACTTTTTGAACCGCGATGGTTTTTCTTTTCTGTGCAAATTTAACAATATAGTAGTATATAGTAGTTTCCAAGTTTATGATACCGCCATGAATATTCTCATAAAATAGTCTGAAAATATTTAATCTATTACGGTTAAATACAAACAATCCTGCGTTAGGGGTCCATTTTGTAATAAATTGAATTATTTGTAATCAAATATAGCTAATGTTAGTTTCAATATTCCCTACAAGTGGCCTAAAAAAAAAATATACCCTCATTACTAGAACTACTCGATTGTAAATTCTACATCCACATAGTCTACATCCCGCCTTACCACATATGTAACAATTCATTTTATTTGGTCTGATCGATTTTAGGATAGGAAACGTAAAAAAAGTTTGTAACTTGCACAGGCTCTAAGGGTTGTTAGATGTTGCGTATGAAGTTAATAAAGTAATAAGTGTGAAGGTAGCTTTAACATTGCTGTTAAATGACAATTTTTAAATTTACACATAATATTTAAACATAATAGTTTATGGATGGCGGTAACATAAATGATTAGAAACAATAAATCAAATCCAAATTATTTATTTCAAGTAAACCTATTGTAATTGTCAGGAGTAGAAGTCAGTCAGTATAAGTCGGTCGCGACTCTAGTTGCCTGTTCCAATAAGTAGATCCTTGGAGAAGAACAGGCAAGAAACTCCAAGGACACTCTTTTTAACATGTTTTCTTTACGAAGTACTAGTTACATTGCTTATAATAATTGTGTAAATCATATATTCGTATAAGCAAATTAATGATATTTCAGTAGAATACTAATTAGAACACAATGTGAATAATGAATCATCACAACATAATTCTCCTATTTTATAATATAGGACATTAGTTTCATTATAGATTACCGACAGAAAAATATATTAAAAAAAGTTTAACAGCTTACGTAACTTAGTAGTCGCTAGGTCCTTCCAGTTCCAAAGCTTGCTTTAGACCCAGACGGGGTATTTATAACAATTCAACACAGTTAAAATAAAACCAACATACCCTACAATAGTATTATTATTTTAAATGTAGACATAATTAAAATACAAGTACCGGCCAGTTTGGCTTTGTGTAATAATGTCATGTTGGCACCTAAATTTATATATATTTTCATAGAATCTATTACGTGCAATTATGTATATACAATGTACTCGGCACATATACTCCCCCTTTTTTATAAAAATCCTTAATAAAATTGTAATAACAATTCCTATCTTAATATAAAAACATTTACTTAAACATTTTTAATTAATAAGTATTATAACATAATAAGTAATTAACTGTCTGTCCTGACTTCGTGATTCGGAGAAGAAAAGCTGCAAGTTAATACAATGATTGTTTCATGCTACAATGCCAAAGAAAACAGGGGTCTTTTAGCTACAGCAATGGTGGCAGTGCAGAGTAAAGAAGGACACACCATGATTCTCAAGGCGTTAATAGATCCAGGATCACAAACATGCTTTCTGAGTGAAAGGGTTGCTCAAACTCTTAAACTAAACAGACAATTTACGAATAAAATTAGCACATGATTGGAAGCCATTACAGCTTTTGTAAAACAAGAAGTGCTAGTTTTATTACGGTGGGACACCCTCATTTTAGTCTCCTCATACTGTTCGAAGGTATGGATCGTAATAAGAACATTTAAGAACACCTAACACTTGCTCATCATCAGTCAAATTCTCAAGTAATATTGGTTCTTCTTTTTCTTTTGTGTCTGGTGTCACTTTTGTTGTATTATTGCATGGGATGGTATCTCGGTGTATCTTTAACACACTGTTTCCTGTCGGTCAGCTACGTTTTATACCACTTCAGAGCCAAACCTCTCACACCAAAATGATTTTCAAGTTTTCGCAATAGGATTGGCATTGAGACAGTGTTTAGCTAAGTCTAAGTTTGCTAAGACTTTTGCTAAGTTCAGGAAGACGCCCATGCTAGCCTTCTTTCTGTCGAGATGAGACGCTAATGTCGAGTAACGTTATCGCATCTTCCGTGGATTTTCCTTGCCTAAAGCTGAACTGCTTGTTGGAGATTAAGTTTTCGATTCGATATAACGGACAAGCCTGTTGTTAACGATTTTATCCAAAAGTTTAAAAAATGCCGTCAGAAGACTAATTGGTCGATAGTTTGCCACACTGTCTCTAAGCCCATCTTTATAGACCGACGTTATAGTGGCTGTCTTCCGCGCATCTGGAAAGATGCCAGATTGTAGGCTTTGGTTCAGAATAGCAGTCAGTGGTTGTAGGATAACCTTACGTATCTCTTTCAACATAACATTTATGAGACCATCGATACCGGGAGCTTCACCATTCGCTAAAGATAAGATAAGGGACTCAACTTTATATTCATATGTAGGCTGTAGGAAGAAAGAGTTTTTTACAAGCTTGTTTTCGATCCTGGCCGACAGTTGCTTCTGACTTAGCTTAGCTTAGGTTCGATTCCGACACACCGCCCCGCTGAAAACCCCGGCGGGGTGACGGCCCGAGGGGGTTTCCACACGCACAAAAAAAAAAAAAAAAAGGTTAAGAAGTTGGGTTTTCGCCAAGAGCGAAGTTATGTTAATTTCATCCACCAAAATCAAACTGTTCTTTTTATTTGAGCTGCTTGTCAAAATGTTAGCTAAAGAAATCGTTGAAATTTCGAAATGATGGGGCGCGGTATACACCAAAGATTGTAATTCCTTTCCCGACTGTCATTTGCAAACAGTTTGCGTCCTGGAGTTCTGGTTATTACTATTCGGTTATTACTATTCGTATTTTAGCTACATTTACGATTGGATTGAAGAAACTGTCATAGTTATATGGTTGTGTTGTAAACAATATCTTTAATTAAGACTGGCCTGTTGGCCTAGTGGTTAGTGACCCTGATTGCTATGTCATAGGTCGTTGGTTCGATTCTCACCCGAGTCTGGGTGTTCTTTGTGTCCGTTGTTTGTATGTTTGTAAAGTCCCCCACGACACAGGAGTAGTTCCTAATGCGGGAGTTGTCTTTTAAAAGAAGAAGAAGAAGAAAATTATCTAATTACGCAATGATAAATAAAAATCTTTTAACAAAAAATTGAACCGGCGAAAAGAACTAAAAAGCAAAAAATTAATAAACCTTTTAAGTATTGAGCTTATTTACATAAACAATAAAATTTTAAATAAACTTATTTTGAGTCGGCGCCAAATAATAAAATGTTTAATTACCCACGTAGGTACATATAAAAATTTAGATAATTAATCAGTTCGTTGTTTGGCGTCGAATTTTTTCATCATCAGCTCAGCTACATGATGTGATGATTTCTAAATGTAAATACTTGATAAAGTAAACAGAAACACTATTCGATCCTACAATTTTCGAGGGTTTTTCTCAATTTTATCAGGATCCCGTCATCAGATCCTGACTTCCTTGACATGGGACCACCCTTGAAGTATATCTAACAAAAAAGGGAATAATCAAAATCGGTTCATAAATAACGGAGAGAGGGCTGAAAATACACAAAAAAAAATATACGGAAGAATTGAGAACCTCCTTTTTATCGTCGGTTAATGAGTTGAAAAAAGGGGTAATATTCTGTAGGTAGGTATAAAACTCTGCGGCACTCATACAAACAACATTACATCCATCGGAATAATATTCAAATGGATGTAATGTTGTTTGTATGAGTATAATATTGTAATAATAAAAATAAAATAAAATCTAATATAGGATAATAATATTATGTAAACAAACATAAGTCATATTGTAAATAATAGGAGGATAATATTAATAAAAAACGTGAGAATGTGAAGTGTATAAAAAAAACAGTAGTTCATGTGTTAAATAAATAAATACGGCTAATTCATTCTTTTCATAGAACTTGTTTGCCACTGCTGCCCGTGTCGTCTCAGTTTCCACTGCTGGGAGTGTCGAATATACGTGACAGGTCGCCATGCGTGCGGACTGGCAGAGGAAGTTTACCTTCCCGATGTTTGACGAGTATGTTTCCCTGAGTGACCCAGCAGTAGGTGTAATCGTGCTTTTTGGATTTTGCTCGTAGCGCTCGAAAAAGCAGTTTTCTTTGGTTAGCCGTGTGTTTACGTTGAGTTCTGAGTGGGATACGTTTTTCTTGGAATTGGCAGCTTTTGTTATTTCATCTCGTTTGCTTCGTCGTGAGAGACGTATTACTATCGGTCTCGGAAACTTTGCGCCGTCAATGGTAGTAATAGAAAATTCACCTGGCTTTTTGAATTTTCACCCGAAGTCCAACTCTGGCCACCCAGTCAATATCGCAGTCTTCCAGTCCAACACCAACCTTTCCCGCTGCTAAAAGTGCAATGTGATGAAGGTTTTCGTTGTTGTTTTCTGTGTCTCTAACGCCTCAGCCTCTCGGTCGCGGCTTTCAACGTGTTTGATATGCGTATTATTAAATGTTACAGAACAGCTCTAGTCAGCAACTTCTAGTTTCATTTGGCAACTAGGTAATGATTTTAGTTTTGCACTGTTTTATTCGTGTTGTTGTTGCATTGAAGATTTTGCACCGAATAATATAGATTATACTATTGTGTAGGAATAAAACGTAAGCAATAGTAACACGACCGGTTTTGACAACATTCCGAACGACGATCGACCTTAAAATGTAATCACAATAGTAGTAACTATTGTGATTACATTTTACCAAAAACAAGGATACCTATATAAATGTCAATTTTCATTCATTGTCACTATATATTATAAAACAAAGTCCCCCGCCGCGTCTGTCTGTCTGACAAACTGAAAAACTACTGAACAGATTTCCATACGGTTTTCACTATTAGACAGAGTGATTCATGAGGAAGGTTTAGGTGTATAATTTGTTAAGATTTTGTGAAAATTGATTGAAATGTGTTGATGATAGTTGAAGATGTCTCTGCTACCCGTGCGAATCATTTACCAATTATAATTTTAATATCCTTACAAAATTCGTCAAATTATAATGATACTTCTGAATCAATAATGTCTTGAGTTTATTTCCAAATATATTCACGTTCGGAATATTCTTTGATTCTGGTAAATATATTTATAGACTGCACACTTGATGAGTGTTTTACAACATAAAGCTTTGCGTGGAGAATAGTAGACAGATTTTATTTCTGAGTTTTTACTCTATATTCTCTCTCAGTGTCGGTCTCAAGCTTGTTCAGATTTTTATGTAAATAAGCAAGGAGAATTAAAATATGTGACAGTAATATTTCAATTTCAATAGTTTGCCGAGAGTTCAAACTTTTAACCAAATGTTAAATATTTGTCTCATAAATTATTATCTGCCTTTTAAACGTTACATTAAACGCGCGAGATAAGCTGCAGGCACAGCTAGTTAGTATCTATACTAATATTATAACTATTAGTTCGAATTGAAAAATTATTTTAGTGTTGGATAGCCCATTTATCGAGGAAGGCTATAGGCTATATAACATCGCGCTACGACCAATAGCAGCGGAGCAATGTCCATAAACGCAGGTGAAACTGCAGTGACTTTTAGTATTAAAAAATATACATACGGTCGAATTGAGAACCTCCTCCTTTTTTCGTCGGTTAATTACAATAATGTATCCAGCAGCTAATCATAACAATTTCAAATATCTCTCCTGGCGATAAATGGAAAGAGAGAACCATATAAATAGTTGTAATACATAGTTATAAACATGTAAATTTTACCAAGACTCGTAACAATTGAAAATTAAAATAAATTAATTTAGTACCTACTTATAAAATCTACAAATACCACGTTGCACGTTTATTTCTTGGACTTTCTGTGGACTTGCGCGCTCGTTCGTAAGTTATTATTATTTTGTTACCTATTTATATTTATTTATTAACTTAGGAGCTCCTTGTGTTTCTCCGCATCTTTGTCATCGTGGAGAAGCTGTCGACAGTCTCGGACACCATGGCCTTTCTTGTAGCAGAAGCGCAGGCCGTATATCTCGACATGCCAATCTTAATGACATAATCCGCCGTGCTCTTGTCACCGCCGGCGTGCCAGCCGTACGTGAACCTAATGGTCTGGTACGAGACGATGGGAAGAGACCAGATGGTTTGTCGTTACTGCCATGGAAGATGGGTAGGCCTTTGGTGTGGGACGCAACCTGCGTTGACACCCTCGCGCCATCACATCTTCCAAGTACAGCTGGTTGTGCTGGCGCTGCTGCTGCATCAGCAGAAAGCCTCAAACGGCGTAAATACAATCATTTTGTTGGTAACTATGTTTTTGAGCCGTTTGGGGTCGAAACGCTCGTTTCGTTTATAAGGAATTAGCTAAGCGACTGATCGACACTTCTCGTGACCAGAAGGCGGGCCCTTTTTCTTGCACAGAGAATTAGCATTGCTATTCAACGTGGCAATGCTGCCAGCCTTCTGGGAACACTGCCAGTAGGCGACGATGTGGAGGAATTATATGACGCATGCATGTAAATAGCCCGTATACATTTCTTTTTCTTTTTTTGATTAGTTTTAATGTGTAAGTTGTATATAGAATATAATTAAAAATTTAAAAAAAATTATGGACGAAGAACGATATAAGGATAAAATTTAAAGGCAGCTGTATGAATGATTCTAATTAATAATAATAGTTTATACATTATTTTATTAGCCCAGTCAACCTATTTGTTTTATGACCAAAAATGGACATTTCGATTACCACGCATTTTTACTCTTGGATATTTAGTAAAAAATGCGCTGATTAAAAATTTTGATAGCCACAGTCTGGACAAGCGAGCGTCATTTTTTTTTACAATTTAACAAAAAAAAGACTTTTTTACATTTCGTGATAAATCTCTTTTCCAGTACGTTTTTTGAGATTTGGGCCCAAAGCTTTTTTGTTCTCCATTAAATTACCTACAAAATAAAACTTGTTCAAAGTCACTGAAAGCTTTTGTTTAACAGCAAATGAAGGTCAAAGTTAAAAATGGGCGTTTTTTCAACATTTAATAACTTTGAAAGGAACGCACGTAGAAGTCTGAAACTCCAAAGTTTTCATAAACTTAAATAGCTTTTTGAATTTTCTAAGCTGGTCCGACTAGTTTAGGAATTTAGAAAATAAATGGCTCATTTTGCAATTTAGGCTAAAAAAAAATGGTTGAAAAACTTTTTAAAGTTTAAAACCGATCTCGCTGAAATTTATAGCACTTTTTAGTATCATCACAGGCAACGATTTCAGAAAGTTTCAGACTTCTACGTTCGTTACTTTCCAAGTAATTGAATGTTGAAAAACACGTTTTTTTTTAACTTTGATCTTAAGTTACTGTTAAACAAAAGCACTTAGCGACTTTAAACAGATCTCGTTTTGTAGGTAATTTAATGGAAAACAAAAAAGCTTTGACGAAAAACGTACAGGAAACGAGATATCACATGAAATGTTTTTTTTTCGTTAAATTGGTAAAAAAATAATGACGCCCTACTTCTCCAGACAGCAGGTGTCGAAATTCTTAATCAGCGCATTTTTTACTATTTATCCAAAAATAACAATGCGTGGTAATCGAAAATTTTGCTATTTTAGTTCCTTGACTGGGCTATATAATATGTAGATTACCAATTTTTTTTATTAAATTATACTTTGCTAATGTAGGATACCATATTGAAATTGTGTTTATATTAAAAAATATTTAATAAAATTAATGTTGAGATTCACCGTCGGCTTTAGGGTAGAGCGGGGTGTACAGTTTGCTCCAGGCACCAGGTAGCAAGGACCGTCAAAAAGCTAAATGCGAAAAACAACTTATTGAGAAATAAAATTTTGATGGTGCCTTTGCGGAAGCGCGAGTGGCCTTTAATTACCTAGTTATTACAATACCTACATAGATTACAGATATTTATTACTTTTTGACTGTTACAATAAAAACTTTCGTGAGTGGTATTCATGTTTATTAAAGACTACACGGTTTTCGGGTGTCAGGCGTCACACTGACACCTGACACCGTCGCGGCAGGACGCTTCAGTCCTTGAAAAAGGGTCCCCGTCCGGTCCAAAACTTGTCACCACACCAAAGGATGTCTTGCCTTTGCAAACTCCAGATGTCTACAAAATAAACTGCAGCTGTGGTAGTTCCTACATAGGCCAAACAAAGCGGACTATTGCTGAAAGGGTCAAAGAACACATCGCTGCTGTGAAGAACCGACAGATTAGCAAATCAGCGATTGCAGAACATGCACTCGAAGCGGGCACCAATCACTGGATTGAGTTTCACCGTACGCAAGTCCTCTCCACGGAACGTCACTTTTACTCAAGAGTTGTACGTGAAGCGATTGAAATTAAAAAACACAAAACTTTCAATCGGGAAGATGGTTTCAAATTATCAACAGCGTGGAATCCAGTGACAAAAAACATGCCA
Source organism: Euplagia quadripunctaria (assembly GCA_963859945.1). Classification (NCBI taxonomy): domain Eukaryota; kingdom Metazoa; phylum Arthropoda; class Insecta; order Lepidoptera; family Erebidae; genus Euplagia; species Euplagia quadripunctaria. The sequence goes on along the minus strand of OY982577.1, from coordinate 21,303,283 downwards.
CCTCGCGTTTATGCGCAGTCGGGTGAACACCAGAATAGGGGCACATCGGTTTGCTTAGAGAATAGGGACACTGTTAGTATAGTATGTGACGGTACATGGCGAAATCAAAATATTAAATATATCGAAAATGTGCGGGTGGATGAAGAACCTTCTACCTCACGATCTCGACGACGGAGGGCGTGCACCGCTGAGCCAGTCAGCCTGTGACCACGGCCAGTGCAACCTGGTCGAAACGTCAGGCAATTCAGAGGTATGTAATACCTTTTCGTGATCGCGTTAATTTCCGTATAAGTACATAATTATATCATGGAACGCGAAAGTTTAAACGTCTGTTTGTTCCTGCTAATCTCCAAAGCTGGTGTTATAAGGAGTAACCTACGCTACTTTTATTTTGGAAAAATAATTAGGGTTCCGCGCAAAATACTAATATAAATATGTATACGCGAGCGAACCTGCGCGGGAACTGCTAGTCTATAATATGTTTGTATTTAGAAATATATAAGTATGTTTATGAGCAGTCTGGTTACCATAGTACAGGCTCTGCCTAGTTTGGGATCAGACGGCCGTGTGTGAGATGTGTGAAGATATTATTATTCAATTTTATAATATAAAATACTATTTTTTAAATAAATTATTATTATTATGATAACGAAATATAATTGACGTGAAGTAAAAGCGTCGATCAAAGGGTGCTGTAAGACGATTTCGCTCACCCCTGCCTTGATCCGACCCTTGAGTTGCAAGCAAGCGTTACAAGCAGCCTCAAAATTTGATGATGAGACGAATATCGATTGATTCAGTTATTACTGGACTATAACTGGGTTTTAAAGTTCGTTCCAAATTCCAATTTAAGAATGACTCACCTACCTATATGACATCATTTATTTAAATATTTGAGATTCAAATTGTCATAAATTAACATACCTACTGGCCGTTACTTTTTATTAAATAACTGGCTGGGAACCGCGGTTTCACTTACGTATTATTTAAAAGAATATACTGATTATTTATTTATAATACTTCAGTAGACAATGGTGCCAATTCTGTAAGATCACTCTCTAAACTATAATCTGATTAAGTTTTCTTCATATAAGATGTAAACCTTGTACACTTTGAAACAAAGTTTTATTTCAAATTTATACAAGTAGGTAACATATGTCGCTATCGAAATAAGTAATTTATTTGTTGACTAAAGTCTGACACGTTTAAATAAACTTTAATACCACGTAGCAAGGGCCGCTATTCGTTGAATGCACTCTCTTTTGCTCTGTATTTTTAGTAGGCGTCTTCGCAGGTGCCGATTAAAATAACGTTATCTTATTTATTTTTGAACAAGCTTTTATACAGCATTTCTATAAATGGGGACTATAGCTGCGTGGAATTTATACGGCATTCGAATAAATGGGGAATCTCGCTGCGTGGAAATGAAGTTGAGATTACGTCAACAGGTTTTAGTGAAATTTAGATGTGCTGAGAAATAGATGCCAGTAACAAATGGACCTTGTTACAAGGTTAATTTCATATGAAGAAATAAAGTCATATTATAGTTTAGTGAGTGTATCATAGAATCAGGGCCAACCTAGGTTGTTCCAAAAAATTGTTAGCTCCAGAATAAATAAAATCTCTTGACAACTAATTCCGATAATTTACAATGATATTAATTCTTTTCCGCTGTCTGTTGATACTTCTGTTCTCGCCACTTCCTCAGATTTTTTCGAAATTAAGGGATATGCTTCTACGTATTTTGTTAGTGTTTCTCGGAGGAGGTTAGAAATTGATAGCAGCTGGGGTACTGGTATTAATATATTGTCGACTGCACTGACTACATGCAATATAATCACTTTACAAAGGCTTCATAGATGTGGCCCATCAACTTGACAGCCGTCCACTCTGACTGCACGATGACCCGCTTTTCTCATTTGTTCTATCAATTATACATTTAAATGACTGTTCTAATCGAATTTAGTGCGGACTTCTCACACACCAGTACTAACGTATATCACAGAGGTGTGATATACTACAGTATGTATAATTATCGCTATCAGTTTCCCAGGGGCCAACAAGACCCAAATATATATTTTCAAATGCAGTATTTGCTGTGCTATTTGTAACCATTGGTTCTTTCTGCGGTATTGAATACTTCTGTCGTTGATACTGATGCCGACATCTTACAAATTTCTGAACATCACTATAGATGCCAGGCCAGTAATAATATTTTTTTATGTTGTTTGAAATCCGTCTTATACCAGCATGGCCACGACTAAGTAAGAGGTGAAAGTCATTGAAAATTATTCACCTTTCATCTTTATTGTCGATTCTCTTAACATCACTCAAAATACATTGTAAGTGGTGTTAATCTGTTTTTATATTTTATCTCTCTCTCTAATTTTCTTAGTGAAAGTATCGTTGTTTTTAATTTTTGATAATTACGTATATTTCGTCTAACTTTAATACATTGCAAAAAAAACTAATTTTCTCACAAATACGTCTCGCGTCATTTGCGATTAAGAGTTTAGAAACTTAACGTACTTTTATCACTTTGACACAATGCTAAAATATATTCATGTATTAGCCAAGTTTCATGCCTCTCAATAAATTACACTAGTTTCATTTAATTTTAATTTATTTAGTAAAAAAAATTCGGTCCTTCTTTTTGGTCCTTATTTTATTAAATCTGCTCTGATTCCCCTTAAATCCTCATACAATGACAAAATAATATCCATTACGTAGAAACAAAGCAAAAACAGTTATGTACCTGTAATTCATATTAAAAAATTAGTATAAAATAAACTCTTACAATGGTGTAACGCAATAAGCACTACAGTCCAAAGTTCATTCCGCAATGCATCTCTCAATATGGTATGTCATTCCATAAAGTTCACGGTCACGTTAAGATTATGGATTGTTATAAAAGGTTTAATTATAATTATTAAGATTGTATTGTTGTATTTAAAATTATAGAGACTAAACGTATTTTAAAAACGCAATGCCAGAACACTTTCCGCACACATGCATTTTAGCATGGCAAGGCACCATACGATTTAGTTAACACTATATTACGTCTTGATACGTCCACGGTACCGGGACTTACGCGGGTGAAACTGCGGGGCGCAGCTGGTACATACATGTAGACATACTTTATGATTATGTTTTTCGGGAATTAACGCGATTACGTACCTGACGTTGCGACCAGGTTGCACTGACCGTGGTCACAGCCCGCAGTCACGTAGACAGCCTGAGACCAAGGCCAGTGCAACATGTTCGAAAATTCAGAGGTATGTAATACCTATTACGTGATCGAGTTAATTTCCAAAAAACAAAATTATATAGGTACTTAGTGTATTTTTTGTAGTAAGGATACATAATATACACAAGTTTAAATCACCATAAATTTACACAAAATGTATACATATATACTCACTTCAAAAGTGTCTAGGGGTCAAGTACATTTTTATATACAAAAAATTTTAGAATTAATATTTACCAAATCTAGTCTTCCAGACTGGCTTCTTACTTTAATTCCTAATATTTAAGTTAACAACTTAAAATTTTGTAAAAATTAAGAAAACTTGTAATTTTTGCAAATTGTGGGAAATGAACCTAAGTTGGTGTAATCAATTAAAGAGAAAAAAATATTATTGTAAAGATAAAAAGTTTCCACCATTGAATGAGCCGACCGTTTTCGGCCATGGCGACAGCTTCGACTCCTAGTCGGCTTAACGACGCTGTTGCGCCCGAAGATGACTTATATAGCCAATCTTCGCGGTAAACTGTACAGTATGGGCAGTATGGGTATAATTGATGGCAATAGATGGACGGGCCTTTAATACATCGCGATTAGTATCGAGGATCACGGATTTGACGTCTCACAAAATCGTGGCATTCCAGAAATTTACTTGAAAATTCACAATATGTTGTTTAGGTATGTGCACCAACATTAGGAAAACAGGAAAACAGAAAAAAACAACATCAGGAAAAGCATTTGCCGAAGAAAAATAATCTTTTTTTTTTCAAGGTAAATCAACTATTTGTCGGCTACACATAACGCTTCTAAAATTTAACCACACCAGATTATACACCTTCTTCATTATTACATTATTTATTTATCTTAACATCTCGCAAACTTATTAGAAATCATAATAAAATGTTTACCCGTAATTGTTTAAAGATTCATTATTGTCGCAAACAAAATACTTATCCGCAATTTTGGATAAATACTCGGATAAATATGGTATTTATCCATTTTGAGTATTTATCCAGTTAAAAACCCATCACTAAATGCGACCACAGCTTCACCTTGACCATTTCCGTACCTAAGTATGTCGTGGGTTTTATCTAAAACATTTTCTTGTTTGGTACTTTTTAGATTACTTAAATTTTTTTGTAGTCGGATAACAGTTTTTTAACCTTAATTTTTATTAAAATTAGAATTATTTCAAGGTGGTTTTACAAAGCAATCGTAAAACTCTCATTTTTCAGGACCATATAGATATTCGCTACGATGACTCCAACACCACAAGAATATGTGCAGCCGGCTACCTCGGTTCCTGCACAGCATGGTAACAGAATCGTCATCTCCGGCATGTCAGGTCTTTATCCACGGTCGCATAATATCAAGGAGTTTTCAGACATATTGTACAATAAGGTAAACTATCGTAGCAGACAATTTATGCCAGTAGTATATTATTGGGCGTTCTAGACCATCTTCGCGTGGCTAACAGTCGACGCGCGGGTGCGAAGGTGGTCTAGAATACCCAATAATACACAATCGTTTTTATCAAATACACAATCGTAGCAGTTATTACAATCGCATTTGTATGAATTTGTTAAATTAACTAACAGCATTGATGCATTATACATGCTTACCAAAATTCGCACGGGGAAAAAAATATCCGCGGGGTGCACATCTTTATGATTGACTAGCTTTTGCCCGCGACTTCGTCCGCGTGGTGGCGGACATCAGACGTCGTAGAGTGTACGTAATCTAATTTATGGTACCCCAGAGGCTCCAGCCATAAGACCCGGTGACGAAACACTGTGTGGTTTTAGATGGACCGACCTTGTTGTTTGGCCCCGCTGAGGTGCCGATCCCTGGGGTTTAGATAGTAATTGAGAAGGGAAAACCCGGTTGTAGACCAAAACGATGACCACAGCCGTGAATAAACCTCAACGAATTGCCATAGACATATTTTACATTGCTGCCGAATATTCCCGAGGATGCCCCGCGGCCCCGTTTAGAGGCGAAACACTGGTCAAACTATTATTACATTCAAGCGTAAGATTGCAATTTAAACCTTAAGGCTTTGGAGGTACTTGCAACGCCTGGTAAGTATATCTCACTGTAGAGGGTGTTCGGTTTGGATTCCCTGTCTATGGCAATTCGTTGAGGCTAATGTCCGTGAAGGTGTTTCTTTCTCCAGAAATACCTACATGAGCGTCAAAAATCCTTTTTTTAAGTTAGGTAAAATCGATGCGTGTTGCAATCAAAGTGTATCAAGTTTCTTACAAACTTTAAGGTTTAAGGGATAAATTTCTGAAAAGAACGTGACACTCTTGTTTCTAACCATTAGCTCGTATTTTTTACATTTTTAACTTCAAAAATGGCAAAGTTCCAAGCAAACTTTCATCCCCTATTTTGACCCTTTAAGGGCTGAATTTTCAAATTCCTTTCTTATAGAACGCCTACTTAGATACATCATGTAAGAAATACGTCCTACAAATTATTATTACCTGTATACGTAAATAATACTTACTAATATACTAAATAAATAATATAAAAATCTCAAATTTTATTATTTTCTCTTATTTATTTATTATAACGCCATCTATTAGGAAAGTCTTATATTTTAACGCCATGTACCTCACTTGTCGCACGATTAACGTCTTGACTTTTATTGTCAACTTGAACCAAGCAAACACGTGTTCCCATACTAACTTGGCCACCCATTTTCAATCCCTTGGGGGTATAATTTTCAAAAATCCTTTCTTATCGGATGCCTTCGTCGTATAAAGAACGCGTCCTCCAAATTTTACGTCTCTACGACCTACGATTTAGGCTGCGCGATGATCCGCCAGTCAGTCATTCAGGACAAAGCTTTTTATATGCATAGACTATCGTTTCCTTGTGCGCTGTTTCACTCTCGTTGTTGCGTTTGCGACTGATACCAAATATATCGATGTCAGTATTTTATTTTTTACTGAAACAACTAAATTTATCTGTTGTTATTCGCAGCCACACTTTATTATAGCATAAACCTGAACTTGCACTTAAACACTCACAATATACAAGCATGAGAGACGTTACTACTACACAACGCTATCAAGTCCTATGAATATTAGACGTCGGATATACATTACAGTTAAATACTGTTTGTAAGTAAATATATATCTACATAATATACACAGAAAAATCAAGACCCAGGCTATTAATCAATTCATGCACACATATTTATCTTGAGCGGGTATTGAACCCGCTTGCACTAAGCGACTGCCAATTGATCGTCAAGGCAGAAACAACTAAATCGTAAAAGTTTACCTCATGTGCGTTAAATTTGTTGGCGTTGAGCGCGACTTGCGTTTCCCAGGAACTGTACAAACAGTTGGTTTGCGGTTGGACGTAGTGTTGTGCTGGATGATATCAGTTGGTTGGTAGGTATCGCACTCAAAGTCTGACCTGAAATAAATACATAAAGTTATTAAAATGTTTGGTTAAAGAAGCGAGGTCAGAAGTTTATGTGAGAATGTTGGATATATACTTACAGTTTTCCAATCAAAACTTAATTATTTAGGTATATATCATAATTAGATTGATGGGTCGGTTGGCAGGCACAGTGGCAGCGAGCAGCTACTGACCATCACCGATGAGTTCTTGAGTCTTGAAGATTACTACTTACAGTCGTCACCGTTGACCCGACCAAGTAACAGTGTAAAAATCAACTTTTTCTTCCATGGCGTAATAAACGCATACGAAAATAATGGGCAATAATTCGAAATAATGATATTTGAGAAGCATCGATTTCGATTAGTGTTGATGCAGTAAAAGCGTGCAGGGCTGTCACACCGATCGCATTAGTTATCAAACATTTTTAATGTGCACGAGTGATATAAATGTGAACTCGCGTGAACCTTAGCTAAAATTACTCATACAAATGAACGTAATAATGTACTGGAAAAATTATTAAGTTGAACGCAAGTGTAATATTTGTGCAATATCATATATTTAGATCAAAAATAAAATATTTTAATGCATCATTATTGAATAAGATCGCTTGATTACCTGTACTGTAACTTATCCTCTTGTTGAGAATAAACTAAATTGTCTAAAAAGATTGGTAATCTTTCACAAATTTAATTGAAATTTGAATGATACCATAATATCGACATACTTACTTGTAAGGTTGGCTAATACCTTAAAAACGGAGGTCGGTTAGAAAATTTGAACACAATAATTTTACATTTAAGATATGAATTTAATATTTTTTTCTATTAATGTTTTGTTAGTATTTGGTGACTAGTACTGTATTTCATTGTACTTACCTGTTTAATTTTAGAAATCTATTGGTAAACGTAGTTTTACCAATTTGTGTGATGGAGTGATAACGTACGAACCGGAAACGATAGCAAGTCAAGCCTTTATTCGAAACGAATTCTTGTCAACTTCTGAACATGAATTATCTACGCTTTTGAAGTCAACGAATCTGTATAAGATCTTAGTCTTAAGTATAAATCTACTTGAGGTTTTATTTAGTGACTATATTATTGTGAATCAAACAATAAAAACTAATAATGCCGCACTGTACGTGTTTGTAATGTGTTTTTAGATAATGGCCGGTGGTCTAGTCGTTTACGTACTAATGTACATAAAAACAATAGTGTGGCCCAACTGCATGATAACGTTTCAATTATAAACTCTTCGTATAAAGGTAGAATTTCGAGTTACAGAATCACAGCAACAAACAAACAAATAATTTTCCAGAAATGTTCCTCAAAAATGTTAAGGAACATGTTAAAAATCTAATAGATCAGTTGCTACAAAAACATACATCTGTTAAGATTAACCTTGAACTTTTTCGTATTTTCTTATATTTATTTATTTATTAAAACTTTATGCACAAAAATGTACAATGGCGGACTTAATGCCATAGGCATTCTCTACCAGTCTACCCTAGGGTGGTGTAGAAATGAGTGAAGTAGGTGCACTAAATTTAGATCATAAACTTTAGAACAAATGAAAGACAAATAAATACCAAACCAAAAAAAAAAGAAACGAGAAGTAAAATATGGGAATATATAAATATATACACATATACATATGCAAACATTTATGTAAATATTTAGAAAATAAAAGAATTTGAGCACAGAGGCAGTGGTTGGATATTTTTAAGTAATTCTCATTTAGAAGTAAATTTTATAAATACCGATTCGTTTGTCTACAAAATATATACCAATAATTTTTATAACGATCTTAAGTTTCATTTTTGCAGTACTTCGATACCAGCAACTATCATGAACAAAATATTTCCTCAATAACAAAAAGTTCCGGGGCTATTCAAAGACAAAATGGGCGGACAACAAATTTCTGATTTTGTTGGTTGTGTAGTGAGAGACTTAGATATTACGAACTATGAACGTATTTTATTTAATGGTGGAGTGATTCGTAAAAAAATACTATGTTTAAATCAATCAAGCATTCCGTGCGTTCTTTACCCAAAGTGTTAATAAAATTGCACTATCAAACAACGACGACAAACGAACGATATCTGTAGACAAAATATCAAAGTGGGGCTGGGGTCACTCGACTATTTTTAAGCAATTGTGATTATAGGTAAATATGTCTATATAATTAAGTTTAGCGATAGATAAAGTTTAATATAGTTTTAATAATTTAATTGTTTGTGAATATAAATTTACCACATTAATATTACCTGTATAAAATCAATTTCTTCTTTGTTAAAGTCGGCTAAATAATCAAGTTTCAAGTAATAACATGTAGTATAAACTTTATTTCTAAAAATTGCCAAATTGTATTATGTGTATAGTGTCGTAAGTTTCATTTTCAAACAGCTAATGTTTACAATCATAAATATATGATAGTTCATTGTCCTCGGCTTCGAGCAAAATACTTAGTAAAATTTTTTATAATAATCTACATATAAATACTCGAGGAGAATTCTTTGTACGCATTTTTTAAGCAAACGCGCACAGACAGGAGTATGATATTTTGAATAATTAAAGTTTATATGTAGAAGTGCAAAAAACCTAAAATTTTTAAACAATATTTGCCATAAAGTTAAAAAAGTTGCAATAACGGGTACGTAAAGTTATGTGTCCAGTACATATTTTGACCTGTCGTGGTACAAAAGTCTATACCCAAATTGTGTTCCAAAATTTGGAGTGAGCCACTCCAAATTTTGGAACACATTTCACGAAATTCAAGCTACGTGATATTTGTGATAATATGCTCTTCGTAAACATGTTTCAAACTATTTCCTTCTTTCATTATTTTAATTTCATTTTGTTTAAAAGTAGTATTAAATTTGCATTATCTTTTACCAACTGTTTAGGAATTTTACTATAGGGTGAGGTGTAATAAAAACAATCAATGTATTTGTCTCGACCCATGGCAAGGTAATCTCGCATGTTACTTTGATTTTCACAAGCGATGTTGTCCAATATATCACAGAGTTAGGTATTGCATCTTGAATATTCAATTCGTCCTCATTTTCCTGATATTTCTGAAGTGAAATACTTAGAACCCGTTGCAAAACTCATTCCAAAAAAACATGCTTGGGTTGGTGTAAACTTTTTGAATAAACATAAACGGTTTGAAACTTTAAACCGTTTTTGTGTATTAGAAGATCAATGAGTCAATTTGTTTTGCCACAATTTGACGATCTGCAAATGATGTATCGTATTACGTTAGTTAATAATTCGCTATGACGAACACGAAAATTAGGCAATCGATTGTGTTAACGTGCAACGATTGAGGCTGTTTAACAAATTTCATGATCAATGCGCTATAGAGTTGAACGTCGAATGAGAGAACGCGTTCACGACATTATCATTTAAACTGGATCTTCAGATCGTTTATTGACTTCAAATCAATGATAACCCACCCATGAAAAAAATTGCCACGCGGTTGTTTTCAATATGGACAATTCGGTCGGCCGTTGACAATCATGCATAATAAACAGTGGATTTAACAAATATACGCGAATGTGTTGTACTTTGTAATTAAAACGATAAATGTAGTTGACACACATCTACGATTGTAACTTGATAGAGACGATTGTGTATTATTGGGCATTCTAGACCACCTTCGCACCCGCGCGGCGAGTTTTAGCCGTGCAAAGGTGGTCTGCGCACAGGTAGCAGATACATCTTAAATAATCATCAACATATTTTAACCGATTTACACAAAATCTTAACAAATTATACACTTAAACCTTCCTCCTGAATTACTCTGTCTATTAGTGAAAACCGCATGTAAGTCCGTTCAGTAGTTTTTCAGTTTATCGCGTACAGACGGCGGGAGACATTGTTATATAATATGTAGTGTAGTTGTGATATGCCTTCGGTTTTTTGTATACTAAATAATCTTACTCAAGTATTTTATTTTGTTAAAAGTAATTCTAGATAGGTCGTCGTGTTTATCTAACAAAAGATATTTAGTCTATGTTACAATAAAACTGTTAAAACATAAAGAAAACCCTCCTCCTTTTAAGTCTGTAGAGAACAGAACTACATTTTTTGTATAATTTAACGATTTAATGGATGGGTACATTCACACATATTTGAGCAATAAAAAAATATATATTTTGTTCTATTTGTTCTATGATGTAATAACTAAAGCTCCCATCCCAATCGCAAGGGGGTAAAGAAAAGTTATCGTTCCATTGTTTAGTTAGCATAATAATTAAGCCCCTCAATCTTTAGTAAGACTCTACCGAGCCTTAGCTGTCATCGAACAGCGTCACCTGGTGGAAGAAAAATTGAGAGCGAAAGAGATATATATCTTTAAATACTACTAAAGAGTAAAAGAGAAGGCAAATAAAGCGGAAGTTAAGAATGACACTCTCAATCTAGTAAGCTTCAAATAACGGTCAAGTCTTTAATAAATGTTTAATGTAGGTAAACCCAGTGACATCAACAGACCTTCGCTTCAAGTACAATCACCCAGAAGCAGTTCAATATACTGGAAGTATTCCTGAACTCAACCGTTTCGACGCTCAATTCTTTAAAGTAAACTTTCGCCTGGCAATTGACAAGGAGCCTATGGCAAAAAAAGTCTTGGAGCAATCCTACCAGGCTATATATGATGCAGGTAAGGATATCAATCATCAGCCTATTGCCGTCCACTGCTGGACGAAGGCCTCCTCCAAGGAGCGCCAACAATCCCGGTTTTGGGCAGTCCGTATCCATCCACTGGGATATAATTTCATCAAAAATAACAATAAAATCATTACAAATATAAAATAAGAATCGATTATTTAAATCTATCTAATTTTCCTCATGACACATGCAGGTATCAATCCAGAGGAACTATCCGGTAAAAAGGTCGGCGTATATATTGGGTTATGCTTATCTGAAGCGGAACAACACAAGTTTTATACATCTACAGGATCTGGTTATGCTATACCTGGGTAAGTAATCTTGTGTCTTACTCATCCCTTCCCATGCTTACTTTAACAAATCCATTCATATATAAGCAACCTCTTTTTCCTTCCAATGCCTTCCATTCTTACCTTTCCCTTTTAATATCGCGGTATAAGAACCAGATGAACGTATCTATATTTTCTTAATTTTACAGCAGAGCAAAAATACTTAGAGAATTTACCTAGTTCCTTGTGGTTCCTTAACTATTTTGTGATTTTGGAATTTGTGAAATATTGCATTTACAGTTACGTCGTTTTGGTATTTCATAAAGGGGCACTTTGTGACCCGTATTAGGAAAAAAAAAACGATTTTTGACTTTTTTGTAGATACGTTCATCTGGTTCTTATACCGCGATAAACTCTCAATATTTCCCATCTTTAATTCAAAAAGTGCCCTGTTGGTGGCAATAAACTTGCCTCCTATTACGGCATCAAATTACAATTTGTCCAAATGTGGATGTTTAATACACCTCTGCCTACTCCTTCGGAGAAACAAGGCGTGAGTGTATGTATGTAGAATATAAACTTCAGTAAGTTGTTTTCGTATTATTTCATTATAGATATTCTTGCCGGCCCTAAACTTTTTGGGTAGGTATTCCCGAAATGAGTGTTTAATATATGGCATCATAACAAATAGTATAATATCCTTGAAATAACGTTCACATGATATCTATTTTATATACTATAAAATCAAATAACCTAATTTCATGTGATCTAATGTTTTATTTCATATAACATTTAGTATAACTTTCATTTCATATTGTCAATTCGTATAATTCTCTTTTTATATAACGTTCATCTGACCTAATTTTTATATTTACTCATTTTCATCCAAAATTCTGTAATGTATCTTTAAATATCAGGCAACATCTTACTGTTATAACCTCATCTAAACCAAATGATTCACCAACAATAGAGGGGATCTAATTAATTAGTTAATGGCACTGTTCTAACCTAACTCAAATGATTCAATAACAGTATATCTGACGCTTCTAAATTATATTAAACTTTATTTAGGTATAGATTTTGAATATTATAGTAAGTGAATATTATACTAATTGAATATTAGATCAAATGTAGATTATAGAAAATGTTCATTAAACCATATTAAATTAGGTAAAGTGAAATTAGTTTTTTTTTATTATTAAAAAAAAAATTAAAATAAATTATAGAATTAATATAGTATATCAAAAATTTATTAAATAATGTGATCGTTATATTAAAGAAAAGTATATTAAACGAAATTAGGTAATATGATCATTAGAACTTTTGTTATTTTTTCAAACGTTACACACCCCCCCGAAATATACACGACATGATTACAAAATTGCCTAAGTTGACGAAGTTTTATGCAAGAAACTGTAATTTTCAGATGTAGTAAGACTATGTTTGCTAACCGTATCTCGTACTGGCTAAACACCAAGGGTCCATCAATGGCTATAAATGGGGCCTGCTGTAGCTCAACGGCCGCGTTGGAGCAAGCGTACTTGGCCCTCAGTCGGGGAGAATGCGAGGCCGCAATAGTCGGTGGTAGTCACTTGTGTCTGCACCCACAGTCATCGGTACATTTTGGGAGGTGGGTTTTTATTTACAAGTTCCTTTCAACCTATGTTCCGCAGTAGAAATGTGTGTATTTGCATTGGTGTGGGTTTACTATGTATATATTTACAAAAATGTACCCAAGTACCTATATTTATCCGTGTTCTAGAACCCATGGTACAAGCTATTCTTAGTTCAGATATAAGTAGACAGCGCTGTGTTACGTGTCCCTGGGTATTATTATTATATAAGTTACTACTAACTATTCAAGTATCACTCTTTATGAATTTACTAAAATTTTATCTGTTCACATCGTTAATAGAATCATAAAGCTGTGTAAAGATGGCAAAACGAAGTCTTTTGACGAACATGCGGATGGTTGTGCTAAATCTGAGGCTGTGAATATATTGTTTTTGCAAAAGGCAAAGGATGCTTTGAGGTACATAATTAATGACTAAATCATACAATACTATGATATAGTATATTACTAGTTTATAACATAAATTAATATTTTTCAGGGTATACGCAGAAATAATACACACCCAGACAATTTTTACATGCAATTTGAAAAGAGTAACTGGTCAAACGTACGGCTTCTACCGAGATTTGGACAATACTATCGACTTTCTGAAAAAATTCTATGAAGATGCGAGAGTGTCGCCTGAATGTATTGAATACGTTGAAGCCTTTGGTTCTGGTCAGATTTCAATTTAAATAAGTATTAAATAATAATAACAATATGAAGCTAAAAGACCTATTTCTTCCAGGCTCACCAGAGGCAGATAAGGTTGAACTTCAAGCTATTGCAGAAGTGTTCTGTGAGGATAGGCGAGATCCTCTTTTGGTCGGTAGTGTTATGTCCAATATCGGTTATGGGGAAGCTGCTTCGGGTATATCTGCTATAACAAAGGTGAGGTTATATTTAGTCCCATGACATGATACTGACGATTTTCAATTAAGTCTACCTGTGTAGATCGTCATTTTTTCATACATATTACTGACATTAAAAAAAGAATCATTTGTTCCTAATGTTTACTCATAGTTGCTTTACAAGCAATTCATACTGCAGCGCCATGTAGTGAAGGCAAGTCGAATGATATACCTAGTAACGACTAATCCTGTATCTCGCAATGAAAGTTTTCGCGCCGATTAGTAAATAAACCGATAATTATACAACTTCCCAACATCAATGAAGGGGCCACGGTTCGCCAGGCTTGCTGACCTAGGTTGATCAGTGGATTCTTTCTTTGTCTCGGACTGAGATAACACCCTGTTCCTCCACCTTGTGACCATTCTAAAATCAAAATAGGGCATCATTTTCGAGTACACGTTCCGTCCTGTTACCTGAAAGTAAAAATACAAAAAAACCTTCAAAGTGAATATTGTATGAAGTCACTAAAAATCAACAATAAAATAGCTTGCCATGTGCAATAAGCACAATAATAAGGGTATTCTGATTCGTATTGTCACTTGTAATGAAAATAACCTACATGAAGATATAAATACTCGGTCGCACTTCTGGAGACAAACAAAGCATGGTCCAAATGGAATCAAAAGGAGATGGTTTTAGGTGTATGGTGGACTTGTGCAAGCATTGTCCATGAGGAACCATTCTTAAAACCTGGCCCACCAATCAGGTACTGCACTGTGAAGAATTTCAAATGACGATCGATATGCTCTCTGTCAAATAGTTGAGACCGTTGTCCACACATTAAAGAAACTACCATCTTAAACGTACTGACAGGAGTTATGACTGGAAAACCGCTGTCAACCACCATACACCACCAGGGTGATTCCTTGTTCTTTTTACTTTTGGTTCATTGTTCGCAACACAAAAATCTTTTAAAATTTATTATCTTTTAAAATAAACTGAAATATTTAAATCCTAGCCGTCATATCAAGTGCTTGATTTAAACGATATGGTATTTTAAAGTAATTAAAAACGATTAATTTTATTTCTGGTAGAGAACAATGATGCAGAAAAATTAAGTAATAAAAAGAAGGAATATTCACCCACCAGACTTTGCTGCCATTCATTCCCTTTTTCTAAAACTTGGATAACTGTGTACACCGTAAACTTTCAAAGTCAATGAGGCGGTGCAAAATGCATTTAAAGAAGTAATCCATTCGCATCTCCAGGATTTCTACATACAGGTTGAAGATTCATCTTTCATTAAAATAGCAAAAGAACTAAAAGGGAATAACTTTAAATATATTACTTTAGCTTATGTAATGTCTGTAGGTTCTACTAGGCTTCCACAACGGTGAGCTAGCTGCCAACCTTCATTGTGAAAATCCGCGAAAAGATATTGCGGCGCTGCGGGATGGGCGCATGCACATCCTCACCGAACACCAGCGCTTCGGCCGAAGTTATGCGGCCGTCAACGGTCTGTCAGTAACCGGCGTTAACTCTCATGTGTTGTTACATGGCCGTTATAAGCCTAAGGTAAGAAGCCACGAATGGATATTTATTTAATTTTACTGAAGGAAATGAAATCTTGTGTGCTTGTGTAATAAAGCTACTGTAAAGCATGGATAAAGTTAGTGTATGTACATACATATATGTACATATTTATATATTATGGTTATGTGACTGTATGTCTGTGTATTTATGTATCTGTGTGTATTCCATGTAATGAGTAAGTACCTCTCTAATCTAGTAAGATTAGAGAGGTACTCATTCTCGTGTAAGTACCTCTTAATTAATCAAGTTATTTTAAATAATATGAAATGGGGCATCTTTACATCTACTGTAAAGATACGGTAAAGAATGCCCTGGGCATTTTGCACGCCTTACATATACTAATAAGATATTGAAAATTATATGAGTATTAGAATAAAAACTTTCATGAGAGGTATCATATATATCTATACAAATATTATAAAACTGAAGAGTTTGTTTGTTTGTGTGGTTTGTTAAACGCGCATGATTGTTTGATCGATAGAAGTGGTTTACTTCCCTACACCTCGTACGCTATAAATAATTAATTTGTTAGCAATCACACCCCTGGTTGGGCTATTTACACGCCCAACCATTCGTATATACACTCATATAAATTTATATTATAAAGGTGAAAGTTTGTGAGTATGAATGGATGGATAGATGTTTGTTACTCTTTCACACAAAAACTACTAAACCGATTGCGATGAAACTTGTTATGTAGATAGCTGGAGATTTGTATTAACACATAGGCTACTTTTTATCCTGATATTCCCACGGGATCGGGACTTACGCGGGTGAAACCGTGGGGCGCAGTTAGTCTTTTATAAATTTAATGAGCCACTAAAAACTAAGGTATTTGCATTGGTCTAGGTGCTTCTATGTAAATGTAATAATATTATGTAGGTGTTTAAAAAACACTATCCAAGTACCTGTGTTTGTCCATGTTCTAGAAACTATTGTAAAACCTATGCTTAGTTTGCTCCTAGAAAGCGTTGGGCAATACGTCCCTCATTTTTTTACACGCTTCATATTAGCTTCACTTGTATGTTTGTTTGTAACCGACTCCTTAGGGCGCGATTTTGACCCACTTTAAACGGCCAGATTTCATTCAAATTTTGCACACCTGTCAAACACCGATGACAATGCAATAATTCGATTAAAATATGAATTTTCTATAAAAGCATGATTTTTAGTTTTTTAAACAATAATTATTTACTTTAGTTTCTGTTTATATTTGATAGTTGTTCAATGATATGTCTATCTTTTAGGACCTCAATCGCTACAAGACTTGCATACCATACCTGGTTAATATATCAGGAAGACACGAAGAAGCTGTGAAACATGTATTGTCAATTTTAAAATCGAACTCGGTAGACCCGGAGCAGTTAGCTTTGTTACACAATATTCATAAAGAGAGCATCACTGGGCATTTGGGTAGAGGATATATAATTCTTCGTAAGTTGATTTGTTTTAATTGTGTAATTAATATATTTTAGCAAACAGACGATGCTATTTTTATCATACTTTTAGCAAACTAGGTAGAAAAAATATAAAAGTCGGTAGGTCTAAATAAGTCTAACGTGTTTCCTCGACGACGATAGAGCGCAGAATGAATGCAGAATCGATCAGGATTCATCTCGTAGGCCCTTGCGGGGTCTCGGGGTAACTTAGCTAGATCATAGGTCTGTTGCAGTGGCTTTCATCGCCGCCTGCTATTACAGGCGAGTCACTGGGTTGGCCCCGTATGGGTTCCTTGGTAGGGTCCGGGTCGTCAAAGCCGGTGGGTGGCGCCGCAAGCGAGATCGAGCCCCTGCGAGTAAGCAACCCACGGGCGACCAACGTGTTTGCGGCGCTCTCATCCTGTCAGAGCTTGGCGAGGTCGAGCTCCCCGAGGAGGGATCCCTGAAGAACGCCCGTCAGCCAGTACATGGGGGTGAGTTGGAGTCATTCCGAAGAGGTAGCTACGGAGACGAGGTCTCGCGGTAGGGCCAGCCTGTCCGGCGGTCGTCGGTGGTATGGCGCAAGCTCGCGCAAGTGAAGGGCTTGCGATCCGTCTGCACGCTCGAACAGGTTGGTGCTCAGGCGTCTAACAAAGTCGTCCAAGCTCTCCATGCGCAGGCCCCTGGAGATTGTTTTGTTCCTCACGAAGCGCGGGGCGTGGATGAGGGTACGTAGCGTGAGCGATTGCTGCGCATGCAGTCAGCAGCGATTTGTCTCTGAGACGGCAGGCCGGGGTAGCAGAAGTAAGTCGTCCAAGTGGATCGGTTGACGTGTTATCATGGGGATAATCATGCTCAGGACGAGCATGTCTAAGGAGAGGGCATTTTTGCGGTCGTCTATTAACGATACTTCCAACCATTCCTTTTATATTTACGATACAAGCTGTGTTTTGATGTAAGAGAGTGCATATATGTTAAGGCGCAAAAAAATTAAACGCTGTAATTGTTCCAACCTATGAAGGAATATGCGACTACATTAACGAGAATACTAACTTATACTATAAATGGAAGTGTGAGTTTGTTTGTTTGTTAAGCTTTCACGCTTTAACTACCGAAACGATTATTATGAAAGATTACATACAAATTGAACGACACAGAGGTTTAATAACCATACTAAATAAATACGCTATGCTGAATACTTGCTAGAAATTAAGTTATCCTTTAGAATAACATATTAAACTATAAAATTGATTACACAACTTTGAACTGTAATGGCTACACAAAACACCACGTTAATACCCGTTAATGTAATCGTATGTACAATAATAATGAAATGCGAAAAATTCGAAATTATTATAAATAAGATTTAAATATTATAATTTCAGACGCAAATAAAGAAGAAGAAACGACAACTTTATGTGAAAAAATCGATTATTTCGATGACGTGACACGGCCATTGTGGTTTGTCTACAGCGGAATGGGTTCGCAGTGGGCAGGCATGGGCGCACAACTCATGCATATACCCATATTTGCAGCTGCTATAGAACGGTATGATAAATAAACCAATTAAAATCGAACTTAAAATATTTGAAACAAAACAAGCCACTACAAATTAGTAAGGTTATGAATAGCACAAGTATTTTTATGAGTTTGAAATTACTCACTGATAATCAGTTTTAATTATGAGAAATAGAGAAGGTATCATTCATTCAAACTGTCATTCATTGTCATAGCATTTTCCATTCATCTTTATCTAGTACCAACCCCTTTATTTCTCTGTACGTTCTTATATCGTTTTTCCTTCATTTCTCCAGTAGATTCTTCTTGACCGTTCTTTTTTTATTTTTTTGCTTCTATTTTCTTTTTTACTACAGGGCTGATAAAAACATCAACGGTTTTTCTCAATACTTACGAGGTACACGATTTGAATTTGGTCAAATCTGAATTAAATTAAATTTATAAGAGTTCTAGAAAATCGATGTTTAGTAAAGTAGTAAATGAAATTCTTACCTTCTCCTTTTGAATTCGTCTTGTAATAAATACACCCTCGTTAATAAAAATATACAGGAATTAATCTATCCTTTATGTTACAGATGCCGACAAGTTTTAGAGACCAAAGGACTTGACATCGTCAACATAATTACACTTCCCGATGATAGCATCTTCGACAATATTCTAAACTCGTTTGTGGGCATAGCTGCAATTCAAATTGGACTTACTGACGTTCTCCGTGAATTGGGACTAAAGCCAGATGGAATTATAGGTAAGCTATAGCTAGTGCTAACTGAAGTATTTTTGTTTTCTATTGAATCAAAAATATATGTAAAAAACCCCTTTAAACTGCAGCGTCAATTGCGTGCTGAAGTAGGCCTTGCCGTCATACACCGACCTTCTCCATTCGCCTACCCCCATTATTTGCCATCGGTGAACCAGCAGTAGCGTCCTGCTTTTATTGTGCTGGTATCGTCATCTTCGAGGGCACCAGCAGTCCGTCCGTGTCGATGAATGACCTCAAATTGGTGTAATTTTGACTCTGGTGTCCCTTAAGGCGGCATTCTCTCTCTTCTATTATTCTCTATTTTTATTAATCTCATCACTCAAAATCTTTAGTGTGCGTCCCATCTTTATGCCGATGACTTGCAACTTTACTATCATGCTACCATATAAAAAATAACAGATGCTATTTCTATGGTTAACTGGGACCTGGAGGCTATTAGCGGCTGGTCAGACAAGTTTGATTTGGCTGCAAACCTTCCCAAGTGCCACGCTATGATCGTAGGCAGTCAATCATACCCTTAAATTCTCCTGTTAAAGATCTGGGCCTGTACATTAACAACAATCTTAGCTGGCAAACCCAGGTTACAAGCGCTAGCCAGAAATTTACAGGAACCCTGCGAGCCTTATACCGGCTCAAGAACTTTCTTCCATCTGAGATAAAAGCGATGTTGGTACAGACCTTAATTATCCCCATTATTAATTAAAGTGATGTGTGCCACTGTGTGACTTGAACGCAGATCTCCTCAACAAATACGACGGTCTTCTCAATGACTGCATTCGATTCATTTTTAACCAACGTAAATTTGACTATGTTTCCTCCTATCGTGTTGAGTTAAATTGGCTTCCGATTCGTCAGCGCCGTCAACTGCGCGCTCTAACTACCCTTTATTCTATTCTCAACTCACCTACTTCTCTTACATACTTGACATCCTCCTTCCAGTTCCTGTGTTCCGATCATAACAGACTCTCCGTTCTACAAATAATCATTTTCTGTTAGTGTCCATTCTTCCTTCTTCATTCAATCTGTTCTCCTCTGGAACGCTCTTCCTCAGAAAATCAGAATAGCATCCAGTTGCCTTTTGTTCAAGGCAAAGGTTCAATCTCGACGACGACTCGGACGAGCTCTCCTCTCACAAAATTTAGCAGGATCATCATAACATTAATACTTTATGTATTAAAATATGCATGAATATTTGTATGTTTTTATGTATGTATGCATGTGTGTATATCTTACTAATCCCACTAATATTATAAATGTGAAACTTTGGATGGATGGATGTTTGTTACTCTTTCACGCAAAAGCTACTGAACCGATTGGGATGAAACTTGGTATGTAGGTAGCTGAACATCTGGATTAACCAATAAGCTACTTTTTATAACGATATTCTCACGGCATCGGGACTTACGTGGGTGAAACCACGGGGTGCAGCTAGTATTTATATATTCCCATGTTTTGCTCCTGGTTTCTTTTTTGTTTTGATATTTATTTTTCTTTCATTTGTTCTAAAGTTTGTTATATAAATTTAGTGCACCTACTTTACCCATTTCTACACCACCCTAGGGTAGACTGGTAGAGAATGCTCTTGGCATTAAGTCGGCCATTGTACATTCTTGTTCATAAAGTTTAAAAAAAAAATGTGTAATATATATATAGAATAGGAGAACATTTTTTTCATCTTACAACGCAAGTAGGTGCGATAACTGGGTGTTCATTCGCGAAGTTTCTAAGAATATAATTGAATGGGGACAAACAATAACTATAAGATACGTCTTTTAAGTATCTTGGACAAAACTATTAAAAAATCATTAAATTGCAAAATATTGACAATAATTATTTGTTATGATTAATAAAACAATGACTAATAAAATACTTATATTCATATATATTTTCTGGTTTTGGCTAGGGACAGAGCGATGTCGCCCTTGGACAAATAAAAGATGATTTACCTATGTATTATATGTTCGTAGGTCACAGCTTAGGTGAGTTAGGGTGCGGATATGCAGATGGCTGTCTGACTACAGAAGAAATGATACTATCTGCATACTACCGCGGGTTGGTGTCACTTGAAACAAAGTTCATACACGGGTCAATGGCAGCCGTCGGCATGGGCTATACACAAGTAAGACATTTTTATATTGATGATAAAACAAGTATACTTACGTATATAACGTCTCTACATTATTTTTTACTCTTTACTTCGGCACTAGTTTTGTGGGCAAGGTTTCGGTAGGAAATATAGTGAACACGAAAATAAAATTACATCAGCTATAGCCCCGAGTAAGAAATCACTGTCTAATTAGGTAGTTATTTAGGCAACTACGGAACGCGATACAGTTACTACGACGACTATACTCGACCGTTGCAACAAGATCGTCTCCCGACAGTGTCGCACGCCGACTCGTAGACTCTGTCGTGTGCCAACAGATGGCGCTTCCGTCCCGTGTTGACAGCAAAGTGTCCATGTTGGCTACTAATTGTCGACATATAGTACAGTTATAATTAAGACCATAACAAGGCTTCTATTTTTCTAGATATCAAAGATATGTCCTCCGGAAATTGAAGTGGCGTGTCACAATGGGCCCGAGTCCAGCACCCTTTCCGGACCTTCCGATGTTATGCGTGAATTTGTCGCGGATCTTACCGCTAAGGGAATTTTTGCAAAAGTAGTCCCGTGCTCCAACATCGCTTACCACTCGCATTATATCACTGATGGAGGTAAATTTCCTGAATCATCATCATCATCCGAATACCCTTCTCCCAATTTTATATGGGGTCGCGCGATACGTTTTCTTCTTCTAGCCATATCCTCTTTCGCGCAGTCTATCCATCTTTTCGTTGGTTGTCCTCTACTCTTGTACCCTTCAACTTCCATACACAAAACTCTCTTCACCACATTTGGCACCCTCCGCATCCAGTCTCCCCCTAATGTATTCGTTCCTCACCTTGCCCGTCCTAGTCACACCACACATCCATCTCAACATTCACATTTCAGCTACATGCAGGCGTCTCTCATCCCTTTCCTTTAGGTAAGTAACATTAAAGTCTTTTTTGAAATAAAACTTTATACACACTCGCAATGGTACGAGTTCAATATACATATTTTAGTTACAGTAGTCTAATGTCTACTTTGTCATCAAAGCTTTGATTTTGGTATTGAGAGCCCTATAAAATTTTCACATTTGAAATTACGTTGCTAAAATTTAGTGCAAATAGGTAAATCCCACAATCTGGCGTCAAGAAAAGGGGCGGGGAGCCGTCGATCCTTGGCTTATGTATGCTAACGTAGTTACTTACTATTGCCGATAAAAGTTAATTTAGAATCGTAAGACTTCATTAACAATACACTATGACTATGATATACACGTTATGTTTAGTGTTGGTGTTTTCGTGTAGTGTGTAGCGCAAAACAAGACCGAGGGATAAGGGTTTTAATTTTTTATTTTTCCCCCTATACTGTCCACCTGGGCCAAAAGATAACTACACCAAACATTAATGCAATGTAATGCAATATACTGTAAACCATTCGCAAAGTCACCTTCTAGCTTTTCTTATTTACTCGCTTTGCTCTGTCTGTACCTACCTATAATTTCGTTATAATGATGGAAGTTATTTTCATGTAGGTCCCGGAATGCTAAGATATTTAAAAGAAGTTATTCCTACTCCAAAACTACGAAGCAAGCGTTGGCTTTCAACTTCTGTACCGATTGACAGTTGGAATGAGCCTAATGCAAAGTTTTGTTCCGCAGAATATCTCACAAACAATTTATTGGTAAGTTTAATATTTTTGTTGTTTATGAATTTACTTTCTTTTATCTGCTTTTGTCTTTTTTTTTCAATTTTCAATAACTGCCATCAGTCTTATTCTGGACTATTATCAGTTTGCTTGTGTGATAAAATTTGACGTTTCGGGTGTTAGTGTCACTGCTACCTCTTTAGATCACTTGACCTCTGTAAAGCCGATTGACAGTTTCGTTGCGGCCCAGTAATTTAACAGCCAGAGAGTTAAAGTGAGTAGCTAAGCGATCAGCATAGCGGTTTTTGTGATTCTTAATTTCCTCAAGAATGGTAGGATTGTTGATATAGTCGTGGATTTCCTCATTGCTGGTAGACCAGGTGTTATGCCCATAACAATATTTCTTAATATAGCATTTTGAGCTCTTTGGAGGCACATTATGCTGCTTTTGCTGACTCCTACCTTTAGCTGAAAGCCGTATGATCATAAAAGTTTTAGAAGAGAGTTGTACAGCAGGAGTTTATTATCCAAAGATAGGACTGACTTACGACCCATCGACCAATATAAGTTTTTATATTTCAAATTATGTTACTCCCTCTTCTGCTGTAAGTGTGTCTTCCAGGTAAGCCTCTTGTCCAGATAGAAGCCAAAATACTTAACACAAGCTGTATCCTCTAATCTTACTGTGGGACAGTCACCTCTCCTCAAAGTAAAGATGATGTGGCTTGATTTTTGAGCACTTGCACAGATACGCAACTTGTGCAGCCAGGTATTCATTTCATCCAGCATTATTTGTAATTTATTGCTAGCGTGGTCCGGCTCTTTGCCGGGCGCTAGGTAAGCAATGTCATCCGCATAGATTACTACTGTAACATCTGCTGATGTTGAAAGATCAGATGTGAAAAAATTGAATTAAACGGGTCCTAGGACCAATCATTGTGGAACTCCAGCTTCGATATTGTACGGACTAGATCTTTTCTCTCCCTGTTTCACTTGGAATCGTCTGCCATCTAAATACGAGGCCATAATTGGAAACACTGAAAGGGGAAGTTTTTTCTTTACTTTTTACTTTACTTTCACACAATAAGCCCCTGTCAGATACGATCGAAGGGCCGTTGCAGGTCTAAAACTGCAGCAAAGGTGTATTCATATTAGTATTAGTATTTTCTCGAAACCCTGTCGTATCGCGTGATAAACTTGTTGGACTGGTTCGTTAGTTAAATGTGACTTTCTGAAACCGAACCTATGCAAGTTTACCAGCTTTATGGAGCATAATTATTAAAGAGATTTTCTATAATTTGGGAAAATAATCTTTTGAATATTCCATTAAATTAACTAGAAAGAATATGTAAGCGCTTTTTTAGTAGTATAAGGTAAAGGTGTCGGCCTTTTCTATGTCTCTTCTGGCCAGAGATAGGTGTATGAGTGGGGTAGTATGTAATTGGTGAATTATGTTTTTGTAATCTGTAGATATTTTAAACGGCCGCCCATAAAGTCTGGTCACCTTGATCCGTAGCAGGCAACATTGAAGTATGATTTTAAAATGAACTATTTCCGGTATTCCTTAACATGGTTTATAGCTTCGTAGGACGGTTAAATTTTGTCTTGTCCGACGGATGATAAGGTAGATGCTACAATTTTCTAAGGTAACGTTTTTCTTCGATTTTACGTTTAATATCGAGAGGTTGCGAGGGGCGCTTGATCGACATTCCTAATTCAGGTGTATTGATCCAACAGGCTACTTGGATTATGGTTGGTGATATATTTCATGCGTTCTCGATGTCGTCGTCAAAACGTCAATTCAACGGAACGAAACGTCACAAGACGGACCAATGACACGCCGCCGTCTACAAATAGGCAAGTTGTTAATCTGTCAAAACAAAAGTTAGACGAAACCACCGAATAAGTACTCTCAAGAGGTTTAAATTATGCCATAACTCCATCCACAATACCGTACGAAACCATTATTTGCAAATATTTTTACCCGTGACCATGGCTGCTGAAAAGCAACTGAAACGTCGGGATCAGTATAGATAGTAAAATAACACCAAACAAATCGCGATAGAATCTGTGAAAAATAGTTTTATTTCAATGTCTTCTAGTATCCTAATGCTTTATTTAATTTTAAGTTGTCTTCAAGGTAATCTAGACGAGTGCTGATGTATTTTTAAGAAAAAAAATATTAACACCATGAGGCCTAGTGGAACAGGAGCAAAATATTGTTCGAATGACGGTAAAATAATTTGAAGTCGAAAAAATGGAGAAGGGTGGAGCAAAAATTTTAATAAAATTAAATTGCAAAAAAATAACGTCTAATTTAGAACATAAAACATACAATATTTAAACAAGAATAAATTAAATTAACACGGTTTTTCCAATTTTCTCGGTAAATTTGAGGTTATGTGGATAAATGTTAAATACATAACTTGTAGATCTTTTTATTGCCAACAACTTTTTTCTCTCATTTTTTTTTTCCTACGAGGTTAATTTTAGCTGCAAATCGTGAGAAACCAAAATTTTTAGCCCAAAAAGTTCACCTCATTTCGCCCTTCTATCCTAATCAAATCCTTATTCATGTCCTTGTTTATTTTTTGTACCTATTAAGGTCACATGATATTAATATCCTCCAAAGGTTTGAAGTGTTCATTTCAATAATTTTATTAAATAAATATGAGTTTAGAACAAAAATTTAAAAAATTGATTCTTGAAAATCCGTTTTTTAAACTAATTGAAAAAAAAGAATTTGCGCGAGAACAAAACTAAAATCTCAAAAATTGGTTTTTCCGATTTTCCCGGCGAATTTGAGGTTATGTAGAAAAATGTTAGAAACAAAAGTTGTAGACTTTTTTATTATCAACAAATCGTTCCAAATCGCGAAAAACACTCCGTTCCACCATTCTCCATTTTGTCAACTCCAAATTATTTTTCTCGTCATTCGAACAATATTTAGTTCCTCTTCCAGTAGGTCTCATGCTGTTCATTTTTCTTCCCGCTTTTATATTTTTTGATGTCCATCAGCACTGGTCTAATCCTAGTAAGGCCTAATATGGCCTAGTACATGTACTAGGCTGTGGATTAATAAAAAATGTGGATGTAGGATTTTTGTGAGGACCATATTGCCAATTGATGATTTTCCCTCTTACTCTATTACCAGTTTTTTAATGTCTTCTACAATGGCAACATGGGGAGTGGTATGGTAGAGATTTTGAATGATTATACGATAGCATTTCGTATCTTTCCTTATAAATGTGTGACCTATCAAACCACCTTGTCTTATTAGATCAACTACTTTTTTGTAGTCTTCAATCATATCCATCATTACTCGAAGCAGGTTCTTATTAATTATCTTAAATCTAAAACTTTTTAGGTGGATGACTGTTTCAATTAACTTAGAAAGTTCACAAACATCATCATTCTATTCCATAGAGCATAATGCGTGGCGGCTTGTTTGGAAGTTTTGTAGTAACTTGCTCTGATTCATTAACTGGGAGGTTCCTAAATCTGTTACCTGTATCAGTAGATGGTGACGAAGGAGAGTTTGATAATTTTCCTTTTTTAGAGCCAGGAACTCTTTGCCAGATGGTATTTGTTCCTGGCTATCTGGTAGTTCTAAAAACAGATTAACATCAGCTAGCTGTTGGTATTTATGTTACGTTACTTGGTTTTGTGACTGGTGTTGCTACTGTTGTGGTTCCATGTAAAGCGTTTGCTCTAGGTCTAATTTCAAGTAATCCTTTGTGAAGAACTTGCTGGTTATAGTGTCTCTGGTTTTGTTGTTTTGAGGGCGAATTTTTGTTTTGGTTTAAATTCTTGCTCATTTTGATTCCCACGAGTACGGTCGAATAACAGTCGTTCAAAGGGTGACGCCCATTCCTGTAAGTAGTCTGTATACACCTGGTGCATCGAGGTTGGTGCTAGAGCTCTTGGCCCGGGCAATAAAGCAAAGGCTATGGTTTGTGGAAGAACGGAGGTAATTACAAAGTCAGGTTAGTTAACGCCACCCGAAGCTTGGTGTTGGTTGCTCATTTAGCACCACCCCGGATGTATGTATAGGTCTAAGAAAAGGTGGTAAATCCTACGGACGCAAGCAACATTCCCCCCAAACAACATTCTTCTTTTGTTTAAGACTCTTATTTATTTAAACAGAGTCCAGTACTGTTCGAGGAGACTTCGCGACTAGTGCCAAATAACGCAGTACTGGTGGAGATAGCACCACATGGTCTACTCCAAGCTATACTCAAACGTTCGATGCCAGCTAGCTGTAAGAATATACCTTTAACTAGAAGAAAGCATCCCAATAATACATTTTTGCTTGAAGCTATTGGAAAGTGAGTAATTTTAATTTTTACAATATTCCAAGCTATATTAGACAGCGCCATCTAGACCCTAACTAAGCATAGGTTGTACTTAGGGTTCTAGAACACGGATAAATATACTCAGATACTTTTTTTTTTGTAAATACATACATTTTATAATAATAATAATATCATTTATTGCGTCAGATATGGTATTATACATGGGTTACAGTTATACAATTGCAGGTTGCACATATTTAGCCATTATACAGCATGCAACAGGCAATACCTATACTATTTATACTACTAAAAATAGTAGTTGTACTAGTTGAAAATTCAACTTAAAACTTAAAAGCTCCAACTAATTAATAGAATAAAAAATACTAGAACTATAATTTTTATATATTTTAATGATTAAAACAAGTTCTTAACTATAATTACCTGCTAGTTTGGTGTTATATCCAACATAAATTAGCTTTTATTCAAAGCACATCACATGACAAAGTAATCACATGTCCATTATGAAGAACATTCAGGAGATACAAGACTGTTTTGAGAAGAGGATGGCAAGTTTTGAAGCAGAACTTCTCAAGAAATCTTCGAACGCTGCTAGTCTGACTGGTCTTGCCGAAGAGTTTTCTTTATTCAAAAGTCTCATTCTTGACACCATGAAGTCCTTCCAAATGCAGATGGAGGTGATGGCACGTGAAGTGCACAACATGGGGACACGCAGCCACCGCAAAATAATTTTATTTTAAATCAAAATTAAAACCTTATTTTTTAAATAATACTTTACCAAATTGCAAATAACAATATTATTTTATATGATAATGGACAAAACTGCAACGTTATTGTTTCTATTAGCTTTGAACACAGTCTTGTACATAAAAGAGCAGTACTCAACTCTAAGCGGGGCATTGTTTTTGACTTGATCGGTGCTACTTTGTTTATGGAGATTTTGTCTATGGAACGTGCGCAAATGCAGGCTCCGTATGCTTTTTCAGAGGCATCTGAAAAAAGTATGCAGTTCCACATTTTGATCGTTGGTTTGTAAAACCCATCTAGGTATCTGGATTTTGTTCAATTGAAGTAGTTGCTTGAGGAACGATATGCAAGGTTGCTTTATGCTGTCAGGTACTTCCTCATCTCAATCAACCTTTGATGGCCATAGCTTTTGCAAGATAATTTTGCCTCAACAATAGTAGTCCCTATTAGTCCTAAAGGGTCAAAGATTTGACTGATTAGAAATAAAATGCTATGCACTATCAGTGCATCTACATTATTAACCAATGAAGACCTAAGGTTTTAGAAGTGGTGGTGGATTATTGTTTTCTGATATATTCAGACTCTTATTTTGTATTTCATTGTTAGTAATAACCTGAAGAATCTCTGTTGAATTTGACTGAAATTTTCTCATGTTGAACTTGGCAGATGATAATACCGATTTGATACCCTTGCACAGCTCTATGACCATTTCCTTCGATGTACAATGCGATTAAATGCGGACTGTAGTATACTGGTATAAAAATAAAAGTTACAATAATTAAATATAGGTAAGGTACGTGATAATTCACGCGAGTAGCGTGCGGTTGCGGTCGTGTCGTGTTTGGCAAGTAGTGGCGGCGTTAAGCGACTCAAGTGCCCGCGCCGCGTGCCCCCGCCACCGCGCCGAAACCTCGCGCGTGGGCCGCCGCCACGCGTCAGCCGACGCTCTGTCCGAGTTGCGAATGTAAAATAAGCATAAACTGCACTTTAATATAAGTTACATGTTCTCAATTATTTTTCATTGTATTTTTTTGCTTATGTATTTATTTGTCTATTGCTCTCTTTTATGTATATTCTTCTACTATATGTAATTTATCTTTATTTAACTTTATAATATACCTTTTGAGCGCACACCTTACTGCCCTTAAATCGATTTCCTATGTTCGCTCCATCCCATGGTTGCCTGTAAGAGATTGCCTCAGTGCGATAAGGCCGCCAATTGTATTAGCCACCCAACCTTGCTGTGCTCCTATTGCTTCAAATTATTTTGGTGTACAATAAAGAGATATATGTATTATTATTATTATTTATGTTATAGGGGGCAAGCAGACGGCTCACCTGATGGTAAGTCATTTACCATCAGGTGAGCCGTCTGCTCGTTTTTTACCGCCGCCCATGGGCACCTGTAACTCAAGAGTCACAAGTGCGTTGCCGCCCTTTAAGGTGGGAATAGGGGAAGAGGGGGAGAAGGGAGAGGGGATTAGAGAGGAGAGGGGGGAGAGGGAAGGGTTAGGGCCTCCGGTAACTTCACTCACGCGGCGAAAAGCAATGCAAGCATTGTTTCACTGCCGGTTTTCTGTGAGGCCGTGGTATCGAGCGGAGTCGTGCCGGCCCATACGTGCCGAAGCATGGCTCTCCCACGTGTATAGTTCGTAGTACTTATTGCGTAATATATTTTTTTGTTTTCTAATTAAAGTTTTTTTTTAAAGTTGAATGGTGTGGTTACAGTGTTACACAATAAAATATTGTTTTGTATAAGTGTGTATGACGTGTTCAAACATGTATGTATGTATTTCTGTAGACTATATAAGTAAGATATTAAATAAGTAGGCCAGTCGCAAATAACAGTAGCGAATAAACACAGTTTGAGAATACTCGTATATTTTATTTGCATACTTATAACTACAGACAATTAGGGAAACTTGATCACTCTACTTGGAAATATTGATTTTTAATTTATTGGTATCTAACCATTTAATTAAATCACAAAATGTCCTATTTATTTCTAAATGTATGTTCTGTTTCTTATCATGTTCGATAATAATGGCTGTATTATCTCCAAACAACAAACATGATTATTCACGCACACAAATATTTGCACTGAGGGCGAATTGAAATCGAGACCTCTGACGTCGACAGTCGTTACACTCGAAACATAATAGCGAGTAACTCTTACTCGGTTCTCGGTTACTCGGTAAAATGTGTACTCATTGCATCTCTAATAAGCACAAATAAAATCACAATTAATATTTTTTAGGCTGTATCTGGAAGGATGCAATACAAATCTGCAAGTTTTGTATCCGAAAATTGAGATGCCTGTATCCACTGGCACGCCTTTCCTGTCTCACTTCGTCAAATGGGCTCATGATGAAAAATGGTAAGGAGCAATTCTTTTCTGAAAAGGAAAAAGGAACCTTTATAGGATCACTTTGTTGTCCGTCTGTCTGTCTGCCAAGACCCTTTTTCTCAGGAACCCGTGGACGCATCAAGTTGAAATTAATATTAAATATATATACATGCGGTTTCGTGAAGCTGTAAAAAAATCAAGCTTCTAAGTTAACTCAATCAAAAGATATGGCTACTTAACTAACTTTTAAACTTTCGCGTTCCATTATATACTTATAATATGTATTTATACGGGGACTCAGGCACTTCAGAGGTATGTAATACCTATTTCGTGATCACGTTAATTCCCGTATAAATACATAATTAAGTATGGCTACCCTATAGAGTACTTCTCATTGAGCTAGAATCATGAAATTTGGTAATAAGCAAGGTCTGACAGCATAAGTAAAGGAAAAAATCCAAAAGTCGTTAATTTGTTATTATAACATATCAAAAAAAATACTCTGGAATGGATTGGACGTACTATCTACATACGAGGTTGTTTGCTTATAGAACCCTCGGTGCGCGAGTCAGATTCGCACTTGTTCGGTTTATATTTTATAAGACATCTATTCTGTTATAATTGCCATCTCATCGTTTCAGGCCAGTACCCATATATAATTCTGCAAACAGAAAGACTGCTGCACATTGTGATTTTATATTAGCTATACACGATAAAGAACACGCTTATCTAAGGGGACATTCAATTAGAGGTAAATGTATTTACGTTCAATATACTTATTCCATGCAAATTACCGTTCTAAAAATACAAAAAAAAAATACTTCTTTTATATAAATCGGGACATATTGTCTGTCTTTTAAGAAATAATGCTGAACTGCATGAAACTATATGCAATAAAATACTGACGATGTTGTTGAAATATCCCATTTGTACGGACATGCCGCTTATAAAAACAAACAAAAAAAAAGTAGGCAGTCATGGAACTGCCGACAGAAGTGAAAACTTAAAACGATGTGTCGCGTCAACGAAATTTTGAATAAAGGTTTTCGCTATTGAGCACTATATGCGTTATAAATGTTCACCTTAATTACAATTATGTTTTTTATTTATTTTACCATATGAATTGAGCACACAATAAGTACTTTTTTGTACTTATTATATTTTTAAAAATTAATTAATAAGGAGCTGACAGAACTCAATGTTTAGATTAGCGCCCTCTAGTGGATCTATATATGTATTATTAGCGTGACAGTGCGAGTTCAGAGCTTTTGCTCCATAGCAAAAGTGCACAACGTGCCTAAAGAAGTTTTCTCTTCAAAAACCCCGGTGGTAGTAGGACTGCACGCCAGAAGTGAAAACATAACTTACATACATACATCTGTAGTGTAGGTCACGCGAGTTCAGTGCTTTTTCCCCATACGAAAAGTGCCCAACGTGGCTAAAGAAGTCTTCAGACACATCTGTATATCTGTAACTGAGCGTAATGGTCACGCGAGTTCAGTTCTTTCTCCCTATACCAAAAGTGCCCAACTTGGCTAAAAAAGTTTTCAGACACATCTCTATGTATCTGAGCGTGATGGTCACGCGAGTTCAGTGCTTTTTTCCTATACTAAAACAATCTTCAAAAATCATAGAATTTGAAACGAAAGTTAAAGAAAAACCGTAGTTTAACTTCACGCATCTCAAACGAGGCAGAGCTTGTACTATGGTAACCAGACTGCTGATAAAGCTGATACATAAATACATACATACTATAGATCTATTACAGCCAGACAAAGAACAAATGAGCGTGCTCATCACACAATGATTTGTCGTGGGTGGCAATCGAACCACTACCAGGCAAGACGAAAAACATAACTAACTAAAGGATTAAAATGTTTCCAAAAAAATATCGGATTTTTTCCGGCTGATTGTTATTCATAACGATTCTTAAATATAAATAACATTTTTTGAAACACGTTGTACTCGTAAATACCAGAATATATATACGAGCAGATATATATAGAGGTTATACTACCCACCCAGGTTAAATAATTGTGTGATGAGCACATTCACTTGTTCTGTGTCTGGGTGTCTGTGTTTATCCATAATATGTATGTATTCAGTAATATGTAGATATGTTTATCAGCAGTCTGTTTACCATAGTACAGGCTCTGCCTAGTTTGAGATCAGACGGCCTTGTGTGAGATTGGTATTGGTAGAGGTAGAGGGCTCTGTTTTAGCATTTAGACTTCAAACGGTCCATTTTAGAAATGGAAACACTAAGAAACGTTTGACACTTCTCTAAGCCTGCAGACAAAGAGCAATAATTACTTACTACTTACTATGGAGGGAACATTTTAAGTAAGAGCACAAAACATATCGACGGTTTCGTTCTCATTAAGGCGTCAAGTCTGTAACACAAATTGAGATCAAAACTCGTCAGCTTGTGCATTTAAATAGGCGATAGATACTACCGTCGGGCTCTTGCGTTACACCTTTCAGAGTATCAGCTGACAATCTTTCCACCGGGATACAGCCAGCTGACATTTTTATTTATTCGCAATAGCATATAAACTGTAATCTTATAAATTTTCAATTGAGAATAAATTACTGAACGTATAAGTACATATTTCTTTCACATTCATGTGACCAGCTGACGTATAATCCACCACTCTATAGTAAGCTGACTTTCCTTTTTCTTTAAAATATTGGTTTAGCTATAATTTGATACAATTTTCAATCGGGAGGGAATGACTAAAAAAAATTTTTTTTTCTACGTGTGCGGGAGGCCGCTGCTTCTCAACCCCCCAACGGAACCACTGCTGACGTTCACGAGGCTTCATGAAACAACTTTTTAAAGCATTTTACGAAGTATCGCCCGAGAGGAAATGACTGACGAAATTTGTACCTGGCTCGTGGACTATACCTTTTTAGCAACTTTGACACCAGATTTTAGGTTTTTATTTATTCTGTCTTCTTCTCTGTGATTTTTTTTTATTGGGTCTGATTGATCAACAAAATAAAACTAGCAAATATAGATTCCGGATTTTATCTTTTTAATTGATTTATCGATATTTATGACATCCATTACTATTGACACCTATTTGTATACCTACATGAGTTTTTACAGTAAAAATGGGGTCATGGCTACGCTAAGAAGTAACCGATGCAGTACATCGTCTCTGTCACTCTTATGACGTTTTGTATACGTAAAGAGAGATAACTGTAGATTTTTTGTTTTTGCTCAAAACATTCCCTCTATAGTAATTATTGCTCTTAGCCTGCAGATCTATACGCCGACTGACATTTTGTCACCTGTCAATCCAATGTCAAATGCCATCGAATATAGATGTCATAGCCAATAGATAACGTGAAATTTTCAGAACAACATTTCACCCTCTCCTAAGGGTAATAGCGTGATATTTAATTTATAACCTTTCTTAATCATTGGGTATCAAATTGTAAATACAATATCAGAAATTCCTAAATACCAAAATAGCTAAGGAACCACAAGCAACTAGGCAAATTCTAGGAGTATTTTTGCTCTCCTGTAAAATTAAGAAAATGTAGATACGTTTATCTGGTTTTTATACTGCGAAATGCAAATATACTTTTTCTAATAAATCTGGTGGTGCCAGAGATTAACCTCTTTAACTTTATTATTAGAATAGATTTGACAATAGTGTCTATATCTAATGCCTAGCATAATAAACTTTTAAACTTTCGCGTTCCATGATATATGTATATTTACGTTTACGGGAATTAACACGATCACGTAATAGGTATCACATACCTTTGGATTACCTCACGTTTCAACCAGGTGCTGTATGTAGTACCTATTATGTGACTGCGTTAATTCTCATCAACAATTATATAGTATAATAAAGTTTTTTAAATCTATTATAGGAAAAACTGTGTATCCATTTGCCGCTAGTCTTACGCTAGTGTGGGACACACTTGCCATGTTAATGGGAGTTCCAAAAAAGGAATTATCCGTGGAGTTCAGTAATATACAATTTTACGCACAACCGATATTGCATGACAGCCGCCAATTGAAACTTAGTGTGTCTATACAGAGAGGAAAAGGGAGCTTTGAGGTATGTATGGAGGTCAATTGTCTATGGAAACTAGAAAATATTGTTTCAAAGATCATAATGAATCCGCAGAGTACGGTTTTGGAGAAATGTTATTATGATTATAGTATATGAATCCAAAAACCAATGTTTTTTTATTTAATGCGGAGTGTATTAAAAATATTGGTTTTTGGGACTTTCTTTTCTAAAGTAAAGATTACATATTCCTATGCCTTCTCTCTCAATTTGTCATTTCATTTCATTTTTTTTTTCATTTATTTATTTCTGAACAATGTATATTGTACTGAAATGTTTGGAAGATACATTATTTTTATAAATATTTCAATTATTAGCTAAATATAATGGTTGCAATCTTACACATGACCCTAATTTTGTCTTATATTACAATTCATTCATTATGTCTAAAAATAGTCAATATCAATAAAATAAAATAAAACTAAAAGCAATTAAATCATTAAAATCATAAAAATCAATAATCAGTTTGTTTACATGTATAAAATGTCAATATTATTAAATAAAAATAAAGGAATAAAATTAACAATTTAAGAAATTTAAGAATAAAAATCAATTTTATCACAATTCATTTACACTATATAAGCATCTATTCAATAGGCATTTCTTTAATTTTGGTTTGAAAGCACTAGTTAGTGTAAAGAGTACTCTTGAGATCTTCAGGCAACTTATTAAATAATTGAACTGCTTGGTAATGCGGGCTGTGCTTTATAATATTAAATTTAGGAACTATTTTCAGTTAAATTTTTTTTTTTGGAGTCTCTTCTCTCATTTCTCTTTCATCATTTGTTTCGAATTGATAAATATATTTTGCAAAATTGGTAATACTACTAAGATGTACAAACCCGGAATGGTCAAAATGTTTAGGCTAGTGAAATATGGTCGACAACTCTCTATTTGTGGTATACGCATAATAGTCCTAATTGCTCTTTTTTGCAGAATAAAAGCTCGTTGAAGGTTGTAACTAAAACTTTGTCCCCAAAATTGTATACTATATCTAAACCTCGATTCAACAAGTGCATAGTAAACCACTTTCAATTGATCATCACTATCAATATCATCTCTTAATGATCTTAGAGCGCCTTTAATTCGGGTTTCCAATTTAGCATGTCAGCTATGTGTACACCTAGAAATTTAACTTCTTTTGCCAGTTCAATTTTATTTTCACCTAATGTTATGTCTATATTATCTTCATTTCGTGCTGTTGTCCTAAATAGCATAATTTTAGTTTTACTAGCATTTATTATGAGAGAAAAACCCGATAACACTGTGTTAATTGATTGAGTCAAACTTTTTATGTCTTTTGCTGCTAAAATTGCATTAGTGTCATCGGTAAAAACTGTAAGTTGGCAATCTGGTGTCATTTTGTTTACATAGTTGATTAAATCATTAGTAAAAATAATGAACAAGATTGGCCCTAGAATGATCCTTGTGGAACACCCGTTTTAGTGTGAATTATCTATAAGAATTTTTATATCCACTATCATAAGTTTTACAAACTTCAACATACATTTTTCTATTTTTAAGATATGTAGAAAATAATTCTAGCGATTTTCTTCTCACTAGATAAAAATTTAATTTATTAATTAGTATCTCATGATCTACAGTATCGAATGCAGAACTCAAATCTAGAAATAGGCCTGCTACTTTCATTTTATTGTTAATATTTTCTGTTATATCTTGCATCAATTTATATATCGTTTATATGTCAGAATTCTATATTCCCGTATTTTGTTCTAAATTCGTTTATCACATTCTTAACAAAATAAAGGCTAGGGCACATAAAGTTTAATAAGTTTGGTGGTGCCCTTTTCATCCTCACTGATTTTTTTTCTTTTATCTCCCGTTATGCTAAGGAGGGAAGTGGATTTATAACATTTCTCATAATATGATATCCTTAATAATAAAATAATCTCCCACAATAAGTTTCATTAAATCCGTTACGGGTTCAAATACAGTTAACTTTCCCTGGTGCTCAACGAGTGACATACTTTTTGTTTTCGTGGGTCACTGGTGTTCATCAGGAGTGCCCATTCACACTTACTCCCAAAGAAACAATATACACCTACTGCCAAGTATATCTATCAAATTATCTTATTACGCAATTTTTAAGACATCGATGCCTCATCAGTCTCATCATTACAAGCATTTCATATTTCTTAAATTTTTTTTACGATGTTAATAACATCACAGAAATTAAGGGAAAGTATTATGAATGAATGATTACTAAAACTTTAATGACCTTTGTATTAAGATTTTAGATGGCAAGTCGAAAGTTGCAATTGGATTTATAACACCTTTAGACGCGAAAAAATCACAAAATGTTGCGAACGTGGAAAGCCAAAATATGAACTATACTGCAGAAGATATTTACAAGTTACTACGAGACAGAGATTATTTTTATAGGTAATAAATTTATTGTAAATGTAATAAAATTACTTCGTAGGAAGACTTGGAATTCCCGGCTCCAGGTTCGCGACCCTGACCTACTCGAGCTAATGCTTACCCTCCCATATCCTAACGAATAAGCAATATCCCTTTCCTTTTATGGTTGCCGTACCTGCCTCTCCATTTCAATATACTTCCAATTTACCATCTTTAATTCTCGGTTGTCGGCAATAGGCTTGGCCCTATTACGTGAGTGAGAATAAATTATAATTGGTAAAATAAGCGGGTTTAATACGCCTATCCCTGCAATCAGCTGGTCGCGACGGCGCCGTACGTTGGTCATTCAGGTCATTCACCGTACTGCACAAACATAATACCTACGATTGTTAAGTTTATATTGCGTCACATCAAATGAAACTAATGACTATAAATCCTTAATCTTGCATTTTTATGATGAACTGACTTTTGTATTATGATAAATATTCACAGAAAGACGTTTTTTGTAAATTTTTCGCATAGCTCAAACTTACACGCTGTATACACATCCCTGGTGTGCAGAGTTCGCGATAACATCATGGCTAGATTTTTTTTAAGCAAATCCTAATGTTATAATGTTCCATTCTTTCATTATAATAATCGACCTCCATCTTTTCATTATTTCAAAAGTCTATGTTTATTTAACACAGTGGCGAGTTTCGAAGTATCGAATGCATTGACGAGTCTCTTAGCAGCGCTACGCTCGTATGGCATGACAACTGGGTCACGTTTATCGATGGTATGCTGCAGTTAAACGCGTTGAGACAACAACATCATTCTGTCTCACAACCTACAAGTATCCGAGTACTACGCATTGACGTTATAGCTCACGGCAAAGATGTTCTTCATTCTTCGCAAATATCCGATGATAAAATTTTGTTGGACGCTAAAGTTTCCGACGAATCTGATAGTACCAGGTAATTTTATATTTAAAGTTATTCTAGGGCTTAGTTAAAGCCCATGAAAGGTTCATGCATTTTAAGCTCAGCATAGCACAGCAACAACTTGGTGCAAATTTGACAACCTGCTTCTTTTACTGTGACGATGACGTTGCGTGTGCAACGCAGGGAACGTAATGGTGGCTTTGTAATATATGAAAAGGTTACGGACATGTTAAGAAGTCTAAAGAGATGATTTCTTTAGACCTCGTAACTTTGAAAGTCTCGCACAAGGCACATCATAAGTAAATAACCAAACAGAGACACATTTGCACTGACAGTGCAAATTTATAAGGTGATCACAGGCGGATAAGATAAAATAAAAAAAAGTTTGTCTTCTTTTTAATTATTTAAGACTGAATACTTTTTGAACTTGAAATCAATAAAATTAAAAAAAAGAATCCTTACATAGTTGTTAGAAAAAACGTATTATTACCAATTAGAACAATAAAATGGAACGGAGACAAAACTTTTAATAAGCATATAAATTTACACCTGTTTTGATACACATAAAGATAAAATTGAACAAACAAAACGATTATTTTGTACCTACGTCATGTCAAAAGTGTCGAGGGATCAAGGACGTTTTAGAGTATCACCGCAACTGAGGATTATTATTTTAACTTTTTTGGGTTTAGCGTTTTTACAAAACCATTACAAGTGGTCACTACTGTCACTCTCGGTACTATGCAGAGCGTTATAAGCCGCCTTTTGATACGCTATCGTATCACGGGTAATGTGGCCGAACGACATGAAGGACGATCTCGCATTACCACTCGCAGACAGGACCGGTGCATCCAAAATACTGCTCGACGCAATCGTACCATGACCGCCATGATCTTGGTTACCAGGCTCCACAGCTCTTCAGGCCTGCTGATAAGCGAAAAAACCATCCGAACTCGTTTACGTGAAGTGGGTCTACATTCACGAAGGCCGCTGAGAGTTCCACCTATAGCACCCTGCAATAGGGCCCTTTAACAATGGGGTCGCGAACACAGAAATTGGGAGAAAGAAGACTGGCGCTGTCTTTGTTTTTCCGAAGAATCTCGTTTTGGTATGAGGCCGGATACAAAACGTACTCGAGTTTGGAGGACCTCTGGACGTCAAGAACATTTGAAATTTTGTCAGGAAGTTCATTCATATAGAGGGGGAATAATAATGGTTCGGTCCGGTTTGTGGATCGGTGGGAGAACCGATCTCATTTGGATCAGGAGCAACCTCAATGATTAGATTTATGCAGAGAGGATTGTTTCAGACGTGATTATCCTTTGCAAAGCCGGTTGGGTGATTCGTTTCGACTAATGCACGATAATGTACGTCCACACATGACTAGAGCCCTCCTAACCCTGACTAACACGCACTCTTGCCGATGCTCGTATCAGCGTTCTGCCGTGGCCTGCTCAATCACCAGACCTCAACCCAATTGAGAACGCATGGGATATGGTCCAAAGAAGAGCACTGCCGAGTATGGATGCCGTGCATACCGTAAACAACTTTTTGACTTGTTAGAAAGAATTTGGGCGGTCATTCCTCAAAGTGATTTTAATGAACTGATTTTAAGCATGCCAAATCGCTGTGATTGTGTGATTCGTGTCAATGGTGGAAACACAGATTATTAATTTTTTTATCTTTACAATAAAAATTTAAAAAATCCTCATATTTGCGTCGACATTGTACACAACAACAATAACTTAGATTACTTTCCCATAATTTGCAATAATTGCAATTTTTCTTAATTTTTTACAAATTACTTAAAATTAATTTATTAAATTACAAATACAAGGATAAGTTCGTAAACATTAAGAATTAAAGTTTCTTACGTTCTTACGGTCTGGAAGACTAGATTTGGTAAATATTAATGGGTTTTTTTTTACTTAACAATGTACGTGATCCCTAAATCCCTTGAGACTTTTGATGTGTGTATAATAGAAGTGAATATATAGCATTTAAAAATATTTTCTTTTAGAAACTACTTTTAATATTTGTTCTTATAATTTCCGTTTTTAAATCATTTGTTCTACCTTTTAATTGAATGATAAATTCTAAATATAACAAAGTTTTTTGAAATAATCTATAGGAAAACTCTCACCAAATACCATATGTCTCACCAAATGGCATACCAAATTTTCAATTGTCCACTTTATGTTTTATTGTAAATATACAAATATTTAAAAACATATGCGAAAAACAAATATAATGTAGGACGTGCACGCCATGAGCCCTAAAGCTGAACATTGGCAGAGACGGTATAAACCGGTTTATCTCCGTACGCGACGAGGCCGTAAGCCGTAAGGTGTCCCTTTGGCTCTGTTCCGTTTCTTTACTCACGTGTATGAGGCCCGTCTCGATGCCCGCTGCTGCAAAATTCTTATCCCGCTTTTTAGAGGGCATCCCTTGATTGGGTAAGCTCAAATAAACAGTATTTATTAAACTTTTTGTTAGGACATCACTTTTTACGATAATTGTTTCTTACTCAGTATGCTTTTAGCTAATAATAATGATTTGTCTTTTGAATGTAGATGTGGTGGAGTTTTAATGAAGACTATTCAATATCAACACTTGCCACCGGTGGTTACAAAAATGGCATTAAAAACTTTGAAGTTCGTTCCATATTTTAAATCTGCGTTAGATGTAAGTTTATATTTTTAATTGCTACTACCCTAGTTTTGGCTAAAGTTGCAACTTTATAAAAAAAAAAGAAAAATCATGAATTTCAGACATTTTAAATAACAAATAACATTCTTTTTTTGTTTTTTAATCACTGCCATATAATCAATAGTGAGTATTGCCTCCTTTAGCTTTGATGACGTCATGCAACATATTATGAAGACCATCCATGTTGTCAGATTGATTCCACTCTTCTATCGCAGCTATTTTGAGGTCTTTAATGGTGGTGGGTACAGTTTTTCGCGCTTTAATGCGTCTTTTCAAATTATCCCAGATGTGTTCAATGGGGTCAAGGTTGAGTCTCAAGTCTGAGTGCCGCCCTCCTTCAAGTATTGAGTGACACTTCTGGCAACATGAGCCCTTGCATTGTCGTGCATTAAAATTAAATCGTCTGCAATGAATGGGGCAAAAGGAAAGGCATGTCCTTCTAAAACCTCCTCCAAGGACTTAGTTGCAGTTTCTCTTCCTTTTTCAAACACGACAAGTTTCGTACGAGCTTTATGAATGACATATTATGCGTTTAGTGCTCATTTGATCCTCATTTCCAAACCTCCACAAACTATAGGTTTTGTGTCCCCACATTACATCTTCTTTCAACTCCCACCGCTTACGTAAGTCAATATTCCCCTTTCTATCAACAAATATTACAATAAAATAAAGCAATTGTGACATTTTTGTTCTTTAAAATATGCAGGTTTCTTCATCCCTTGAAGTTTATCTCCAAATAGTTGCTGAAAATCTAAACAAAGATGTACTTAACGTGGTTGGAATACAAACAAAAGCTAAGGAAGGATCTATATTCAAGGAAATACGTCCCGTCCTCAATAATGTGTTTAGAATGAAAGTAAACTATGAGGAAATTTCTACCGAATTGGCCACAAATAACTTCAAATTCGAAAATGTTGATGTGATTCTTGTTCAGAATTTAACTACCGATGAGAACGTACGTTTAAATTTATGATATTTAGATATTATAAATGAATTTAACTACTTATAATTTACTATAATATTGATCACTATCAACAGGTACATCAGACATTGAAAGAGGTTCTACATCACGACCAATTTGTGGTAAGCGAAGAAAGTGCAGCACGGCCTGATCGCTTCCGGTTCTCTTCAATTTACCGATTGCTTTCTATGCATAATTTAATGGACAGTAAAACCGATCAGCAGTCAGTACTCCAGTTGGTTCGGTGGGGCCCAGCCACGGAACTAACTAATATAACCACTGTATCAGTCCGCAAAGAATCTGACATTGAATTTTTGACGTCAAGTCATGCTAAATTAGCTTCAGGGCACAGCCTCCTAGTAATTACTTGTTATCCTTCACCACCCGGACTAAAAAATCTAGTATCTACATTGCGGAAACAATCATTAAGAAATAAGATATACATGGTAACAATTAAAAATACCAGTGATTCTGATGTTCAAAAACAGCTTTGCAATCTCCAGTTGGCAAATAATTGCGTGAATGATGTAAGTAAAAACATTTAATAAATTAAAAATAATAAGGTACATAAATTAAAGAATACATTACACATACAACTATTTAGACAATGGACTTAAAATATTTACTAACACCTAGACTAACAATAAATAAATTAAAAATACAGACTATTTACATGCAGCGTCATAAAATTTCTCCGCATTACTGCCGACTAGTAGAGTTCCAAGAAGACTGCCAGATGATTGCCACGTTTAAAGGCAATGTTAATTCTTTGGGCCAGTCCTCTGGTCACGAGAAGCGTCGATCACTCGCTTAGCTAGTCCCTCTTAAACAGAACAAGTACTCTAACCTTATGACCCTAAAGTCTCTACCCGAAAAGACTCGAAACAATCAACAACTATTGTATTTATAATGCAGCATTAGGTTGAACTTTAGCAGAATAATGTTTTTGTTTTTTCAGGGTGTTTGGGGAGATGAGTTTTACTTGCCAGTGACGGAGAGTACTGAGGCAAGGGAAAATGTAACATTGCAAAGTGTACAACTTGGCGATAACAAATCACTGGAGTGGGTGCAGGCTCCCGAGTTGATTGAACCTGGTGTAACTGTCAATGTAATTACGTTTTAGTTTATTATTGCTTTATTAGAAATATAAACTTCAAAAGTGTCTCACTACAGAGTTCAATTCCATTTTCCACCTCTGACATCGTTCAAATAACGTCACTATGAATAAATGTTGGTTTCTCTTTGCACTAATTTTGGTTAAAACCATTAAACGGCTTTTTTTAAAGGTTAATGTTGAAATTCACGATGCACAGAACAATATTTGACTGTCAAGTGAAATCAGTTTCTCTTTATTAAACGTCAAAACGATAGGTTATGTAGAAACTCGTATGAAATAAGGGGTTGTGACGTCACACCACGCTGTTTTTAACCACCGACGCAAAAAGAGGGGTATTATAAGTTTGACGTCGATGTCTGTGTGTGTGTGTGTGTTTGTATGTGGCATCATAGCTCTCAA
Organism: Euplagia quadripunctaria; assembly: GCA_963859945.1. Classification (NCBI taxonomy): domain Eukaryota; kingdom Metazoa; phylum Arthropoda; class Insecta; order Lepidoptera; family Erebidae; genus Euplagia; species Euplagia quadripunctaria. The sequence continues at coordinate 21,260,208 of OY982577.1, read as the reverse complement.
ATGGATGGACCGATTTCGATGCGGTTTTTTTCATTTGAAAGCCAGTTTCCTTGCGGTGGTTCTTAGCTATGTTTGGTTAATATCGGTGATATCAGTACCAAAATAATGTCAAGTATTTTGTAATCATTGAAGGGATTTTGGAGTCGGGGGTGTTTTAAATTTATCAATTATAGCTAGCAGCGCTGGTAATGATGGAAAAATAACAAACGGGAAAATTGTAATAAATTAGATTTTTTAAGGTAAAATACCCAATTTTCGACAGTTCACGTGCACCTTTGTTCGACATTACAACGTTAACTAACAAAAAATAAGAATACATTTTTAATTCGGCAAGCATTTGAAGCATAAACCATACACAAAAATTACTATCTTATCTATATGTCGTTGTGCATAACGTTTCCTACATTCGGCTATTTTGAAAAAATGGCAACGTATCGACCGGCGGAGATTTCTATTGAAAATGTAGTTTATTAGCGAAATCACTAAGGAGGTGAGTAAGATATATTGCCCGTAACTTTTATTTATTTTGCTTGACCGGGAGTACGAATTATTTATTAAGTTAGGATACAAACTTATTACTTTTAGTAATTTCTTTGCAATGGCAAGGTTCTGTCATAACACGCTAGTCGATCATGGGATTTTTTTTGCATGTTTCAATCTTTGACAAATGTCGAAACGTTTTTTTTTATTAATTTGTGCAGCATAATTTAATTTTTCGTTTTTCTAAGTTTTTCAGCACTTTAAAAATAAAATACTTGCATTTAAACCATCAAACTGTTTCCAATAATCGACAGCCGTGCCAACACAATAACACCTTTTTTTGTACCCTATTTATTCAATAAAGAATTTTATTTGATTTGATGATTGGGTACTATACCACATGTCCCAGTAATCGACATGTATATATTATGGCAGGAATGGCACCTAAAAAAATTACACAACTATTCAAATGGCACAGACGATAGCAGCACTCAGAAAAGGTAAAAAGGTTGCAACTGCAACATAAAGGATCACCTTATATGATTAAATTTCCGGTGAGAGTCCAGTCGAATGTTCTATGGGCCGAACGTATTTTCTTCGGAAGAAGAGGCTACTTTAGAAAAATGGATACTAGAGATGAGTTGCTAGAGTTGAGAGCGTGCAATGCATCATCATTGACCCACTAAAGACAACTTTTACCAACAATATAGGCCAGGAATAAAATGGTACCATGTTCCTCTAAACAAACACTACATCGTCTGAGAAAACGGAGTCACTTTTAACAACAGTACGAGATGCCGTTTTAGAAGAGGATATAAAGCGTTGGCTTGGAGAAGTGAAACCTTCTGTACGGGAAAACAATCTTATAGAAGTATTAGAAGATCCGTCAATAATTTTCACCAAGACGAAAGTGGGACTAAATTAGGACCATAATCTCCTAATAGAAAAATAGTAGCCTAAGTAACGAGTTGTGTTAATTACACGCCACTGTTTGTTTATTATGTGATTAATTAATTGAAATGTTTAAGAGACTGTTTAAGATTTATTTTTTATTTCTAAATCATCATAATACTTAAATATTTAACGGCTAGTAAAATAAGCTTATCGGCCATTTTAGGGTGTGTAAGCAAGAAGTTGATGATTGGGTGACGATTAATAGAACAAGTCGATTACTAGATTAGAACATGTCGATTACTAGATTAGAACATGTCGATTACCGGGTGTCAATAAATTAAATTCTACAGTCGATTGTTAGGCAAAAAAGAGCTTTAATTTAATATTTTTCTTTATTTATTAACATGACACTTATTTTTACTTTAAAATATTATACAAAGCTCCTGAAGTTTTACCCAATGGATCAAAGTACCATAGAATGTCATAAAGGAACCAAATATTTAAAAAAATGCTTGTTTGCGTACGTTAATACCGATAGTTGGGGAATTAAATGTTAACCTTAGGAAATCAACAATATAGCTTTCAACCTTTTTTATGAAACTTCAGTTGACGCAATTCATGAAAATTGATTATATTGGAAGACAATTTCGATAGGTATGTTTAAATTATTTTCTAATGTTCCTCAACTATACTTACATTTATTTTAGGTCCATTACGCTGGAATAAATACTATTGACATGAAAAATGCCAACAGTTCGTTGTACATACGAAATGTTAATAATTGCTATGGGATGGACCTTAGTGGGATCACTGAAAGGTACTTAAAATAAAAACTCCCTAAATAAAAAATATCTCATGTTAACGATTCACGGCATTACACACATGCCTGTTTCGGGGAAGCCCAACTCGTTCCGGTGCCAACAGAGGTCTTTTATCAAGGGGCGAAGAGACCTGTCGTGTTGGCCAGGCTCTACATCCTTTATAAAAGGCCTCTATAGGGGCCTAAACAAGTCAGGATTCCTCGAAACACACATGAGAACAACCATGTTTATTTTATAACTATGAATGTCACTCACGGCTTTAATTATTCTATGTTCTGTTCTATGATAGCGGTCAGCCGGTAATGGGTTTAGTGCGAAGTGGTGCGGCAAGTACAAAAGTCCGCGTACAGCCGGAACTACTGTGGCCAGTTCCGGCGCATTGGAGTCTTGAAGACGCCGCGACCGTACCGCTAGCCTATGTTCAAGCGTTCTATTGTCTCGTAAGTGCTATGTGGCTAATTTTGTGTAAAAACTTCAACATACTCAAAACTACATACTACCAATTTACTTTGTTTAACAGGGAATTACTATTAGACTATTCCCGGGACAATCAGTTCTGGTGCATGGAGGAGCAGGTGCCTTGGGACAAGCGATAATATCCATTGCTTTAGCTCACGATTGTGAGGTATTCACAACAGTCAGTGACATACACAAAAAATATTTTTTACTAAAACTATTTCCAGCTCTGAAAGGTATGTTTATTTCCTGATACTACACTTCAATGAATGGCATGTATTTGTCCAATTAAATATTCTCTCTTCTCTCTATCCCTCCTCCCCGTCTCTCTTTCACTTTATTTTTCTGCCGACCCTCTTTCTTATTTATGCTGCTGGGATCTGTTTCTTGATGCTCTACTCTACATATAAGCAGCTTGTTCGCTAATTCCAATTTCATGATGAATACTATTTTCTTAAGTAGCCTTCTGCAGTCAAATCTCAAAAAATCAAAAATATTTCCATTTAATTTGTTTTTGTTTACTGTCTTATCTTCTTTACATATTAAGATGTAAAGAGAATTCTTTGTACGCTTTTTAGGATTCCGTTCCTCAAAGGAAAAAAGATTGACATTGGGGAAAATTGAGATGACAAGATTGGCGTCAGCCAATCTTGTTATCTCAATTCTCAACCCAATTTTTCCCAAATTTCCCCAATCGTACATTTGACATTGTAGCCATTGTCAAATTAACCCGTTCAATCATGAACTCTCGCTAAAACTGGATTTATTGTGAACTTACTCGCTCATATTACATATATCTTTCTACAACGGCGTTGTCATTAAGACTTAAAATCTTAAATCTCAAGCTGAAATGGCCGTATTTTTTTATTGCATTGACTTGGAAGCTTGAATTTTTCTACAGCGTCAAGGGACGGTAGACGTAAGTATTTGATGTTATTTTTGACTTGATGCCTCCACCGTGAAGGAAAAGGTATTATCCTGAGAAAAAGGGTTTTGACAGACAGACAGACAGACGAAAGCCAAAATGAACCTATAAGTGTTCCTTTTTCCTTTTGAGGAACAGAACCCTAAAAACGTAAAAAACATTTCGTTTCTATTAAAAGAAAACAGTAAGAAAAAAAAATTTGTGGGAAAGATAAACTGGGTGGATTTTATGTTTTAATTCTCCTCGATTAGTTATGTTCAATTTGTTTCTTTTCTTTGTGAGCGATCACTCTAAAACTCCTTTCCACTAGATGTGAAGGCGTAAAAGCAAATTAAAAACTTTCCCACGATATTCCATAATTTTGAAGCCAGAATAGTGAAAGTAACTTTGTTTACAAAACCTACGAATCCTACGATATATTATGTATAAGTACTGTCATCGTTGGTCTGCTTGTTACGTTTCGGGTAAAAACTAAGCTACGTGTATAATGTGGATTATTCCATTAATGAAAAGTCAAAATTAAAGTCACAACCTGCTTAAATAAGATATACTATCGTGGACTCCCGTTTACATCTCACGGACCCCCAAATTATTATTTTTTTGCTTACATAGACACCTTGTAGGTTGTTGTTGACCCCTGGAAGTTTTGTATAGACCACTTTGAGTATCAGTGGCTTAATGTTTTAGAATATTACTTTTATTATTATTATTTCAGCGGATCACATTGGAAATTCGCGCGATTACACATCCCTAGATACGGTTCAGATGAGGTCGAAAAGTAAATGTGATATTATTATAAGCTGTGTCAAGGGAAATCTCAAAGATGTAAGATTTTCTTCTTTTAACATTATTTTTAGATTATTGTTGAAACTTTCAAAACAGATTTCAAGAAGGGGTACATTGCATCTCCTCGAACAAGCTTGGCCACGACAAATATTTTGAATTTCGAACACTAGAAGGTATTTTCTTTATTATTAAAGAGCATTTGACATCATGGTAAGTTCGGACGGCGTCGCTGTCAATATCTCGAAAACTTAAAAAAAGGAATCCCTTTTTCTAAGGCATTAGGATGATTAATAATAACAAGCAAGTACCAAATTCTAGCATATTAGGTTAATTTATACAATTTGAGTTATCATGGTCATGGTTTTTGACGCCCTCTGTAGCGCGGAGGTAGTGCATTTGACTGCAATGTCAATTTCTCTTGGTCTGAGTTTTTCTATGTTTAATATGTGTGTATGAAAAAAATGTGTCTGTAAAGGTATTTATTTATACCTTTGTTTATGCCGACCCCACACGAGTAGCAAAAATTGGAAAAAAAGAATAAAAACCGACCGCTACCAAACTCCACAGGATCACACGCTGGTCTAATTTTAAGATTGCCTGAAAATTTTAACAAATATATACTGATTTTGACCGTACACCCATAGATTTTTATATTTATATATAGATTATATTTTTATTTTTTACAGATGACATTAAAATGTACAGCATTTAGAGGTGTATTTCTTGACGTCTCTCAACTGCAAAACCGAGAATGTTATAATTTCGGAATGTATAACTTAGATGCAGACATTGATTATTATCGTATTGACTTTTTTTCATTATTTGAACCTGAAAATATAGAAAATGTTCATGTAAGTAAAAGTCATAAACAATTCCAACCCGATTTAAAAGACTAAATAGTCTTCTAAATCGGGTTGGAAACTGTTTTTAATGACTTCCATCTGAATCCACAAATTTTCTGTATAAGATTAAGGGTGCGTTAGTCATTTTTTTTATCTACAGTCATTAGCCAGTGATTACTTAAAAGTTTGTAATTATACGTCTAAAGTTGAGTGGGACATCAGGTGTGTCTAGCTTTTAGAATAAAAACTTTCATGAGTTGTATTCATGTATGTAAAAATACCATCATCCTCCTCCGCGCCTTTTCCCAACTAAGTTGGGGTCGGCTTTCAGTTTAACTATGAACCTGCCGAACTTCGATATTTTACGTGACGCGACTGCCATCAGACCTCCACAACCCAAGCACTTGGCAATATCGAAGTCCTATAGTTAGACCAGGTTGTCGGAATTTTTAGGGTTCCAACTATCCGTAACGAATGCCATAGATGTTCGTATGGCAACTGGGACCGATGGCTTAACGTGCTTTCTGAAGCACGGAGGGGTCTCAATATGTTAAGAATGGTCGCTCATCCTAAGACTGACGAGGCTGGTCCTAATCGCACAAATATAAAAGTCATCAGATAAGTTTTTTGATGTTCGACCTTTTCTGTTTTTGGCTGGAGTAAATATTGTAATATTGGAAAATAATAATCATTTCACAATGTTTTCACAAATTTTATGTCCTAAAATTACTTGTGCTAAACTACTAAAAATAGTCTAAATACTTGTACTGAAACGTGATACAGTAACATACCGCTAAAAGCGGCTGTACGTTTGTTAACATCAACCAAATCAGTTAACAGTTTACCGGTTTCCGAAACCGTTTAAAAACATTATAAACTAGCAGCGCCCCGCGGTTTCACCCACGTAAGTCCCAGCGCAATCGGTTCAGTAGTTTTAGCGTGAAAGAGTAACAAACATCCATACTTCCATACATCTTCTCCTCCGTCCTCACAAACTTTCACGTTTATAATATTAGTAGAATGATTGCACGGGAACCTCGTCGGATTGTTTTATTCATGTATTGTATAAATATAGAAATAAAAATTAATAATGCTGTAATTTACGTTAACTATACTAAATAAACATAAGACGCCATTATTGTTGACAGTTCGTTGACTTGAGATTTGAGTTTCTAGATGTAGTATTTTTTTAGTTCCCATAAATTTAATTTTTACTCTTTTATGTCGCAATGTAACTAAACTTTAAATTAATCATCTACTACTATCTACTTGTATGGTCATACAAATTATTATGATTTTCATTGAGACTGATATTCATCGAGATATTATGTACTAGAGAAGCCACTCAGAACAAAATACATGTTCCGAGACAATAAAATTGTTTGATCACCAAGTGCTAACTAAATACAAGATCTCAATAGATCTTCTTAGAAGTCTTGTTTAAAATAACTAAATAAAAAAAAACTATCAGTCGTAGGACTGCACGTCAGAAGGGAAAACATAACTTACATACATATACATGCATGCAAATTTGTATATATGTATCTGATCGTGACGGTCACGCGAGTTTTGTGCTTTTCCTAGGGTCTGACTAGTATTAAGTGATTTTTTTTTAAAAACGTTATGATCAATTGTAAAATTCCTTTCATTACCTTAATTTGTTACATAATCACCAATTTGGTTTTACAAGGGGTCGCTCCACAACTGATGCTGATTGAGCTTATAAAACGTATCTTAGGTCAGTGGGAGGATGCCCATGATGGCCTAGGCATCTTTTGAGATTTATCCAAGGCAAGGCAAGGCAAGGATTCTGTTGTTCATGAAACTCTGATCAGGAAATCATATCACTACGGTATCAATGACACGGCGCTGGATCTTTCTGTTGCTTATATAAGTAACAGGAATCAGAAAGCCAATATTAATGGCAAACAATCTCCAGGGCCTGTGGTATAAATGAGAGTGCCACAGGGTTCTATACTGATGACTAACCTAATCTTGTTAAGAACAACTACGAGATAGTGTTGTTTGCGGATGATACTCGTACTTAACTCTTATTTAGACTAAAACGTATGTGTACAAACTTTGACGACGTAAACGATGCTGTTTCGAAAGTAGTACACTGATTTAACGTTAACAACTTAGTTCTTAATAGAGAAAAGACTAAATATATCCGGTCCACTATACTGGTTAAAGAAGACGAGTTGGAACTAGATGATACTATGAAATTCTTAGGTATTACTTTTGATTTTAAGCTTCAATGGGGCCCATATATTAATAAACTAGCTATTGTCTACGACTACGTTCGCATGGAAATTTTAGTGAAATTATCCCGAACCGTACATTTTTCTGGGATAAAAAGTAGCCTATGTGCTATTCCAGACTATAGTCTATGGCTGTGCCAAATTTCATCAAGGTTCCTTTCAGCCGTTTTGGAAAAAGAGGAACAAACATCCATCCATCCTTACAAACTTTCGCCTTTATAATCTTACTGATTATCAAACATACTCAGCTCAGCTGCATACGAAGTTAGAAAAATTTGTAAACTAACTGATATTGAAATAGCCAGATTAGTGTATTTTATTTATTTTCATAGTAAAATTTCGTATGGTATTCTACTGTGGGGGAATGCTGCCGATATTCAATCCATCTTCGTGCTGCAGAAGAGGGCTATCCGAGTAATTTATAACTAGGCAATCGTGATTCACTAAGGCAGAAATTTTAAGAAATAAACATAATGACGGTGGCATGTCAATATATTTATTAAAACCTCATTTACCTTCATAAAAATAAGGATCAATTCTGTATAAAAGTTATATACATTCTTTTAACACACATAATAAACATAAACTTGTACCTGCCTCTAGGCTCCAAAAAAATTATAAGCCGTTTCGAGGTCTATGTGTACGGTTTCATAATAAAATTATTTTATAATATAATAATCTAATTAGGTCTAAACAAGTTAAATTCCACAGTAAAACGACAACTATGCCTTAAGGGCTATTACTCAGTATTGGATTATATACAGGATAAAAACGTTTGGGATTGAAGTGATTGTTTTGGATTCAGGGGATGAAAGAAATGTAATGTGAGCGAATATGTTCCTTATTTTACATCTCTTAGGTTTTTCTTTTCTTGCTTTTTTTATTTTTTTCCTTAATTTTCAGTTTCCCTAATTTCTTACCATAATTTTCATTTTAAGAACATAAAAAGTGATGTAATACAATTGACTAAATATTGTTAAAACTGAGTTTGTTTCCTCGATTTCTTCTCACTAGGCTCAACCATTTGGAAACGGGCGGTTATAAATCGTCACAGGTACATCGGCAATCGGCACAGATGATAATATTTTATCCTTTTTTTTCTATAATTTTACATTTGACAAAGCAACCTAGTGTTACGGCGACTCTGTGTGTGTTGATCTATCATTTTTAATTATTATATTTTATTTATATTTGATGTCGAACAAAATTTATGAGCAATTTTATGAAATAAAGAATGCAATTGAATATGAAAAAAAATAATAAATAATAAAGTCAAACTTTCATAAAAATCATATTTTATAAAACGGAATTTACTTACAAGTGAGACATATTCTTATTTACTTTGTTTGTTCGATTTATTTTATGTGCACGTCGGTCACACATTACTAGTATTCCTATTAACCCCAGCAACTAAACTTAATGCTTGCTTAGAAGTGGGTTCACGTCAGTAGTGTACCGGGTGGAGTTTGAACTTGCAACCAAGCCATCGCAAGTCTGCCGCTTTATCTTATCATACCTCATCTATCTTAACAGTTTCGGTTTTGGCTGCATATTCTGTTTCGGTCGGACACTCCACCACACGGTCGGACATTCCAAAACTAATGTTACAGGTTATTCACAAAATGATAAGCGAAGGTATTGCCCGCGGGTATGTCCGTCCTCTGACTCGCATAACGTACGCTCCGCAAGAAGTGCCGCGCGCGTTCCAGTTATTGGCCGCAAGCCGGCACCGTGGCCGAGTTCTACTGCGTATGAAAGAAAATAATATGCCAGCTCAATTCAGGTAATATTAAATAACATCTTGATCCATATACATTAAATTATATAAATAAATGTTAATTATAATATAATTAATCATCTGTTTCCTCTCATCATAATGTATGTATATCAGCTTTAAATGTTAATAATGGCAAAATAAAGATGATTAGTTTTAAATACGTTACAGAAAGGTGTGGTCATGTTGTCGGATAGATATTGAATTTTGACGTCCATTTCAATAATATTGTTTACTACTACTTTACTTTTTTATGATTCCATCAATATCCGTTTCTCTCCTCTCTCTTTCGAAATTTTATCTGTATATATTACTTTTCTCATATTTTCAGATCATTTTGTCAACTACAAAATAAGAATTAACAATGTTGCTTTTAATATTAGTGTTTTACGTTAGTTATTCATTGGGTCTACTACAGAGCTCTAAATATGTTCACTCCTTTTCAACACGTTGTGCATGAATGTGTCGTATTAAAAGTAATATTCTTTTTTTCAGGTTAAAATGTAATGCCGATCATTTTTATTTAATAGTATGTAATCAATCACCGCTTGGACTACACTTAGCTGACAGGCTTGTTGCACGAGGTGTTAAACAACTATTTCTACATGTTCCCAATCAATCAGCGTACCTACAACATAAAATTCGGTATTTCAATATTTTTTATATCTTACTCGTACCCTTATCTACCAATACCTAGTATACTTTAATACAGCGATCTCTGGCTGGATATTATTTCATTAGAGAATGAAATGTCTACTAGAACTTAAGTGCCAGTAGCGTCATGGCTAAACCGTCGGACTTACGATTAAGTGGTTGCGAGTTTTAACCTCATTCAGTGCATCATTAACTTAAACCATTCAGAAGCACTTTAAAACATTTGAGCCTTTGGAGTCGGTCCAAACGACATACGGTGTCTCGGATTTCAATTCTATTACTGGAAGACGCTGTTTCTTCTACGAGCATGTGTTCATAGACTTTTGCAGGACACAACTAGATACAACAAGCTCTTCTCCTGTTTCAAATTAACTCATTAGATATTTCTAGAAGCTTCTATTTCTTAATATAGCTTGATATAGTAAATTGAATGCAACTTTTACATTAAAATCTTCTTCTTAAACAAAACGTTAAACCGACGAAAAGAACTAAAAAGCAAAAAATATGATTAATGATACCTACGTAGTTTGTTGTTTGGCGCCGACTCAAAATAAGTTTATAAATTTTTTATACTTATTTATTTTTTGCTTTTAAGTTCTTTTCGTCGGTTTAATTTTTTGTTAAAAAGATTTTAATTTTAAGATTTTTTTCCATCATCAGCGCAGCTTCATGATGTGATGATTCCTTAACGTGATTAAGTTATGAAAATTAAACAGAAACACTATTCGTTACTATAATTTTCGAGAGTTTCTCTCAATTTTATCAAGATCCCGTCATCAGATCCTGACTTCTTTAACATGGGATCACCCTTGAGGTATACCATATCTAACAAAAAAGAATCATTGACATCGGTTCATAAATAACGGAATGAGGGCTGAACAAACATAAAAAAAAATATATATATATACGGTCGAATTGAGAACCTCCTTTTTTTCGTTGGTTAAAAATATATATATATATACTTACAGGATACATCAAGGAGCTATGCTTAGTCAATTTTACTTCTGTACTCAAACTATTTTCTAGTCTTCTGTTTGTATGTACTGTCATAGTGTTTTGATCAGTTACCTTTTTGTATATTAATCAATGCATGTTTTTAGATCTTGGCAAAGAAATCACGTGAATGTCGTTGTATCTTCGGAAAATGTAAATGGCCAAAAAAATATAGCTTCTTTATTAACTACTGTCACAAATTTGGGTCCTCTTGAAGGTGTTTTTGTGACATTAGGAGAAAAAGAAATTCAGACAAGTTTGATAAGCAATTTAGATGTTGAGATAAAAAGATTGTGTCCTGATGTACGGTATGTAATTTATATTGCACCTTGGATTTATCTCATCTCATCTATCGTTGCAAAGCTTAATAAAATTATATTTTGGTCCTTGTTTGAAGCTGAAGAGATACGAAATAAGCTAGGTGTGATAAATACAAAACATTTTATTTTTTAGATATTTTTGTGTGATAAATATTGGTGTAAATTCTATTGGAAAGAATGTATGTCTCAATCGACTCTGTCAGCAACTACCAGCGACAATGATAGAGTTTCCTGAACTCAAAGATGTAAGTTGGTGCAAATTTGTATATCCTTTATTTACTGTTTGTGTGTCATCCTCTTGTAGAGAATTAAGGCTGTGAAAAACAGCAGGCTAACCAAATTGATCTATCGATGCGTAATGTAACAGTGACCTGGTTTTGGCCTGTGATTGATAAAAATTAGGTGTTCAAGAATTTAAACATATTATTACAATACATGGTAACATTTGTTAGATGATGATGATTCAATTGTCCCATAATACAAATGAATAACAAAACGAATCTGTTGGTAATTACTAGATATAGCTAGCTGTTAAATGAAAACTTAAACAGCTATGTCAATATCAAAATGAACCTGGATTACCCCGTAATATGGGCTGCGAGAGCTTTTATTTAGTATATACTAGCCTGATGGTTTAGTAGTTAGTGATCCTGACTGCTGTACTTTTTCTATAATATGTATGTATGTTTATAAAAAAATATAAGTATGTTTATCAGCAGACTGGTACAGGCTCTGCCTAGTTTGAGATCAGACGGCCGCGTGTGAGACGTGTCAAGTTATTATTATTATATAAATATATATAAATAGTCAATCCTTATACAAAAATATCAATCATGCTATTTTACTGACGATAAAAATAAAATATTAATTTTTAAAAACGATTTTAAAAATTGTAAGAAACTTCGAAACAGTTATATAACTCACCGCAACACAATTGCACGCCATAACATTTTAATGTATGTTGTGGCGTGCAATTGTGTTGCGGTGTACAGAATACTTTATTTTGTAGGATTCCAACATAAGTTGGTATGGTGCGGTGGACGTTACGGAGCATGCCTTAGAGAGTAGGCGCGATGTGTTCCTCGCACATATGGAGCGCGAACATAAACCCTCAATGTTACAGCAAATTGCTTCATTAACTGGTAAGTAAATATTAACGAACATGCACCAAATAATATAAATAGAAAAAAATATTTTACGACAAATCCGTGACAGAAACGTGTAGGTTTATAGTTAAAAAAACCCGGACAAGTGCCAGTCTGACTACCGCACCGAGGTTTCCGCAAGCAAACAAACTAGTATGTAGATAGTACGTCAGCTTTACGACACATTAAAAAATTAGAATCAATATAATGGATCGATGGATCAGTGATGCAGCCGACTTGTCCAGTAGTTTTTAGCGTTCAAATGCACGAGTAGGTGCATAGACGCGGGTACTTTTGTTCTGATACAGTTTTTGCCTGTGGAAACCCTTCGGGGTTTACCTTGGCAGCGTGTATAAAAAAGAGACTGTAATAAACATACAGGTATGTATCAACACCTATAAAAAATATGAAGTCTGGCAACAAACAAATAAGGTTCAATATAGATCAGACTTTCAATATGGTACTGAGTAATGAATTTAGAAATATATTTTGTATGTTTATTAGCAGTCTGGTTTCCATAGTACACGCTCTGCCTAGTTTGGGATCAGATGGCCGTGTATGAGATGTGTGAAGTTATTATTATTAATTTAGCTAGAAGGCGTATGACCATGTGATATGAGATGGTCGCATGTGACACTACGAGTGAGATACCATTATACAGTGCTTGCCATCGCTCGGTACTTCTGGCGACGACACTATTGTTGTCACTAGTTCGCTTACAGTGTACGGTGCAATGTTTGAGTCTCAACTCAACGACGAAAGGTAGCTAACCACGCGCTCACGGAAAAACAGTGGTTTTCAGCGAGTGGATAAAAAACTGTAAAAAGCGCACTTAGATAATCGTGGAGGCACTCTTCACCTGTTCACCGAGTAAAAGAAGGCGGATGCGTATGATTCTCGCTCACATTTTTTACAGAAAGAGTTCACGTTTTTTATAGCGGGCATTGACGGATTACTCGTCACGTCGCATGTCGCCTCTCCAGGTCAAAGGTCAGATGTCAGAGACACCATGTGCTTTAAGTCGGTTCGGTTTCGCTATAATCGTTGGTACCCAGAGTGTTCCATACTTGAAAAAAATGTATATTAACCAAACCCTTAGATTTGTACTGCAAAATATAGACATTTGTCCACAGGATTAAATATACCTGAAAATGCTTCAAGAAGCTTAACTCTAGGAGAATTGGGAATTCAAAAGCATAAATTGAAGTCACTTTGCTCTTTCTTACAACTTCACTACAACCTTGCGTTTGAAGAAGAACAAGTGCCATCGCTGACTATAAATACGTAAGTCGAACCCCTTTACTCGTTGTCTTTGTGGATACTGTTTCTTCTAACCGTATTCTTTAGTTAGTTTTTAGTGGTATCACCACTTGCGCACTGACCACTCTTAACCCTCTTATCCATCTCCGTCAACCCATTGGACCCTACTGACCAACAGAAAGAAACATCACTTCCTCAGTAATACTGTCTAACACCGATCTGTCTTTACCCTCTTTTTATTGTTTTTTGTATACATTTTTTAATTCAATAAAGTATAGTTTAGAAAACTATAAATACACGCTTTAATAGCGAACCACCACCACCTCCTGGCTCCATCATCAAATCAGCTCCACGATGTCAAATTACAGTATTGTCGTCCAACTGCAAAGATTTGTTTACATAGTTAGTTACAAGTCAAGCTAACAAAAGCGTGTTAATATAAATTGTAATATGGAAAACAACCGGTCAAGTATTAATAGTGTTATTAAGTATTACTAGTATACGCACTTGTTATAAAATTATTATTAATTAATTTAATGACTAGTATAAAAAAACACATTTGTTTTAAGACATTTACAATACACATTAGACAGTTAAATTATCATTATTTTATTTTAATTTCCAGAATTAAGAAGGCAGAAAAGCAAATAACAGATATTACTTTTGATGATAAAAAAGGCTTATCTACATTCTTTAGCTACATTTGTTCAGACGAGCTCCTTGCTACTGTCGAATCGGTATTCTTATCCACACTGACAACTAATGCGTCTGCGGTATGTTATAACCTCGTAAAATTACATATCATTCTTTACATTTCATGTGGTTGGGTATGAACGTCTTTGAGTTACAGATATGCGATCCTGACCTGCACGAGCTATTGCTTACACTCACCAATCCATCCGTATAAGCAAAATCCCTTTCCTTCCCTTCTTAGTTATCTTCCCCTATCAATATACTCCACAAATATCCCATCTTTCATTCCCTAAATGCCCGGTTGACTATCATCATCTTCTCACCCTTTTCCCAAATTTATTTGGAGTCGGTGCACTGTGTTCTGTTCTTCAACTCTACACTTTATCATTCGGCATTTCACTGCTTACCTACTGCCTTTATAGCCATATCATCTGACACGCAATCCATTCATCTTTTCTTTGGTCATCCTCTACTCTCGCATCCGTCAACTTCCACTCATAATACTTTCTTTGCCACATTTTTCTTAACTCTCCGCATTATACGATACATACCACGATAATCTGATACGCCTCAATTTTTCGTCTACTGGGGCTACTTTCAGGCTCCCTTCCTTTCCTTGTCCGTCCTAGTCACCCCAAACATCATTCCAAGATTTATATTTCAGCTACATACTAATGCGTCTATCATCCGTTTTCTTGGTGGCCAACTCTCAAATCCCTACAGGACGGCAGGTCTGATGATCGCCATAAAGATCTCTCCTCTTAATTTAAAGCGTTAGTGTTAGTATATATGTATATGGCTTTACAGAGAGACGATGAGTTCCAATCTGATCAAATGAACTTGTGTATAATTCCGGGCATGGAAGGTCTTCATGAACGGTTCCGCGTACTCTGCAAGCGGCTTAAACTATCAGCGGTTGTGCTACAGCCTGGACTTGATCATCCACACGAGGCTGTGAGGGAAACTGCTGAGAGATTTGTTGAGGTAATATTTGTATTCAGCTTAGTGGTGCGGCAGTAGAGCACTGGACTGCAACTTCGGGAGTCACATGTTCGACTCCCGTACAGTTCAAATATTTGTGTACATGAAAATGTCTATTTGCATTGGTCTGTTGTTCTAGACCTCACGTTACGAGCTAGGCTTGGTTTAGGTCTGTATGGCGTTATGCAATATTTAGGTACGAGAATATTAATCAATTCCTGAAACCTTTTTAGTGAATGTTTCATTGTAAAAAGATCTTAACTAGGCACTTTTCTTCTGAGTGTCTAAATGTAGGTACATATAATTAATGTGATAACTAAACTATTTAAGATCGCACATCTATAGTTAGGCATGATATCGGTGATGCGGATGCCAGAGTACGATATATTAAAATTTAATTGTCTATATTTAACCTGTCTTCAGGCAATTACAATGAAGCGTTTGAAACTGATACCCTGATTGTACAAGATGGTCTTTGTTTGTTGTTCACTGGCAGCATATAACTTTGTCGCAACAAAGTTTTTATAAATCCACAAATAAACTCATTGTCAGAAAGCTACAAACTGTCATACATATTTTATAACTATTACGTGCAAAAATATGCCAGACTTTTGTTACAATTAATTATCTTTTTAACCGACGAAAAAAAAGGAGTTTTTCAATTCGACCGTATATATATATTTATGTATGTTCAGCCCTCACTTCGTTATTTATGAACTGATTTCGATGATTCTTTTTTTGTTGATAGTCCAATCATTTTATTATTTGGCGCCGACTTAAAATAAGTTCATAACAAATTTGATAGTTTATCTAAATAAGCTCAATACTCGAGACTTAAAAGGTTTTTATTTTTGGCTTTTTAGATCTTTTCGTTGGTTTATTTTTTTGTTAAAAAGATTTTTATTTATTATTAATTGCTTTAGTTTTTAAAATAAAATTCAGTCAGTTCAAATTCATTCAATTAATTTCTTCCAAGTTTCGGGATAGAAATATATTCATATGTTTGAACGAACTTTACATATTTTTACAGGTTTTAGTGAAAAAGGTTGGAATTCAAGGCACATTTTATTTAATGGGCTATGAAACTGGCATTTTTGTGGCGCTGGAAATCGCTGCTATTCTAGAAGATCAAGGTCAGATTTAACTATAATTGTTGATTTGACTGTCAGTAGGAGTATCTACTAATAATACGACTTTTAACAATATGGTATCTACTAAAATCCCCTGATGTATAGAATTAATTAAATATTAAGTAACTTCTTTCGATTCATCAGATTTTTACCGTGAGAATAAGTTAGCAATAAACCTATTTGGACAAGCCATTTTCGACGTCAACTTCAAGCTACCATGACACTTCAAAAGTACTTAGTACATTTTAAAAATGATATATGGGCTCAAATGTGTTTCCTTTTCCTATTAATACATTTCAAATCGTAATTAAAAATCCTACCTTTACTTGTAACACGTAACAATTATTTTTTAGGTTTAACTGGTAAAGTATTCTGTGTTGGTTGTGCACCGAATGAATTCAAAAATGAACTGACAGAACAACTGAAAGCATTTGAAGATGAGAAGCAATT
This sequence comes from Euplagia quadripunctaria, assembly GCA_963859945.1. Classification (NCBI taxonomy): domain Eukaryota; kingdom Metazoa; phylum Arthropoda; class Insecta; order Lepidoptera; family Erebidae; genus Euplagia; species Euplagia quadripunctaria. Next base: position 21,243,343 of record OY982577.1, on the reverse strand, counting down.
GGAAGATGGAGTATTGCGTCACATGTACACGCTAATGACTGGAGATGATAATAAGATGCTGGAACACGAGCTACGAGATCTAAAAACATTTTCACAGAAGTTAGAAGTATGTGTGCGCACTCTTCTTGGTAGAGTACCACATTCGATTCAATATGTGCGTGCGCTTCTAGAAAGCGCACTAGCTCGCATTAAAATAGCGAGAAGTTACAACACGTCCATGCGCTCGCTGCGCTCTCAGGTAGTGCTGCTACGCGCCGCTAGAGGGCGCCCAACACTACAATACACCGCTCTACAGCATCTGTCACAACAACCGGTCGTTGTCTACGAACTAGATTCAACCCTTGCAAATATTGCGACAGACCTGCGATGCGCCGCGATCATCAACGAACACTTAGACCCCGTCATTTTAGAAAAGTATGCCGCAAAAAATATTTGCAATACATACCTTCTCAATGCACAGTCTTTCATAGATCTGGAATAATTTGCATTTAATAATCTACATTTATATTGTAAATTAAAAAAATTTATTGGTTTATTTAATTTTATTATTAATAGTAATATGTGTATAAGAATAATAATTGTAAAATTGTTACCTATATTTTTTATTTGTGGCCAAAATAAAAATGTTTCTTTTTTTCTTCCTTAAATTGTTTTATTAGATGCAAGGGACATAACGAAAAAGCTTCTAGTACTTCGGTACCATAGTATTTATATTTTCTCAAATTAACTTACTTTAAATAATAAAACTTTCTAATTAAATATATTTGCCCTAATATATTTAATAAATTCATAAAGCATGTCTACCTATAACATTTCTATATGTACATATAATTGGGTAAAGCTTTCAATTTGTTTCTTTAACAATTAAACAGTTTAATTAGTAACTTCCAGTTGTTTCTGAATGATTTCAAACCTTACTAAGCTTTTTCTTAGATGTTACAGGTGACTGTGTTTGTAGATTTTATTTATGTAGTCTAGTCGACAAGTTGAAAATGGTCGAAAATAGAGATACTGCTCTTAAAATTATGTGCGATAGCTCATTGGATCCGGGATGACGCCTAGAAAAATGTGCCAAAACGTGTATTAGCACATAAAAATTGCAAAAGTTATTAACAATTAAAGATGAAAAAAAATGGTATTTCTATTTTTGCCAATATTTCATAAACTATTAACATTTAAGAAATTTCAAAAAAAGGTTCTGAAAGAGAAGGAATTTTCCAATAAAAAACTCTTAGCTTTCGGAACTCTATCTCCATTATTTATAAATTTAATTTAACGCTGAAAATGGGTCTTCGCGCGACATTTTTAGGTCGCGCGCGCGGCTTCAAAAGCGACTACGACACATTCATTGGACCATTTTCAACTTGTCAACTAGACTAATAATGGAAAGACCTGTACCTGCTTAAAATATAAAACGATGATTATATTTAGTTACTTACTTTTTATTGTAGTTAAACTAATGTAAATGTTAATTTCTAATTCAAACCCTGTTTACGGATAAAAGTACAAATAAACAAGTGTTCATAAACACATTATACATTGAAAAAAGAAATCATCTAAGGTTTTTATATATCAATGAACAACTAAAATGACCCGAATATTGATTGGATCTTTTCTGCTTAGCAGTGTCCAGTTTATGTTTAGGTGTTTCGGAAATTGCGCTATTACCGTAGTGTGAAGTGCTGATATTGGAGATATTTTTAATTTTTTAAAGAATCATAACATACTTATATAGCATATATCATTTGATATGGATAAAAAGTAAACAATAAAAATAATTAAACTTACAATACATATATACACACTAGTACATATATACAGTCTGTGTGAGGCGACATGGCAGCCTCTCCTACCGGCTGACGCAGATACTCACTGGACACGGCTGTTTCGGTAAGTACCTGTGCCGTATAGGCCAGGAGCCAACGTCTGCGTGCCACCACTGCGGAGGCTGTGGTGAGGACACTGCACTCCACACCTTAGGGGAGTGCCAAGCGTTGGCACAGCAGCGCCTCAACCTCACGACGGCTATTGGTGCGGGAAGCCTTTCGATTGCGACCATGGTTCTGCCCATGGTCCGAAGCGAGAGTGCGTGGAATTCCGAAGCCTTATTTTGCGAGGACGTGATGATAGCTAAAGAGGCGGTGGAAAGGGTACGGGAGAGAGTGAGCGCTCTCCCGTCTCGCAGTAGACGCACCAGGCGCCGGAGAACCCAGAACGACCTCCGGCTTCCATGAGCGCTGGCCTGGGGGTAACGGATGCGGCTGGCCGTTGCCCTAGCAGAAGCAGGCCTGAGATGGTGGTGCGTCTCCAAATCGGAGGGGGGCAAGGCCCCCCGTACACCACGGAGTGGCTGCCTATTGATCAAGAGGCGGCCAAGGTCTGCAGGGGTTCCCGGAGGCTTCCTTCTTAGGGTATCCCGGGTCCCTTGCAATAGACCCACTTGTGACGGAACACCGTGTGGTTTTAGTCGGTTCGATTCCGACATACGACTTCACCGTTAGCTCCGGTGAGGTGATGACCCGTGGGGGTTTCCACACGAAAAAAAAAACAAAAATATATACAGTCTGTGTAAAAATATACACATAGATAATAATTGTTAATCGTTAATCGTTAGTCAATCCTGTTGATGGAAAAATACCTATCAGGATCTTGAATACCACAGAGTCAGAATTAACATTGCATGATATTACCCAACTATTCATATCGCAAAGGAGTATATTTTTTATTTATTTGAAAAAACAATTACTAGCTCCAGTCGAGTTAAACAACTATTTTCATTACTGAAATTAAATCATTTAAATTCTGAGGAACAAATTGTCTCTAGAGATGTTATGTGCAAAGTATTCCAATATATTTTACCTTCCAGGCGATAAATTAACAACCACTTACATTTATAAGCATTCTATAACATTGAAAGCAAACATTACACCAGTGTATACTAAAGTTTATAGAGTACCACACTCGCAAAAATGTGAAATGTGAAACAAATAGATAGTACAATGCTCGAACAAGGCGTTATTGAGCCCTGTAATAGAGAATGGTCAAGCCCTATGCTTCTGGTACCTCAAAAGGCAAGTAGCGATGTCCAAAATGTCAAAAGCAAAAATACACTGTTCATGTTAAAGAACCTATGACAATCACTTCTACTGCTCACGAAGTATTCCAAAAAATATTTCTCGACCTTGTAGGACTACTTGATAGAGACGAAAATAATTTTACTTATATATTAACTCTTCAATGTGAACTGTCAAAATATGTTTGTGCGTTCCCCCTGACTTCGAAAACATCGGAGGAGGTCACGCAAGCATTTGTAAATAGTTTTATACTACAGCACAGAGTGCCGCGAGAGATCGCGATAGACAGAGGCACTGAGTTTATGGCGGATACCATGAAAGAAGTTTGTAAATGATTAAATAATAACAAACTTAACTCAACAGCTTATCATCACCAAAGCATCGAGGCGCAATTCTTATAAGAGTTTAGGAGCATTTTTACGAATACACACTGAAGGATGGAGCCTGAACCTGGACCTAGCAGTCTGAGTTCCTGATTGCCATATTGGTGTTTTGCTTATAATACGTCTGTACACACATCAACTAAATTTACATCACTTGAACTAGTCTACGATGAAGTGTAATTTACCTACAAACTTTACTAACTCTATAGATCCACTATACAATCATGACAGTTACCTATGTGAACTGAAATATCGTTTGCAAATGTGGCAAACAGAGGCCGAAACTCCCACATCACGGATGCGTCGCTAAGCTCTCACCAATCTACCCGTGACCACGATATAACCACATATTGACCACATCAATATCTTCCAACTTCGGCACAAAAGAACTGTGTTATCACGTCGCGATATCGAGCACATGAAGCAGTAATTGCTTGACCAGCCTCGTTTTCAAAAAAGTATGGTCCAATGATGCTTCCAGCCAAAAACCCACCCCAAACGGTGACACGTTGTGGATGCAATTGCTTTTCGACAATCACATGTGGATTCTCCGAACCCCAAATGTGACAATTTATCGTCCATCAAGTATAACCATCAAGATAAAAATGTGCTTCATCGCTTAGGATAGTTTTGCTCGAAAAATCAGTATACACTTGTTGATGTTCAATAATCTATTCAACGAACTCTCTTCGCTGTACATGGTCATTAGGCTTCAATTGTTGTGTTTACTGAATTTTGTAAGCATGGAGACACAGAGGTCTTTAGTGAGTATACGCTGTAGAGAGTTCCTGACAGAGAGATGTTTCTGGATTTTCAACAACACACTCTTACGCACTGCTTCGATATTGACATTTGAACGGATTGTTTTTGGATGACCAGTGTGTTAAGTGTCTCCAACTGATCCAGTCTCCCTGCATTTTGTAATTACTCTCTGCACAGTTGATGAAGTCAAAACACTATTCCGATCATATTTTGTATGATTTTCGAACTGCGGCCGCCAAACTTTCATTATTCTTGAGATAATTTTCAACAATAAAGACACGTGGCGTGTAGGCGTCAATCTTCAAATATTGTTTATTTTAATGGATTATAGTTGTACGGTGTGAGACCTTATACCTTGTGCTGGTGATAACTGTGAGTACCGCGAGCCGAGGTTTCTTTGATTGAAACAACGTTTACTCCTTTAAGGTTTAATTGGTACTAAATGTAAATGATACAATTATTATAAAGCAAACGCGGCACCGCGCAGTTGGTACTAGCGTATGCAAGAAAACATTACCTATGATATTGTACGGGTTTGCTCGTACAATAGTTATTATTATAGAAATATCCAAAATAAATTAGACTGACATTTAAATAATTGTTAGTAAACATTAAAACAATCATTTATCAAGATCTAGTATTTAGTTTTAATAGACACTGTTTAAAGTCGAACTTATGATTCAAATACTCATTTAAAATAATAAGATATTCAAATAATTGTATAAATGTGCAAAATAAAGTCTATTAGAATTAATATTATTATTCTCTATCAAATTTTATTATTGTATGCATTAAATAAAACTAAAATTTCTATCGTATCTATATATATTGAATCCTGATTGCAGCGCCATCTACTGACGATCTTTATAAAAATAATATTTGTTTATATTAAATAAATGTAATTTGTATAAAATAAATTATTCAAAGTTGTGTAAAATTGATTGACATATTTATTTTGAATATTAAGTTATATTTAAAGAATTATTTTTAGTAATTTCATTTATTTGTTATAAAAGAGGTTGTAGTCGCTTATCCGTTTAAAAAATCTATTGTAAGGTTGTTTATAAAAAAACGTTTGTATTGTAAAAAGGAGATTAGTACTGTTCTAGCGGTTGTGTGAAAATTATCATGGACCCTCATAAAACCCTGGCGTATCGCCGACATATACATACTTGGAGGCTTGGACAGATACAAACAAACAGGACAATGCAATTCTTAAAATAAAATATAAATCCAGTGACTTTCTGACTTTTCTGAGTGGCCTCGTAAAACAAATGCTGGAAAACTGCGGTTGTCATCCCTATACACAAGGATGGCGACAAGTCAGCTCCTAATAACTACAGGCCGATTTCCCTGTTAAGCATATTTTCTAAACTCCAAGAAAAAATTGTAAATAAAAGGCTAGTTGACTTTCTTGAAAGCAATAAGCTACTCTCCGAAAAACAATTTGGCTTTAGACGTAAAAAGTCCACAGAAGATACTGTAGTATCATTAGCGGACGTGGTGTCCAAATCTCTTTTCCTTGATTTGTTTTGAGTTTTCCTTGATTTGTCGAAAGCGTTCGACACCGTGTCCGTTCCTATTTTGCTCCGCAAACTAGAAGCTATGGCTGTGCGAGGTATCACACTTGACTGGTTTCGCAGTTATTTAACAAACCGTCATCAGTGCGTTAGGGTGGGATCCACAGTTAGCGACCGGTACCGCATGGAAGTTGGCGTTCCCCAGGGGAGTATTTTAGGCCCCACGCTATTCTGCATTTACATGAATGATTTTCTAAATATATCAATGGAAAATGCAGAAGTCTTGTGTTACGCAGATGACACCGTGATAATCTTTCGCAATATATCGTGGCCAAGAGTAATAGCACCAGCTGAGCAAGACATGACTCTCATTGCAAAATGGCTAGACAAAAATCTGCTTACCCTTTATTTAAAAAAGACCAATTTCATCGCGTTCCACAAGACACTTGCATCAACTCAATCAAACTCCCGGTGGGACACACATTGAAAATTCATTCTTGTGTTTCTAATGGTCTACTCAATTGTAACTTGGCCGTCTCGTAAATACTGTGTTTGTGTCCGAGCCTATAAAGAATTTATTTAAAAATACATTAAGGAAGACTTTCTGGAATTTAAATGTTAAAATAGTGAAATAGCTATGCAAATGCTATGAAAAAATGTTATCTCTAAAAACTATGTGCTAATAGAACTAAAAATCTTGGTGAAAGTGACTAACTGTTTTGAAGTGTTAAAACCTAAAACAATTGTGAAGTGACTACTGACGGAGTATAAACATTGAATATAAAAGGTACCCAGTGCTTTTAATTGAACTTTAACAAATACTGACATACTTTTATCAAAAATTGACAAATTAAACAATAATTGTGACCGTTAAGAAAAAAATATATTTAAAGTTAGGACATACAAACTAGCGCAGCCAGAGGTGGATAGAAGAAACACTAATTTGTTATCTCAGCACCTAGTGTTGAACAGCGAAATTAACTGCTTTAAACTAATACTTGACATTGATTTAAGCTAGTTGTATTTAGGGCTACCAATAGGTGGCGCCTTTACCAAATAAACATGAATGATGATAATATTACGTTCCGAAAAAGGCGTAAAACTAGCTCGCTAAATGATTTAACCACTGAACATACGACGCTATTTGACACATCATTAGTAAGTCTACGAGATTCGTCAATTAATACTAGCCAAACTGACATAGATCTACAAGAAAAACTGCATGAAATGGCAAATAATATTGAAAGCGCTCATGCGGAAATTGAAAATCTAATTATTGAAAATCAAAACCTGAAATCAGAATTACAAAAGTGCAAAAAAATTATTGAAACATACAAGAAAATTAATTCAAGTGACATTATAAAAATGACACCACTTTCAGGGCGTAAACAAAAATTGAAACAGAATAATAACCAAACGCCTACAAATACTAAAGAGCAACCTTTCACAATAACTAATCAAACTATGTCCAAAAGAAAAGGAGCTACAAATACTACAATACAAAGGTTGTATACGACCCCTACTACAAAAAGTAATCAAGATATTTTAGATATACAAAAAACAAAGAGTAACACAGAAAGACCAGACGCTCTGCAAAAAAGCGAGAAGTACGACTTTTTGAAAAATAATATACAATTAACTTCAACACAAAAACTGACACTGCGAACTGAGGAAATTTCAGAGCATTCACAGAAAAAACTTTCACAACAATCAGGTAGCAGGGCATTTTCAAAAAATAGAATCATTATTTTGGCAGATCAACAAGGGCGCTATGTTCAAAAATATCTACAAAATCTTCTGGGACCTAACTTTATGGTGAGCTGTTTTTGGAAGCCGGGCGCAGATATAGGAGAAATTCTACGTAGCGAAAATACACTAATAAGTAGCTTAAACAAAAATGACATTGTAATTGTTTTAGGTGGTACAAATGACAAAAACCCAACATCATTTCAACGCAACTTAGACTGTTTCCTGTTTGTAACAACAAACACAAACATAATTGTATCTGAGGCACCTTTCAATAGAAACTTAAATGAAAAAATGTTAAATTACTCACTTAAATTTACATGTTCCCGTTACAATAACGCATGCTACCTTAACATGGGGTATTCCACTTACTTACCTAGCTATAATTTTCTACCGGTGCATATATCTCAACGGCTACTGAAAGAAATTCTTCAATATACTTATAGAATAAACTATGAGACGTATAACAAACAAAAACCACACCAAATATGTACAAAAAATATGATTAATGTAAGTACACAAACAGATAACTACATGTATCATGATGACAACACTATAACACCAACAAAACCGCACAATAATTCCCAGTTTTTTCTATAAGTACCTAACTATTCTACACCAAAATATAGCAGGTTTAATGAACAAAGTTGATTTGTTGACGGTAAAAGTAGATGAATTCCAGCAACAAAATACAGTTATCGACGTACTATGCATCACAGAGCATTTTATACAACAGGGTAATGAGGAGTTACTATACATACCAAATTTCCGTCCTGCCACATTCTATTCTAGGAACATAAAAAGGGGAGGAACATGTATATTTGTTAGAGAAGGCATACAATTTAAAGAATTAATAGAGGTGTCGAAACAATCGATTTCAGGGGTCATCGAATGTTGCGCCGTAGAACTGCTGGTTCATCATATAGTTATAATTTGTATTTATAGGGTGCCTAAGCATAATTATGAAATATTTTATTAGAAACTAGAAAATATCCTAAGTAAAATTAATTTTTCCAAAAAAAAGGTGATATTGTGCGGAGACTTTAATATTGACGTATTAAAATTGAATAATATTTCTTTGGAATTTGAATGTTTCTTGTTAAACTATAACTTAAAACTAGCAATACGGGCGCCTACTCGATTGTCAAGTAAAACATGTATTGACAATTTTGCCCATAACTATCACAAGGATTGTGACTATGAAATTGTTGATCTTTGCTTATCAGATCACACATCTCAGTTGCTGAAAGTGCCAATTAAAAATACGTGCCGACTAAAATACTGGAAAATTACCCGCCAAGATATTTCCAGAGATAATTTAATTAATTTTAAAAATCATTTGCAATGCTTTTCTTTCCATGATGTTTACACAACAAATAGCACTAATGAAGCGTATGATAATTTTATGGAGGATTTTACATTATTATACAAATTGTGTTTTCCGAAAAAAATAGTAACCGTAAACTCAAATGTTAAAAGTAAATGGATATCGAGAGGTATAAAAATTTGCAGCCAAAGACAACGTAAATTACTATGGAACTATAGATTAAATCCTAACCCCGTAAATAGAAGTACGTTCAAAAATTATACATATTTGTACAAAAAAGTTATTAAACTGACCCAAAAAGCTCAGAACAATTATTATATAAATACTGCACAAAACAAATCTAGAGCCACCTGGGAAATAATTAATAAAGCAAAAATGAACCAACCACAGGAGCAAATAATGCTTATTAAAAATAATGACATTGAAATTACAAATCCAAAAGACATTACAAATGAATTCAATAACTATTTTATTAATGACATTGTGAATAATATTAAGCCTGACATTAATAATAATAAAAGTAACAATTATAATAATTTGACATTACATTCCTTATTTTTATTACCAGTATTAGAAAATGACATTATTAAAATTATTAATGGCTTAAAAAATACAAATACTTATGGATATGATGGTGTGTGCACTAAAGTCATCAAATTTGTTAAAGAGATAATAGCACCACCACTAACACACATAATAAATTTAGGTATAAACGAAGGCGTATATCCACGTAGTTTAAAAAGGGTCGTTGTGAAACCACTTTACAAGAAAGGTGCAAGAAATGAAATGCATAATTACCGCCCTATCGCTAAAATACCCATATTTTCGAAAATTTTTGAAAAAGTTATATATAATTCTATTTATGACTTTTTTACTAAATATGACCTTTTTTGCAATGAACAAAAAGGGTTTCGAAAAAACACAACTATAAATATGGCTATTTATGATTTATTATCTGGTGTTATCAAATGTGTAGACAAAAAAACTCCCATTTGCGCGATATACACGGACATGACGAAGGCATTCGACTACGTGGATCACAAAATTTTGCTGGATAAATTATATGGTTATGGTATACGAGGAACTGCACACAAACTTTTGAAATCATATTTGAGTAACAGGACACAATGTACTGAAATTAATAGGATTTGCCTTAAAACTAAAATTTTAAGTTAATAATCGAAAATCGAAAGTCGAAAGTTAATAATGAAGTGTTGTTAACTGCGTATCATGGAATGATAGCTTCAATTTTAAGATATGGTGTTATCTTTTGGGGCCATTCAACGGAGCGAGAGCTTGTTTTTAAAATGCAAAAAAAGTGTATTAGAGCTATTTGTGGATTAAAGTCAACAGACAGTTGTGTACCATATTTTAAAACGTTAAAAATATTGACATTTCCTTCTTTATATATATTCGAGACTATTGTGTTTGTTAAAAGTAATATACAGTTATTTGAAAAACTATCGAACATTCGAAGAGGTCCAGTGCGTGCTCAATACACTAATAAATTATGTCAAATAAAATGTAGGACAGCACTTATGCAAAAAAGTTTTTATGGTATGGCCCCAAAAATCTTCAATAAATTACCTGACCGTCTAAAAAACTTAGACTTGATCCAATTAAAGAAAGCACTACATGAACTGCTCATTAATAAATGCTATTATAATATAAATGACTTTTTAAATGACAGATTATTGTAAATTTTAGTTATTATTAATTATTTAATTTTTGACTTTTGCTTATTTTCATATTATTATTATTTTGTTAACTCCAATATAATTTATTTATTTAAAAAATGATATGTTCCTAATATATAATTCAATGTAATAATTGACAATAATAATAATTACATTTTCAATTTAACATAATGCACAATATTTTAAAGTAAAATTATAATTATTTCCATTGTAACATGTAATAAATTAATTAACAATATTTGTATGTCTTGATGACAAAACATAGCGCAATAAGACCTATTTATAAGACCACATTGATTGTATCTACCTATGTTTTACAAATAAATGATTTGATTTGATTTGATTTGATTTGAACTGCAATAACGCACAGACTCCATTAGCTATCTGGGAGCCATATTGGATGAACGTTTAACATACGGCAAACATATAGTCTTCTTGTCAGGTAGAATTGGAAAACCTATTTACATTTTTAAATCCCTACGTAACAGCCTAGACAAAAATAATCTAATAATGGTTTACAAGACACTAACACAATCGTTACTCTTCTATTGCATCTTGGCATTTGGTGGTGCTGCTAAGACCAAAATGATACAACTCGAAAGAGCCCAGCGAGCTGTTTTAAAAGTGATGCTGCAAAAACCCTTCAGGTTCTCATCAAACGATCTGTAGAATGAATGTAAAGTACTGAGAGTACGTCAGATATTTATATTAAATATTACAACTTCTATGCATGAGGAAATTAAAAATTCTACTGCAATTATTAGCCTAAGCCAGCGTTGATTATTCCGAATCCCACTTCCTACCATAAATACCGCTTTCATAAAAAGACAGGCTATTTATCTCCGTCCTAGAGTTTACAACAAGATTTGTCAGATACATACAGACGTTAATAAGTTGAGTACAGGAGAAGTAAAGCAACTGTTAACAAACTGGCTCTTGAACCTATCATATGACGAAACTGAACTCATTCTTCCAAATCATGGTCAATAAAGGCAAAGCATAACACAAACACACACATACACACACGCACACATACACACACATATTCTCAGACACATGCATGAACTCAGTGACCACATACACTAGGGCCATATTCTTCTAGATTAGTCTTTTTAATTTAAAGTGTTTATATTATTTTGCTGTTAAAAGCCTATTTTTGATTTTTAATTTAATTTTTTTGATTTGATTTGATTATTTTTTAATTAACTAACTAAATTAAATATGTAACTACTCTATTATCTAGAATCGATGTCCGTTACAAAGTGTCAATGAACAATGTACAATAATTTGGTTGCCGCGACACAAGCCACGAGCTAAGTGCGGCAACCGCTGTTAAATCAAATGTATGTATGAATAAATAAAATAAAATAAAATATATCAAGCCTTTGTCATTACTGACATTATTCTAAATGTTTAAAATCTAACATACGCCATTATCCGACTTATTGGAAAATTGTGGACATATCTTGTCGATTCAAAACCTAAAAAAGAAACAAATGGGTAGAGTGGCTAACGTAACAGCTCAGTGCTACCTCTGTAGCCTACCTACTCGAGTTTTGGAATTAATTTTACTGCGACGATTAATGCCGATGTGCTGGATTACGTAGTAGTAGTATTACCGCGAAATGCCGTGAAATGAAATGATGAAATGAAACTTCATTTGCGGGAACAGGGTAACAAGAGATCTTATGTCATAAAGTAACAAGTTCATGTTCCGCCTTGATTAAGGCATGTAAATATTAAAAATTTTATAACACATTTTTGCCTGCATTTATACAACATACTTAAACATATAACATTACTTAATAACATCATTTGCAGGCAAGATACAATTGAATTTAAATGTAACAAGAAAATATATTTACTGAATAAAATAAAATGAAGAACAATACAATATTAAAATGATGTCAAGAATGTTTAATTTCTATAGGTTATGAAATAAAAAACAATTTTACCTTTAAATTTTAGGTCTGCCTGCAATTTTGTAGTTCATAAAATCCTTAAGTGTTTAGAAACTTTTCTGAATTAGCCACAACTTTAATTCTAAATTGTCGTAAAGTTAATTCACGAATGCTTTGATAAATGTTATTATATAGGTACAAGTATTACCATTATAGAACAAAATTTACCTAAAAACGTGCTTGTACAATTCGGCCATTTAAGTTTTGTAGGATCTCTATGTAAAAATGTATTGCTTTCATATACTTTGGAAAACATATTATTATGATTTCTCACAAACATGCCTACTGCTAACATGTACAGACAGTGTCATAATGTTTAACTTCCTAAAAAGAGGCTTACGTGATGGTAAAGGGTTTACTCCGCATATAGCTCTGACACATTTTTTTGTATTACGAATGCGCCGATATTGCTGCTTTTCATTTGTGGTTTTACGTAATTCTTCCAATGTATAAACAAAGGTATCAAACCCGGCAATCTTACGCTGTCGACCAATCAGAAGTCACGAACTCATTTTAGTTGTATAACGGCGGCCGGTACATTTTATCTCTCTGTTTTTTATTGTTTTTAAGTACCTTTTTAACTACATCTTTGAAAAAACAGTGCATACATAATCATGGAAGTCCACCCCACCATAGTAGCTAACAATTTTACAAGGAAACGCAAGGCAAATCCAGAAAAATTGGGCGAAAAACCGGGCCAAGAAATTGAAGTAAGTTTTATTGTAGGGTTGTCATCTCTGTTCACTCTAAATTCGTAAACGCTACATTCTACATGACTATTTAATAGTAAGTTATTAAATTTTTTGTTTTACACAGGTACTCAGCAAAATCCTTACCCCAAAGAGTGTGCAATCACAATTCGAACGTACTAAAATGTACCACTTTAACAATGGCTCAATTGAAAAAACTACAAGATCATTTTTAAAAGCCGACTCCGTCATGGAATATGGCATTTAAAGAATGCAAACGGTTTATTCTGAGGCACTCAAAAATACAAGGAAATATGCTCGTAAGAGGGGAACTTCATTACAAAAGTGATCTTGGCAAACCGCAAAATATTTGTCAACGTAATAAAACTATTAGCCAAATCATACCCAACAATTACATAATATTTTACCTGTCAATAAAAATAAATTATCAGATGTTAAAAAGTTGCCACAAAAACATTTTGGTCCACAATGGAGGGATATAGCAGTTTTATCTTTTTATACCAACATACTAGATGCGCAGGAGACTCTTAGTGCATCTGAAGTACAAGAAAATTATTGTGAAGAGCCAATGGCAGAAGTGCATGACCTGCGCATATAATTTGTTTTTTAAACCATGTAACTAAAGTGTATTTTATAACTGAGCTTTTTTTATTCGCGAAAAATTAAGCTTAAAGAATCTTTTTATGCTTTTGAGACAACCCTGATTTTTTTTGACGTATTTGGGATCAAAGACGGTTATCTGCATCACCCTCAGTTTCAAATACGGCATTCTTAAAAATTTTGCTTCAAAGTTGGCAATCTATAAACTTAAAATAGTTTTTAAAGCTTGTACAACACGATTATTATTATCACTGAGCATTAGCTGAACCCGTTGTTTACTTAAGATGGCATTTGAATAAATTTAGTAATCGCAAGTGGAATATATATGAAATAAACGGTTTTTTTTCATTTACCAAAATTTTTCAAATAGTCAGGTTGCTGCTTTTGATTCTAGTTGACTGAATTTATTACGTGTTTCCATTAAAATAATTTTGAATAAGTAGCTAGGTACTTATTTTATTGTTGTAGACGATTTTAGTAGGTAATTTATTATAATTTATTAAATATTCGTGAATTACCTATTTTCAATTTCATGTCTACGATTTTGGGGGGGGTCACGACTCCTAAGACCCCCCCTCTCCCCTCGGATCGAACCTGCATAATAGAATCCAGTCCAACAGAAAAACATAATAAATAATATACATAGAAATTGTGTTAATTTATGTAAAAGACAATCTATACATTCCATATAAATAAATAAAATTGAAGTGTCTGTTTGTAATGAAAAGTAACAACTTTTTGTGAAGCGTATGATTATACAAAATAAACATTTGTTTAATTTTTGTCTGTCTGTTTGATCCGGCTAATCTCCGAAATAGGTTTACCTCGAATAAATTTATCATCACTACATATTATAAAACAAAGTCCCCCGACGCGTCTGTCTGTCTATCTGTCTGTTCGTGATAAACAGAAAAACTACTGAACGGATTTTCATGCGGTTTTCACCAATTAATAGAGTGATTTAAGAGGAAGGTTTATATGTAGTATACATGCATATTATTGTAGAGAAAAGTCGAGAAATTCAAAGATTTGTAATGTCATGTCATAACAAACATATTTTTGTGCGCTTACATTGCAAACGCTGGCTAAACCTTACGAGATAGATCAAATTAATGTACTACGGAATTGTATTTCTTAAAAAGATCAATAAAAAAGTCCGCGATGGTATATGTTTATCGCCTAAGGATAACCTACAGTAACCATTTTCATCTTTTACATATTACAAAAAAAATATGGGTTATTTGTCAAACTATTTTAAACAATACAGTATTATTCCTCATCCAATTAAAAACATTAGATACGTTGTGCATTTCATGTAGATCAAAATTGCCCATCTTAGAAGATATCATAGATTTAAAAAGCGGGGGCAGAGCGGCTGACGGGCCGAACCGATTTTGATTATTCTTTTTTGTTAGATAGGGTACCTCAAGGGTGCTCCCATGTCAAGGAAGTCAGAATCTTATGATGGGATCCTGATAAAATTGAGAGAAACCCTCGAAAACTGTAGGAACAAATAGTGTTTCTGTTTACTTTTCATTACTTTATGAGGTTTTTGCGTTTAGAATCATCATCATATCATGTAGCTGAGCTAATGATGAAAAAAAATCATATTATAAAAATCTTCACTACATTTCACTACATATTGTAAAACAAAGTCCTCTGCCACGTCTGTCCGTCTGTTCGCTATAAACTGAAAAACTACTGAACGGATTTTCATGCGGTTTTCACTAATAGACAGAGTGATTCATGAGGAAGGTTTAGGTGTATAATTTGTACCCGTACAAAGCCGGGGCGGGTTGCTAGTAACGAATGATTATATTACACTTATTAAAAGAAAAGAGCTGGAAATTAAATCACTTATTGAGATTAGGGTCACTCGGTATAAATAGTGTAAATGCTACTAAAATAAGTGTGCTTCGGCACATATGGGCCGGCTCGACCAGAGTGATACCACGGCCTCACAGAAAACCGGCAGTACAGCAATGCTCGCATTGCATTTCGCCGAGTGAGTGAGGTCGCCGGAGGCCCTAACCCTTCGCTCTCTCCCCCTTTCCCTACTCCCACCTTAAAGGCTGGCAACGCACTTTTCACCCTACATAAAAAATAAAAAAAGAGGCAGTCATGGGACTGCCGACAGAAGTGTAAACTTAAACGATATGACGAACTTAAAACGTCACATTAACAGGTTGGTGACATCAATTAATAAAGAGACACAACTCAGTGTTTAGATTAGCGCCCTCTAGTAGATCTATACATGTATTATTAGCGTCTCTCTCTCTCTCTCTCTCTCTCTCTCCGACTGACTGACTGACTGAACTCTGACTCACTCACTCACTCACCCCACTCTCCCCACTCTCCTACTCTCCCATTCACCCAATCTCCCCACTCTCCCCAGTCTCCTCACTCTCCCCAGTCTCCCCACTCACCCCACTCTTCCACTCTTCCTGCCTAAATGTTCTACTCCCACTCGGTCCCTAGACTCCCTACTCCCACTCGCCCCACTCTCCCACTCTCCCTCCCTAGATTCTCTACTCCCACTTTCCCTACTCGCCCCCACACTCCACACTCTCCCACTCTCCCTCCCTAGATTCCCTACTCCCACTCGCCCCACTCTCCCCACTCGCCCAACTCGCCCCACTCTCCCCACCCACCACTCCACCCCTTCCGACCTCTCTCCCTCCCTCTCCATGTCTCTCTGACGCTGTACTTGTAAGTATAAGAAACTCACCTTCGTCTTAAGAATTTTCGATTGACGCCTGTTTAACACTTTTTACCCATCTTAAAAAGTGCCCAGCGCCGCTAAAGAAGTTTTCACTTCAAAAATAAATAAAGTCAGTTCAAATGTCGTTTGAAACAGTTTTTTTTTAGCTAAACCGCTATATCTTTTGGTTTTGTTCAAAACCCATCCAAACCACGAATTAAATTCTACATGAGTAATGTATTAAAATCAATTTCAAAAGTTTGCCGAGTTCAAACTTTTACCCAAATGTTAAATATTTGTAACTTAATATATATTTATCTATCTTTTATACATTACAGAAAAGTCGCAGGCACAGCTAGTATTATCCCACCAAAAACATTTTCATGTAAAGTAACGCCAAGACATATTGCTTGCACTGTAAAAAAGTTGTCAGATGTTATGGAGGGTCAAGCTCCTAACTCTACACGCCCTAACCTAACACTCTCCAACTCTCATCATGGCGTATAGCGTTCCGCGTGAAACCTAGTCTTAAGTTTTCTACAAACCGTACACCTTAGTCAAAATGTGTGGTCGTTTTGTTACTCAAGGACTTATTGGCACAAGATTGACGCCTAGTTGAGCACGCATGGGATATGGTCTAAAGAAGAGCACAAGTATGGATGCCGTGCATACCGCACAACAACTTTTTGACTTGTTAGAAAGAACGTGGGCGGCCATTTCTCAAAGTGATTTTGATGAACTGATTTTAAGCGTGCCAAATCGCTGTGATTGTGTGATTCGTGTCAATGGTGGAAACACAGATTATTAATTTCTTTATCTTTACAATAAAAATTAGAACAATCCTCATTTCTGTCTTTTTTTGCCATTTAATTGATGATATTAACTTAGGTTAATTTCCCACAATTTGCAAAAATTGCAATTTTTCTTAATTTTGACAAAATATAGGGATAAGTTGTTAACTTAAACATAAGGAATTAAAGTAAAAAACCAGTCTGTGAGGAAGGGAGGAAATTCACAGATATGTTCTTATTCCATATTTATTTATTTATTTCTTAAACAATATTACATTGTGTTGAAATACAATTAGCTTAAAAACTAAAGAGCATTCATAAAATAATAAATCATAATAACAAAATACATGACAATATTAATGATAAAATAGTTTGAATTATAATCAGGCAAAAATATTAAATTACTAAAATGTCATAAGCAAAATTATATTTTTATGTCACCAGATAAAAATATTAAATGGAATAAATAGTTACAAATGTCTATGCAAGTTATTTTATGTCATTTCATAAATTCATCGATTGAATAGAAGCACCCATCAACAAGAAATGCCTTAAGTCTGGACTCAAATTCCTTTGCTTTACTCATACATTATATTTCTGAAGGAAGTCTATTGAATAGCCTGACTGAATTATAACACGAGCTATATTTTACAACGTTAAGAGTTGGTGCTATCGTGGTTGGCATATCTTTTCTTCTCGTGCTTTCACGTAGCAGTCTTTCCTCATTATTTTCATAGTAGTGTATATTTTTCGCAAAAAAAGTAAGCAAGACTATGATATACAGACTTGGTACTGTAAGGATTTTGAGTAACTTAAAAAACTGCTTACACGAATCCTGCTGATCTATCCTCATCATAGTTCTTATAGCTCTTTTCTGAGCAATAAAGGCTCTATGAATGTTGTAGCTATAGCTACCACCCCAGAAAAGAATGCTGTACCTCAATTTTGATTCGACCAAGGCAAAGTACTCCAAGTGTACAACATCTCTTAGACTTCTCAATACGTAATAGGCCGAGTGGATACTGGCCTCTATATTGGCCAACTCACATTTCCAGTTCAAGAAACAGTCTATATGTACCCCTAAGAACTTATGTATACATATTTAATAAATACTCTACATCATATCCTGAGAACTTGGACTTTCTAATCTATCACTGTCCAGACCGAATCTACAAGGGTACAAAAATATGACGAAACGCTTCGAGAAAAGGTAGGCAGTGCCTTGCCTGGCTGTGCCTTGCGTTGCCTCGTCTTGGCGTATAGATAATAATGTATCCGGCAGCTCATCATAACTACTTCAAATATCTGCTATTGGGATGAATAGGAAGAGAGAACCAGGGTGTAGTACATAGTTATAAAAATGTTAATTTTACCAAGTCTCATCATAATTGAAATTAAAATAAATAAATTAAGTTCCTGCTTAGAAACCTACAAATACCACATGCACATCGTGACACGCCTGTAATTACGTGAACCGTGGACTTGCGCGCTCGTTCGTAAGTATTTATTATTTGTTACTTATTGATATGTATGTTATACTCTGCCAATGTAGGATACCTTTTTGAAATTGTATTTATATTAACGAATTATTTTAGAGGAGAAACATAAAAATAAAACCCAAGCTTACTAAAGCTGATCCTAGCTACTAAGGGTAGGAAAAATATTTTCCTACCCTTAGTAGCTTGAGTTTCATTTTTAAGTTTCCTCTAGTTTTGAATAATATATCTTGTGACATAACACTGCAACTACAATATAACGTTATAATAATAAATACAGTGTTTTGTAATAACTAATGTTTTTAATTTTGGGAAGAACACGTTTGTCGGTGTAAACACGTAAAATAACCTAATATGTAGTTTTTTTTACATGGCTGATAAGAAGCTAATCTGATGATAAACAAATCCAAAATTTTAATGGAATCGGACATATATTAAATATTTTATGATTACAGATTTCAGAAAAATACATTTTCTGAAAATTTACATGTTTTTAGGTACAGTGTTTTATCATGGCACGGCAGCAAGGCCAAGTTCAACTATATTTTGTCGTATTTCATAATTAGGTACGCACGGTGCATATATTATGACAAATGCTAATTTTACAATTTCATTATGCAATTTCAGTTTAAAGAAATTTATTTCTCATAAGAACTTACTTACAGTCTACGTATAATGAGATACTAAGTTATAAAAACATTTTAACAAAAAACTAAACCGACCTAAAAAAGAAAGAAACTGAAAAGTCAAAAATAAACTCGTTAGCCTAGCTAAACTTATATAGTAATATAAGAACCTAAATAACTTTGAGTCAGCGCCAAACATACAAACAAGCAAACCAATTTTATTATGTAAAATTATGGTAGCAGCGATTCTACGTCGACAGGACGGCAACGCGTCTAATTTTGTCGAAGTGTTTTCAAATTTCATTTTTTGTTTATAGTTTTGGCGCTAACTACGGGTCTCCGTCATGTTGTAGTATCATTAGAACTACACATGTGTGCTAAGTTTTAACAAAATGGGTTAACAGGTGAAAATTCACTGGATGAACAATCATTCGTCCTCTACTTTTCCATCCTTAGGGTTGAATTTTTTTTTTGTAATTTAAATGGGACCAATTTCGAAGTATGTCCTATCTAATAAAAAAAGAATTATCAAAATCGGACTTCTCTGTAAAAAGTTATGCGTGGTAATACATTTATATATATATATATATATATATATATAAATGTATTACATATTATATATATATATAAATAAAAGCTGTGATTGTGTTTTTTTTAAATCTAGCAGTTCATGGGATATTAGCCCATATTTGTTTTAATTGTCATCTCTTCACCTTATTATAACAGAGTCATAGTTTAGGTTAGGTGCTCACGGGCAGGGGGGGTCCGGATGTCTTAATAAAGCTGTTCCCGGATCCCTCCTATTTAAGACGCAGTACGGCACACCGTGTGGTTTTAGTCGGTTCGATTCCGACACACCGCCCCACCGAAAACCCCGGTGGGGTGACGGCCCGGGGGGTTTCCACACGCCCAAAAAAAAAAAAAAAGGTGTTCACTGGCAATTTTCCGCAACTCTACAACGAGGCGCGTATTTTGCGTTGGTGGGAATAAAAGCTATTCGAGCTACCCTAACTCCCCGAAGAATCCCAGTAACCCCTTGACGTTACCGACGATCTCGGAGAGTGACCCTGGCGAGCCAAGGTACTAAGCCCGGTATTCTGCAACCCCCTGGCAGTCCAGGAGTACATGGGTTGCTGTTTCCTCTGCTTCCATGCAAGGTCTGCACAGTGGGCTGTCCGTAGCTCCTATAGCAGAAAGGTGTTTGTTAAACGAGCCATGCCCGGTGATTACTGCGGTTGCCACTCGCAGCTGACGCTTGTTCAGCCGGAGTAGCGTCTTTGATAACAGAGTCATACGTCATGATAATGCTAGCCATTTTTTTATAATGTGCGTTTGAGCGTGATCTGGTATCAGTTGTGTTGTTTTACTAAAAGAATAAGTAATATAATAAATGAGAAAAAGGAAATTTAATTTATTGAATTTTATTATATTTCTTCTTCTCCGATTTCCCTTGTGCCAATTATGATAATAAATATATTGTAAACTAAGGGATTGAGAAATGAAATTATGTCATTATAGAAAATTACAACTTTAATTATTTATTTGTTTATGACAACAATTATTATTGTTAAATCTGTCATTTACTTACAAATTATTATAAGTTTAACAAAAACTTCACAAAAAATATCTAGAAAATCTCTTTCAATGGCACAAAATCAGTCTCAAAATCAATTACATTTTATCTTACTATGCTACTTTTAGTTAAAGCTAGTTAACTTAGTGCTTATAATGAATTGTAAAAGGGAGCATAAAAACTTGGAATGGCATTTTTATTCAACAAGTTCAGCAAGCCATCTTGTTTTTCTAACGCAACCCGAGGCACTAATGGTAAGCATTTTCAAGGTTTACATTGCATTGCTTTTTTTAAATCTTTATCCAAATAAGAAGTTTTCAAAAAGACGACCCTTGGACACTTACGTTCAATTTTAACAACTTTAAGATCAGTAAATTTGATGCTATTCCCTTCTTCGTCTTTAGTTATATTATATTTAAGCCCATTTCTTGTACATACATCTTTCCAGTCCAGAAAATCCTGATGAGACATCAAAGTTTTTTTGAACCACAGAAATCTAAATAAGGTAATAGAAATGGTATGTAGCGCTGGGATCTATCGAGAACCGGTGTCGCCCGCGCGGTGCTACACTTACATATACAAATAATATTTGCGTCGAGAATGTTATACAAACTGAACTAAGCCATATGAATATTCATTAAGATTGATATTACGTCGTATTGGTCCGCTCACTTCAAGGATAACAGAGTCTGCATTTGTGGTAGTGATTGCGTAATCTACACTAGTGCTTGACTACTGGGAATACCGTAATACCAGGAAACCAAAGAATAATAAAAGAAAGTTATAAGTGTGTACGTGCTTTATTGTTAAATATAATTTATTCTTTAAAAAAATATAAAAAGATTGAGTATTTAAAATTACTGTCCTCTAAAATAAAGAAATATTTATTCAATAACTATCTTTTTGGAACTATTTCAATAGCATTTTTGCGTAACAATTACAAAATAAAATAATGAAATGTAGGTTTTCCTGATTTTTCTAAAAGTACTATATTTTTTGCAAGTTTAAAAAAAACTATATTTTTCCCTAAAAAAGGGTTCCAGTATTTAACAGAATACGTCGTTGATTTATTGAAGTAATCCTCCGTAAAATGAATCGAATAAATCCGACTATAAATAAGTAGTGGGGAACCAATTTTTTTTTTCCCGTGGCATATATCCACTTATCTTTCGTATCTGCATTCTGCGGGAATACAATAATATCTTCCCATAAGCAAACAATTTTTCATAATGTTTGATTTTTATCTTTTAGTGTAAAATGTACAGTTTGTGAGTACTACTAATGTCGTTTAGTACATCACTAGCTCTCGCCGATTCTCTGTGATCGTACCACTAAAAATGCTAAAGCAAACACTATTATTCATTGCGTAATACATTTCTTTTTGTAATACCAAACTTTCAGATATCATCTAACACAAAAGGCAATGTAGTAGTAATAAAGCCGCAAATTATACCAGTCGTACTATTTAGTGGTGGAGTTATGTTTTGAAAAGTACTTTTATCAAAAACATCAATAAAACTAAAAGAAAACGTTTACCGATGAAACATTATCCCTTGATTAGTGTAATTACACGTAGTAGACGAATTGCCGCAGTGGGCAATGCTGCAAAACACCATTTTTTAACCGCAGTTGCTGAGACAAAGTTTCACGAGTAACTGAGCGTAGCACCGCGCACTAGTGACGTCTTTTTACGCGTTCATAGCACTTCTATTACCTACCTTATTTAGTTTCTGTGTTTTGAACGGTTCAGCTTTTGATCTAGCTGTTTTAACTGCACTGATAAACGCCTCGGGGGTATACATTGGGCTTTCTCTAACCTGTTATTTATCTTGACGTTCAATAAGGGAATCAGCTGAGCCACTCTCATTTTGTGTGTGGACCTTTATTAAATATTTATGTGTTATAGCTTTGATATTCGGGTGACGTTGGATAGCAAATGTGTACATCGCTAACATAATTTTATTCTTTTGATGGCCCAGGCATGGCAAAGTTTTCTATCTACTTATAAACACATGTGCTTAAATTATTTACACCTCTATTGCCAGTAGCTTCGTCCCAAATATAGCAATCGACTTTTTTTAGATTGTAATTCAGAATTCGTAATATTAAATTCATTTAACTTACTTACGTAGTTGAATAAAGAAGTGTCTCCTTTAGGACATTGAAATACTGCTTGTAAATCATACACTACAGCAATCAACTCGTTATTTTCTTTATCTTTAGCCTTTTCCTCCCTAAATATATTTTTTTCTATTAAATGCCCATAATAATTTTCCATTCTAATAGCTTTTTTTTTTATCACAGTTTTCATAAATAGCGCAAGCATGGCAGCGTTCTTTTTTTGGCTTAAAAAAGAATTATTTTAATATTCTGTAAATATTTCAAAACATCATATAATTTTCGTATGGATTAGATTTACAAATCTCAACATAGTTCTTGTGTATTTCGGCAATAGCCCTACTATCATCGATTAAATTTTTTTAATTTATTAGCACGCGTGTAATGAGATTCGATTTTTGGAATTGATTCTGTGTGCCTTAATTCCAGTTGGAATTGCTTTATCAACTTTCGGAGGATTAGAGTGTTTACCTCTATTATCACCCGCCAGACGAGTTCCTGCAACCATGTCACGTTTGGCTGTTACAGTGCGAATCGAACGATCGGTAATGCCAACAGTGTTCTTAAAAAATAATTTACAAACTTATACCTTTTCACTCCGCAGGCTTAAGTAATACGCATTGTTCAGCTGCCGCTTATTTCTAATACTACCTTCTCGAATATAACAATACTTAGGCTTGATGATCGTCATAGTTGCAGGTGTCCATGGGCGACGGTAGTCACTTACCATCAGGTGACCCGTCTGCTCGTTTGCCCCCTATAATATTAAAAAAAAAAAAGAAATGCTATTTGCAATATAGTTCCATTGCCTGTCAGTGGCACCCAGCGACTAGTATTTTTCAAATAGGACTTTTCTTTCCGTTTCTGTAAACTTTGTGCTGCAGCTCAACTGGCATTTTTCGGAAGACGGTATGTTCATTTTGCGTTCGGGTTCGATTTTTTTTTGTAACTGTGTTCTCATAGGATTTTCCCTTATTCTTAAGTCTCTTCATAACATTTTTTTTTCAGTTAGATTAATTTCTTTTCCGTTTTCTGCGGGAACGTTGAGCAGTTACACATTAGTTATCAGCGTTAAGAGAACTACTCGGATTTGCTCCACTTCTCTCGACATCACCACCATTAGAGCCCATTAGAGCCTAGTGTTGCCATTTGGCAACATTTTTTTTTTCCTGTATTTTAGACCTGCGATCAGTCGTCTAGACTATAATCAGGTGTGTTGCAAGAGGTTGGGGTTTGGAGAGGTAGAGCCACTGCTCCATCTCCCCTTATTAAGGCAGCACATTGGCTCTCTTGAGTCTTCTAATTGGATTAGATTGGAGGAGCATACTGGATAACGGGTTTGGGTGAGTTGTCAAGCGGTCCTTGTAGTTGGCTGAGTATCGTTTTGCGTCGTCCAAAATGGTTGGAATTTCCAAATACTAACGAATTTTCGAGTTGAGAACATACCAGGGCGCCGAGGAAAGTACCCTTAGAGTATTGTTTTGGGCTCTCTGCAGCCACATAATGTTGGATTTGCTGGTGGTCGACCACAGTTGGATTCCATATGTCCAAATCGGTTTTATTATGGAACAATATACCCTCAGCTTGTTGGATTGTGATAAGGCAGACTGTCTACCGAGGAGCCAGAGTAGGTTTTTGAATCTTAGATTGATTTCGTTGCGCTTCGTTTTTATATGGTCTTTTCATGTCATCCTCCGGTCTAGGTGAAATCCAAGCTATTTGACGCAGGTTGATTGCAGCAATATGTCGGGGTCTAGGTTGACCGGGGGGCAAGTTTCACGTCTTAGAGTAAATGTGATGTGGTGAGACTTTGGAGTGCTTTAGTGAGCCACTTGGTCAGTCAATCATTGGTGGCGTTGAGCTGTCTTTGCAACGATCTGCTCACTTCATTTGGATCACGGTCACAACTGAGGAAGGCCGCATCATCGGCAAAGGTTGTTACAGTTGTGTCAGGTGACTGGGGTAGGTCAGTAGTAAATATGTTGTAAAGGACCGGACCAAGTACCGAGCCCTGGGGTACTCCGGCTGTGCAGCTATAAAGAGAAGATCTTGCGTCACGGAGCTTGATTTGAAACTTTCTGTCACTGGTAGGAGTCCATCAGAAGGTAGTAGGAGTGTGGAAGGTACTTTTTAATTTTGCAGAGTAGTCCTTTATGCCAAACCCGATCAAAGGCCTGTTGTATATCGAGAAAGACAGCCGAGCAATTTGGCAACATGAGCAATTTATTTAATTTAAAATCGTATATCTAAACTATGGACCGCAGTCCTCTTTTGTAATTATAACCCCTTAGCGAGATATACGAGTCATCCATAACAAATAATTTGTGGTCAGTGATTTTTTAGTTTTGTGGGTAGTGGCACTTTTATTTGTTGGCTGTTATAAAAAACGCAGAACAGAAACATGTAAGTGTATTTTTTTTACTATGTGTATTTTTTCCTTTTTTTTTTGTAAAATACATTTTCAGACATAAGGCAGATTTATGATAAGATAGAATAAATAATTCTTTCTTATGCATTTTTAATGTTACGAAGGTTTTTTTTACCTGTTGCCATACGGCAACTCTAGGCCGTTATAGGTACATTATTTTCTAAAAGTGTTATTTTTTTCCTTTTACGATGAAGCTGCAAAATTTTATGGATTTGTTGAAACAAGAGTAAAATAGTGATTTATAGGACATTTATATTGAGCCTCCTGAAGTGATAACATACTGATGAGGATTCTACTGAAGATTTGTGTGGGCTGCTAGAATATTTGGCATAATTATAATCTGTTATAGATAGATGGTAACTCAGGTGTTACTGTTACGTCTATTAATCACAAGTCCAGTAGGATTGGCGAATAGGTTAACAAGGCGAGTCAATAAAAACTAAAAGTGCCGAGGCCTAATCTTATGGCAGTGTATAATCAGTACAAGAGAGGCACAGATCCTTTGGATGCACGTATAAATGATGATTGGATTAGGATTCGAGGCAAGAAGAACTGGTGATGGCCTATTTTTACATAGCTTGTAGGTGTCTGCATACACACCTTTTGAATAATGCGCAAATCAGGAAAAGATATTTCACCGCTAAATAACCTTCGTGAGATAGTCCTAATCACCTTTCAAAAATATGAAATCCTTCCTAAATCTGGTGGGCGACCATCTACTTCCAAGTGTGGATCCAAGATTTTAAAAGGAATACGGTTCGATGGACAGAATCACTTTCCTAAATCAGTGGAAAGGAAACGTAGATGTGTTGTAGCTAATTCTGTAACTATTATAACAGTTGTATGTTCAAAATATGGCGTTGGTTTGTCTTAAATATTTTGAAAATTATCATTATAAGTAGACATTTATTTATATTGTTTTTATTTTCATGTATCTATCTATTCACTTAAATAAGTAAAAAAATCGGTTTAAACAGCTTTGGTTTTTATTTCTGTTAAACCAGTAAAATCGATTTTTGGTGCCTACTTTTTATGACCTAGCGTTGCCATACACCAACAGTCCAAAACTCAAAATTGGTATTCATAAATTTTTATTTTTTATTTTTTTGATGTTACTTGGACGATACTCAACCAAAGTATAGATAAACCACGAAAAAAAATACTTCGATAACTCAGGCTCTAATGGGTTAATTAACATACAAACAATAAAAAAAATCAGAATAAATAAATAGTATTTACATACCTTTCCCATCTGACGAAGTATTTGATACGTCAACGTCAGTGTGTAAAACAAGAGCCAAAATCCTCTTCCCCTCCTCTGTTAAACTCATCGTAGTTAATTAGTATTACTCAACCGCCTGCAATTAAAAAAACAATATGATTAATAACGACATAACATACATTATTCAAACAACACACACACAGAACTAATGTGATTATTGGAACTAAAACGGTTTATCATCAAATGTGTCATTCATGAAATGTATTACGTCCAAATGATTATATTTTTTGTTATTGAAAGTTTTATTTGATTATTAAGTATACCAATTCGAATTCTATATTCATAGTTATGACAGGATAACGTCTGTCGGGTCAGCTAGTACTAAAACAAAAATAAATAAATACATTTACTAGTATAGTACCCGTGTGTGGAACAAAAATGGTCCTTAGCTAAAAGCTGCGCTGATATTCTGCTAAGGCTAAAGATGGCGTGCACGGTCTGTAAGCAGCCATAGACTAAGTCAATACAGTTAATACAATACGTAATTAAGCAATTAGGCTTTTTATGATAAAAAATATATTATCATACCAACAGTTATCACGTATTTAAGTCACAACCACATTTATAACAAAACTTGTGAACGTGTTCCAACAAGTACATCGGTAGGAACTCGTATCTTTTGTGGTACTAGGCTATGTATATATAAAAATCTTGCGTTTCCTGCACATAGGGTACGCAGAAATCCGCACGAAAAATAGACGAATAATCGACCGGACTTTCTTATCTGGGTCCTGCTTACGCACTGCTGTAAATAAGCCTCTAGGCCTAAAAAAGGGTAATCTGTTTAAACAGTTCAACTAACTTCAACGTTAAACCAAGAAAGAATAATTAAAAGCGGACAACATAGTGAAAAGTTATCGCCAAACATTTCTAAAAATATTTAATAAATATTTTAAGTAAAAAAGATCCTAAGGACCTAAGGTGGTCTTAGTAAGCAATCGTAAAACTTATCTTAATATTATCATCTTTTTTCAGGATAATTTAGATATTCGCTACGATGACTCCAGTACCACAAGAACATGTGCAGCCGGCTACCACGGTTCCTCCACAGGATGGCAACAGAATCGTCATCTCCGGCATGTCAGGTCTTTACCCACGGTCACATAATATCAAGGAGTTTTCAGACATTTTGTACAATAAGGTAAACCATCGACTTGACATAACCTTACTTAGGTTTTAAATTTTATTCAAAGATATTCTAGATAGGTATACGTGTTTATCTGCAGAGGCATATTTTAAAATTTAAAAAAAATAAAATGATTGAATCCGCATAATTATGTATAAAAGTATACAGGAATTACTTACGAAATGGGTATTACATACCTCTGAATTGCCTGACATTTCGACCAGGTTGCACTGGCCGTGGTCACAGGCTGACTGACTCAGTCATGCAGTTCTTCATCCACCCGCACATTTTCGAAATTTTTAATATTTTTGTTTCGCCATGTACCGTCACATTTTATACTTACAGTGTCGTGTATGTATTTTGTAAGCAAACCGAGGTGTCCTTATTAAACAACTGTACCATTATTCGAAGCCTAATAATATCTGAGAGATAGCCATCGCTTCCATCTTTCTATCTTCTCATCATCTCATCTCATCTTTCTCTCTTTCTTTCACTCCCTAACACCACTATAGGCATGGATCAGGGTGATCGCCAGTTTATTTCTCATTGACGTCGTTGTATCCGCGTCATTCACAACACCAGCAAAATGTGGTTTATACTGTCTCTTCAAAAAGAAATATAAAGATAAAACCATATACATATACCTACGTTATTGGTATCCAGATATGTATGTTCAAGAATATCGTTTCTTATTTTTACAAAATTGTAAAGAGAGTGACTATATAAGACTAAAGCTTATTTGTCTTGTAGTATGTTCTGCACCTATTTAATTCTAATTAAAATATTAAAATCTAAATGAGGGTATGTAAAAAATATTTAAGGGTATTTGCTGTTTGTTGTGGTACTTTACTTTTCCTTGTTTTATCATCATGGTTATAATTAACGTTAATAATTTTATTTTCGTAGCTGCTTTTTCCTTTTAAGAGATCAATAGATTATCAGGCAGATCGAGTTCGTCATCAAAGGATAGCAGTGATTCGGATGTTAGTTATAGAAGCTGTAATACTTCTAAGCGTCAACCACGCAAGTTTAAGCACCACTATCGTAAAAGCGATAAATTACATCGATTTGATAGTCGCAATGAATGACCTTAAGACACAAATATTGCCTAAATACCTAAATGCCTAGTTAGAATATCACTATAAATATATGTCTTTTGCGTCGACGATAACGTCAACGCCGAATTATATGCAACATCAGTGATTGTGAGGACGAGCCCCATTATCATTTTAATTTTTGCTCTTAATTAGAAATAAAAATAAAAGGCCCAGTTATTTGGAAGACTAAACTGTTTTCTTATTTACACATTCTTAAAGTTGTTAAGCCCCTCGGGTCTTCACAGTTTCCTTTCGTGAGGAAAAGCTACCTTCCTACTATAGTCGGAATACACAACAATATGACGAAATACATACCTACAAAAATTAAAGACAGGTGATTTTCCAAAGATTTCAAATGATGCTTGTGTGTAGTTAACTTTCGGCTATATTACTGAAATTAGTCAGCAATGTCACGAAACCATTTTAGTTTCGGTCAAAATTCTCTTACATAAATCTATGTTGCCACCATCCCAAGCAAAAAAAATTGCGCTCTTGTTACTCGGACCGATTTAAATGCACCTAGCAGACAGGACAGGTCAAACACGAAGACCCTGACTCACTGAGTCGCTTCCAAGTCTGTCAGAAAGGATAGCTATAAGGATATATTTTAAGTAAGTATAGCTCTTCTTATCAGAGGAGAATTAATACTGTTTAGAATTCAAGCAAGCCCTTTTTGGCCGAGGTAAATAACATGGGATACGTGACTCACCGAGTCGCTTCCAATTCGGTCAGAAAGGAAATTATGGCATTACTTATTATTCGAGATTTAAATGTTTCGAATCTAAACAAGCCGTTTCGGATACAGGTATTAACACCATTGTAACCTAAAAGTCACAAGCGCTTTCTGTCGTCCCACCGGGACAAGTGAGGCGGAATACTAAGATCCTGAAGATACATTTCAACATCTAATAATCATTATATTATCATAGACACTACAGACATAAAAAAAAAAAGTTCCGATCGCACTACTTCGTGCTAAAATCTGTATAAATAAATAAGTTAGCAGATTTCGTAAAGATACACTTTTCAATAATTCTAAACATTTTAACCTAGAACTATCAAATTACTTTAATGAACTCAAAGTTAATGAGACAGATGACGAAAACCAATATAAGACAATTGTTACCGGAATAAACAATTGCGGTAAAAACAAAAAATAAATCCAGAAACAGGAATAAATTAACAATCCATACTATTACTCAGTAGAAAAGCGATCAAAAGAAAAAACCGTAGTATTATGAAAAGATTTGAGAAATCTAACCATACCCAAAAGCAGCACAATACATAAAAGCAGCTCTGGAAAAATACCCGTCTGTCAAAGTGTTAAAACAAGGAATCACACAGAGACGAGTTTGGAAAAACAGTTTAATAGACAAGGACGGTATAACACACTAGTACGCGTAAAATTCTGTACATAGCCACCACATTTCATAATTCTTTGTATTCCGACCACTCTACAACATGGCCCTGCCCTACATATACACTACTATACACTGGCCCTCGACCACATGTCCGACCGCCTTGGGGAGGTGTTCGACGTTAGCTTGGCGTCCGGACGCTTCCCTGACTGCTGGAAGAGCGGGAAGCTGGTACTTTTAAGGAAGCCGGGATGGCCTATCGACTCGGTCGTGGCCTACAGATCTATCGTGTTGCTGGACGAGGCGGGTAACTTATTTGAGAGGGTCCTCTCTGCCCGCATTGTTCGGCACCTTGGCGAGGTTGGCCCCGATTTGTCGGACGCCCAATTCGGTTTTCGAGCGGGGCGTTCGACGTTCGGTGTTGTGTTGCGCCTGAGAGCCGTGAGCATCGCCAACGCGTTCAATAGTCTGCCATTCAGCTGCATCAGGGAAGCGCTCCACTATCACGGAGTGCCAGGGTACCTAAGGCGGCTAGTGGCAGACTATTTAGAAGAGCGTACCGTCAATCAATCAAATCAAAATCATTTATTTCAATTCAACCATTATAGGTATTTTTGAATTGTCAGGAGTAGTAGTCAGTCAGACTAAGTCAGTTGTGAAGCTAATTGCCTGTTCCAATAAGTAGATCCTGTGGAGAAGAACAGGTAAGAAACTCCAAGGACACTCTTTTTCAACATCTTTTTTACAACTTTTTGGTTACATTGCTTCTATGTGCAAATTAAATGTGAGGACAATGTAACGTATTGTTCTAAGCTATAAGCAGTCGCGCAAACTACTGCTGTATGTAAATAATAGCAGTTCGGAGATGACCAGCCCCAACCAACGGCACTCGTTCACGAGCATGACGCACGCGCCAGCCATGTTTATCAGCTAAATAATCTTCTAGTTTATGATATGCTCGTTTACATAGTGGCGTTTAATGCAAGTTTTAAATTTCTTCTCATTTAGTTGAACAATCTTAGGAGGTATTTTATTATAGAATTTAATACAGTACCCCATAAAAGATGTTTGCACTTTTGTTAGTCTAAATTTTGGTTGTACTAATTTATTTCGTTCTCTAGTAATGTAATTATGTCTTTGACATCGTTGAGTAAATAGGTGCAAATTTTTTCTAACATACATAATGTTAATCCGTCAGGATGTTAATTTCCTTAAATAGTTCCCTAAGGGATTCGCGACTACGTAGAGTTTAAATGACTCTGATAGCTCTTTTCTGCAGAATGAATATAGATTTTATATCTGCAGCACGCCCCCACAACAAAATCCCGTAGGACATACACAGACACTATGGAAATAACTATAGTAAACTAGTCTTGCAGTATCTATGTCTGTTAATTGGCGGACTTTCCTTATAGCATATGCTGTAGAACTTAGCCGCTTTGAAAGCGATGACAAGTGAGCGCCCCATTGTTACCTAGAATCTAGCGTAATCTCTAGGAAAACAGTTTCATTGACAAAATCTAGCTTTTCCTTATTTAATAAAACTTGACATTCAGTGTGTCTAACGTTAGGCAAAAAAAATCTTATACATTTAGTTTTTTTTTGTTTAACACTAAATTGTTGGCAGTAAACCAATCATGTAATAGGTGAATAATATTATTTACATCGTCTAAGCTACTGGCGCGTCTATCAACTTTAAAAATTAATGATGTGTCATCAGCAAATAATACTATTTTAGGTTGGCTATCCAGTAAATGGGGGCGATCATTAATATACACAAGAAAGAGAAACGGGTCCAATATCGATCCCTGCGGCACCCCCATTTTTATCTTTGATCCTAATAAATTGACACCATTTATCTGGACCATCTGTTGTCTATCACTCAAGTAAGATTTTAGCAAACAGAGGACCTGCTTAGAAAGTCCGTAATGCTCAAGCTTTAGTAGCAACGTTTCATGGCTTACGCAGTCAAATGCTTTTGAGAGGTCGCAAAAGATACCGAGAGCATCCTTTGCTTCCTCCCATGCGGCGTAAATATGCTGTAACAAGGTAACACCGGCGTCAGTTGTACAACGCCCTTTAGTGAAACCGTATTGTTGATCGTGAAGGATGTTGTTTGCATTAAAATGTAGTAGCATTTGATTCAGCATTATCTTTTCGAAAACCTTACTAAATACCGGCAGGACGGAAATAGGCCTATAATTATTTGCATCTTTACTGTCTCCCGATTTAAAAAGTGGTATGATTTTACTATTTTTCATGAGATCAGGAAAGACTCCTTGATCTACACTCAAATTAAATATTAGAGCTAAGTAAGGAGCAGATCATGTACGAGAATCGAGATGGAGGTTTGAGCCGTCGGCCCATGTCGTGCGGTGTTCCCCAGGGGTCTGTCCTTGGAACACTCCTGTGGAACATGGGGTACGAATGGGCCCTTCGAGGCGACTTCCCCCCGGCCTTGACGTAATCTGTTACGCCGATGACACGTTGGTGACAGCCCGGGGGTGAACTTTTAGGAGGCGGCGCGCCGGGCCACCAGGGGAGCCTGTCTGGTGGTCGGGCGTATCGAGCCGCTGGGTTTGGGGGGCCCTGGATAAGATGGAGGCTCTTTTATTTCATGGGCCTGGTCGTGGTCCACCCCCTGGCGCCTCTATCGAAGTCAACTCGATCCTTGTACCGGTTCAGGCTCACATAAAATATCTGGACCTGATCCTCACGGGGGTTGTCCAGTCAATGGCACTGTACGGTGCAGCGGTGTGGGCGGAGGCTCTGACCGTCCAGAAAAGGGCGCGCCTCTGGCGCCCTGAGTGTGGTTGGGATGGGTTTTCCTCTCCATCTGCTATAGGGGCGCCCCGTGAGAAGGTTGGGATCCGCATGTGCCTGGACGTCGCCTATTGAGAGGTTTTTAACCGAAGGCTTTTGCGGCAGGCGCTAGGAGGGTTCCGGATGTCTTAATAAAAGCTGTCTCCGGACCACTCCTATGTTAGGTGCAGTAAGGCATGCCGTGCGGTTTTAGTCGGTTCGATTTTGATACACCGCCCCACCGAAAACTCCGGTGGAGTGACGGCCCGAGGGGGTCTCCACATGCAAAAAAAAAGGAAGTTCCAGCCTCAATTACTTCTACATTAGCAGTCTCCGACAACTTAAAACTGGACAAATTAAGCGAGATGGCAGACCGTATTTGAGGTCGTACACAATCGTATACATGGAAAACTGGATAAACATCAGCCACCAAAACAAGCCAGATTCTGCCCTAGCTTCTCAGCAACTGACAGCCTCTAACCACTAAACCAACTATTCCAACCACTAAACCAACTCTTTCAACCACTAAACCAACTCTTCCAACCACTAAACCAACTCTTCCACCAATCACCGAATTTAAAAAATCACTGTATCTGACATTTGTAGATTATACAAAGGCTTTCGACAGCATTAAACATTTAGAACTATTCAAAACTCTATAAAAACAGAAACTGGAAAAACATCGATCTATTTAGAAATATAACATACCTCATGCTTTGATTATATTCGAGTCCAATAACTCCGCAAACATCAACCTAAATAATGAAACGATCCATCCATTTCATTATTTAAAAAAAAATGTTACATGTAATATAAAAAAGAATATATATATTTTCATCTGATCTATTGAAGTGTAATAAAGCTAATTCCCAGTCCCAATCCCAATCCCAAGGGGGTAAACAAAAGCTATTATCCCACTTTTATGTTATCACAATCAAGTCCCCAATTTATTTAATTAATGTTTAATTTAGGTGAACCCAGTGACATCAACAGACCTTCGCTTCAAGTACAAGCACCCAGAAGTAGTGCAATATGCTGGAAGTATTCCTGAATTCAACCATTTCGATGCTCAGTTCTTTAAAGTAAACTTTCGTCTGGCAAGTGCCATGGACCCTATGGGAAAAAAAGTGTTGGAGCAATCATACCAGGCTATATATGACGCCGGTAAGGATATCATTCCATCTAAAATAACAATAAAATCATTACAAAAATAAAACATGAAAAATCTTTTCTGTCATTCATTTGAAAATGTGTATCAGGAAATGCAATGAGCGCAGGCCTGGTGGTAACGGGTGGTATTGCCCGTTACCCCTGTGTTTCGTGTATGTCTATCTGAATTGAACGGGGGCAAGATCCCGTGAATGAATGGTGTGACCGCCTACTGTTCAAGCAACGGCCACGATCTGCCAGGGTTTTTGGGGACTTCCTTCTTAGGTTATGCCCAAATCAATGGCAACAGGCCGTCTTGTGACGGAATAACGTGGGTTTTAGTTGGTTCAATTCCGACATAGCATTACTCCGTTAACTCCGGTGAGGTTATAACTACGAGACGAAATGTAATAGTGCTGATTTCTATTAGAAATTACTAATTAATAGAACCACATTTCTTGCGCATAAAACTCTATTCATTTAAAAAGAAACAGTTTCTGCAGTATGTTTTCTTTAATTAGACATGGTAAAAAGATCTCTCGTCTGTGTCATAAAATAACTTGTTTAAGTATGAAATAATAATTCTAATGAATAATTCCCCTATGTTACATGCAGGTATCAATCCAGAGGAACTATCTGGTAAAAAGGTCGGCGTGTTTATTGGATCATGCTTCTCTGAATCGGATAAAGCTTTTTTTTATAGCGATAAGATAAAGACGGGTTTTGGTGTACCCGGGTAAGTAATCTTATGTCTTATTCATCCCTATGTGAACTTCATGTTTCCTTATTATATTTTTTTATCATTATCCTTATCCGATTTCGATAATTCTTTTGTTATTGGATACTTTGAAATTGGTCCCATTTAAATAAAAAAAAACAACTCTAAGGATAGAAAATAGTTTGTTCACCCATTGAATTCTGACCTGTGAACCGATTTTGTTGATTATCGAAATCAGTCGAGTGGTTTTTGAAAAATCAACAAAATATATCTGTAGGAGCGTTCGCTCCGCACGCCCCCACCATCGAACGCCCCACTAGTAGTCGCACATATATATTTATGATGTATATACACTACAATATCTAAAAATTTTATACATCGAAGATATTTTCGTATATTGCGAAACCTCGCTATCTCATTGGAGCAATGCGTTTAGTTGGCCTACGCGTATTATATTTAAACAAAATACATTTTCTTTCCACTAAAAAGCACATTGAAGGCGGTGATACTTTTTTCAGAAGATAATTATTTATATTTAAAAATGTAATTGATAAGTTTTAAGATGAATTTAGAGAATAATAATAACTCCACACATCTCACACACGACCGTCTGATCCTAAACTAGGCAGAACCTGTACTATGGTAACCAGACTGAGAATAAACATACTTATATATTTCTAAATACATACATATTATATATTTATTACACCCAGATACAGAACAAATTATCGTGCTCATCACACAATTATTTGTCCTGAGTGGGAATGGAACCGATCGAATCGACACACACGTGTGCTCATTCACCGACACTTTATAGTTTATACTGAAGCTCCAGGTCGCTTCCCCCTTGATAAAGAGCCCAAAACACATCGAGTACCCATGAAATACACACATGGTGACAAAATTGCCTAATTCACGAAGTTTTATACAATGCACTGTAATTTTCAGATGCAATAAGGCTATGTTCGCTAACCGCGTCTCGTACTGGCTAAACGCCAGAGGTCCATCAATGGCTATAGATGAGGCCTGCTGTAGTTCAACCGGCGCGTTGGAGCAAGCGTGCTTGGCCCTACATCGGGGAGAATGCGAGTCCGCAATAGTTGGTGGTAGTTACTTGTGTCTGCATCTACAGTCATCAGTACAATTTGCGAGGTGGGTTTTTATTTACTAGTTCCTTTTAACCTATGTGCTGCGGCGGTAGTGCATTCATCACGTGGAGGACGCGGGTTTGATTCAGGCTCAGTGCAAAAATATATTATGCATGCATGTGTTTTCATTGGTCTGGGCTTGATGGAATACCGGGTTAGATGGCGCAATCTGCAGGAAGCCTACACCAAACTGGTTGACTAAGGCTGAGAAGAAGAAAAGAATGTCTACACAACAAATTTGGTATCATACCTTTCTCGGTAGCTACACGTCATCCACTTTTATGGTTCATAGCATCAGCGGAAGTACCCTTCGCAATTTCTCCTCCATGACATTTCACAAATTGCACCACATTATTCTTATCACAACATTAAACACCTCACAAGTTACACGACAACAGACAGTACATAACACGAATTAATATACAATGTTCAAATCACTTCTTGTCACGACTCCTTATACAACATGTATAAAACAAAATAAACTTCGGCTATTTTTCACAAGAAAATTATCCATTTTCGTTCGATGAATGATTGAAGTTTTAAATTCTTCCTTTGTCATACAAAAAGGAGGTGGAGACGCAAATGAAGTACTGTTCATGCGGCCACACAGATTAAATATGATAATATTTGATCTGTCGCTACCACGCAAATCGGTCGATCTAAAAGGACAATGACCATGTATGTATGGAATTCCGTCTTAAGTTGTTGCACACACAATAAATCTTTATTTATTATAAATTAGCAACCCGCCCCGGCTTCGCACGGGTACAAATTATATACCTAAACCTTCCTCATGAATCACTTTATGTAAGCAATGAAAACCGCATGAAAATCCGTTCAGTAGCTTTTAAGTTTATCACGAACAGACAGACAGACAGACAGACGCGGCGGGGGACTTTGCTTTTTAATATGTAGTGATATGTAGTGATTATTTATTATAAACTAGCAAACCGCCCCGGCTTTACACGGGTACAAATTATATACCTAAACCTTCCTCATGAATCACTCTATCTATTAATGAAAATCGCATGAAAATCCGTTCAGTAGTTTTTCAGTTTATCGCGAACAGACAGACAGACGCGGCGGGGGACTTTAATTCATAATATGTAGTGATTACGCTCTAAATAATATCAATTAAAAGTGTTCGTTTTCCCACAAATACCCGAGTTTTTAAGTAATTAGATAAAAATATAAATGATGAATGGAAGACCCCCGAAGTATTTTTAAAAAGTGTGAAAAAACACTGATGTTATCTTAACATCGATTGTTCCTTTTATAACTTTCAAAAGTATGGTAGCTTTACAAAATTATAAGTTTGACTATCTTACAATGTCCCAGGGAGGGCCGCTCTGTCGGAGCGGAGAACTTGTTAGTCTTAGAAGACATGATTACATCAAGCTAGTGCCCGGTACTGAAGCAAAGCCTGCAGAAGAAGCAAAAACTAGGGGAAAGATAATTTTAACTATTGATTCCGGATTGCATCGTCATATAAAAGAAACAAAGACCTCGATGGAGTTGTGGACAAAGCTAAAAAATATGTTTGATGATTCCGGCTTCTCAAGAAAAATATCTTTGCTGAGACATTTAATTTCAGTAAGGCAAGAAGTTGTGATTCAATGACTAATTATGTAACGCAAGTTGTCGAGACAGCGGAGACAGTACAAAGATTGAAAGGAACGGGATTTGCAATTACGGATGAGTGGATAGGTTCATTATTGTTAGCAGATTTGCCAGAAAAATATTCTCCAATGATCATGGCAATGTGTATTCCCAAATGTTCGATACATTTGGGAATACAGATTACCACAGATACAATTAAATTGAAATTAATCGACTTGGAAGTTTCTTCAAATTATACTAGTTTGGATAACAGTGGCGCTGCATTCGCTGCGCATAAATCATACTCGAAGACACGGAACAACATTAGAAAACAAAATGGCAACACTGAAACGCCCCAGTTACACATGTCAAAAATGCCGCCTAATAAAGCCATTACGTGCTATTTGAAGAAAATGAGAAATGGCGTCGTAGAAGGAGTGATATTTTCTGCTCCTAGTGACTCAAAGAAAGAGAACTGTGTAACCTGTTGTGAGGGCAAACAAATGAGGCCATATTGCCATTCACACATAGTGAACATAACAGCACGGAGACACTACAAATAGTCCATGCCGATGTATATGGGGCTATGGAGACCAAGTCCATTGGAGGTTCACAATTCTTTCTGCTTTTTGTGGATGACTAATAGTCGAATGACATTCATTTACTTTCTTAAGCACAACAATGAAGTTTTACAGAAATTTAAAGAATTTAAAGCTATGGTGGAGAACTAACAAAACACGAAATTAAAGATTCTACGTACTGATAACGGAGGTGAATTTTGTAATAGTATGATGGAAATCTATTTAACCAAAGAAGGTACAATTCATCAAAAGACAACAGCATACACTCCAGAACAGAATGGTGTCGGTGAGCGAGCCAATAGAACTATAATAGAAAAAGCTAGATGCTTACTGTTCGAAGCAAAACTACACAAGAAATAATGGGCAGAAGCGGCAAATACTGCAGTGTACCTAAAAAATAGGTCTGTTACAGCAAGCTTGATAAACAAAACACGTATTAAAGGAAGCCAGATTTGAGCCACTTCCCCTACGATGAACTGTCCTCAGGCCAGTTAATCTTACGATAGTAGTAGTACGGTAGTAGTAGTACGATAGCAGTAGTCATTGTTGATCCGTTGAATGTATATATGTTTGTGTTCAAAATTTTCAAGCAAATTGTTAAATTTAAATTATTCATAACATCGACACAAGCAACGTACTTTGAAAAAAAATGATCAACGATAGAGTTAGATAGCTAAGTAGGTATACCCATAGATTACGGTTGAAAAATATTAATCCACGTATTTAATTTAGGTAATTTTTCACCCTAGCTCCAGTCAAGCTATGCACCAGACACCTAGATCATCGTACATTAAATGTCTGTGTAGTTACTTACCGAAAGTACCAATGCACTCTTATTAGACTAAGGTGACTGGAATGACGGTCTACTTTTCAATCCAGCGAGACTGTTTCATGTCATTTATAACCCTCAACGCGAAAAGGAGGGGTGTTATTAGTTTAATGTGTCTGTGTGTCTGTGGCGTCATAGCTCCTAAACGAATACACTGATTTTCATTTAGTTTTTTTTTATTTGAAAGGTTACTTGATCGAGAGGGTTCTTAGCTATAATTGAAGAAAATCTGTTCAGCCTTTTAAAGATCATCGGCTCTTTTGTAATCGTTAAAGGGATTTTTGAGTCAAGGGTACTTTAAATTTTTAATTTACAATTTTTAATTACGTTCACGTTGCTTCAAGTAAGTACGGCAAGTACTTTAGACGTGAAATGGATTATTTATCAACCGTAAACTATATCAAGATGAATCATCATAATCCTCAGCTTATTAACGTCCTACAACTGGGCACAGGATTCTTAAAAGAGGGATTTAGAATATAGACCCACATAGCTGCTCCAATGTGGGTTTTAACGAATAC
Source organism: Euplagia quadripunctaria (assembly GCA_963859945.1). Lineage (NCBI taxonomy): Eukaryota > Metazoa > Arthropoda > Insecta > Lepidoptera > Erebidae > Euplagia > Euplagia quadripunctaria. The sequence goes on along the minus strand of OY982577.1, from coordinate 21,203,620 downwards.
TATCACATTTTAGTGAAAATAACCGGAACCGACGGCTCAGGGGTAACGCAGCGCCAATTTCATGTCTCCGGGCTGGTAGTTACCGAGAATTTCTATACAGAAAAGTCTTGTTCCAATAACAATTGGACATATTGGAAATTGACAATTGGAAATAACAATCGACTGGCCTGTTGGTCTGGTGGTTAATGACCCTGACCGCTATGCTTATAGGTCGTGGGTTCTATTCCCACCTGAGTCTGGCTGTTCTTTGTGTCCGTTGTTTCCATGTTTGTAAAGTCCCTAATGCGGGAGTTGCCTATCAATTTAAAAATAATAAAAATTGACCCGACCCAGATAACACAGACTCTCTATTCCCTTAATCTCATAGACTGATGGGACGACAGATTCCGACACGACCGGAGAGAGATCAGCTGAACGTGATTTCTAAGTTCCGAGGGTGAAACACCGCCAATTTCCATACTCCAAGCTCGTCCTAAGAATTTCTTGATAGAAAAACACTACTATTTACTGGCGCGACCCGGGGATCAAACCACCAACAAGGCAGATTTCTAAGTGATGTCACTACGCTTACGTTGTCAAATAGGTATATAGGTACGTTATGATTTATGAGGTTACGGTCAATGTGCTCGTAAAGTGACCGGCACAATAAGACCAATCAGGAGACAAGCAGCTTCGTGATTGGCCCGTTTCAATCGGATCAAACAACTACGGAGTGGAATTGTATAAATTTTTACTACTTTCTAAAAAACATTGTAAAGCATTTGTTGATTCGAAACGGAGTGACAAAATGAGATACGTACATGGCATTGGATCAAAAAGTTGGGTCTGGATCAACTAATTCGGACGGATTAACTTAAAAGTTATTATACGTACGGCTGGATTAAACAACTCCTGGAAGAGATAACTATATCTATTATTTTTATTTATTTTTCTATAATATTGCCTAAATTGTATTTACTACCTTTATAAACACCTCGCTACACTATACACACGACTTACACGGACAGACTGGCGTTACTATTGGTTGTGATTTCTTTTCATTTTAATAATTACGTGCTGTCTTGTGAATGTCAGAATAGTTGTTTCTCTTTCTTTTTTCTTTATTTGCATTGGTCTGGGTTTAGTATGTATAATGTGTTACATACGTAGTTACAAAAAAATGAATATGTTTATCCGTGTTTTAGAACCCATGGTACAAGCTATTCTTAGTTCGGGTATAAGTAGATAGCGCTGTATAATATGACCCTGGGTATTATTATTATATATTTACTATTATTCAATTATTGCTATTCGTTAGTTTCCTAAAATTTGACCCGTTTTCATCATTTTCAGAATCATAAAGCTATGTGAAGATGGCAAAACGAAATCTTTTGACGAACATGCGGACGGTTGCGCTAGATCTGAGGCTGTGAATATATTGTTTTTACAAAAGGCGAAGGATGCTTTGAGGTACATAATTTAAATCAATAAATCATCCAATACTATGACGTAGTACATTACTTGCTTATAACATAATTAATACTTTTGCAGGGTATACGCAGAAGTAATTCACGCTCAGGCAATTTTTACATGCAATTTGAAAGGAGTAACTGGTCAAACATACGGCTTCCACCGAGACTTAGATAAAACTATCGACTTTATGAAAAAATTCTATGAAGAAGCGAAAGTGTCGCCTCAATCTATTGAATACGTTGAAGCTTTTGGATCTGGTCAGATTTCATATTAAATAAAAAATAAATAAAACCATAACAACAACACCATGAAGCTAACAACTTATTTCTTTCAGGCTTGCCAGAGGCAGATAAGGTTGAACTACAAGCTATTGAAGAAGTGTTCTGTGAAGATAGGCAAGATCCTCTTTTGGTCGGTAGTGTTATGTCCAATATCGGTTATGGGGAAGCTGCTTCGGGTATATCTGCTATAACGAAGGTGAGGTGGTATTTAGTTCTATGATATGACATACGATTTTGGATGCAGTCTACTTGTGCAGATCGACATTTTTTCATTCTGTTTCGAATTCCAATTTCAAGTTAATAACTACAATAATATCTTAAAACACTTCACACACGGCCGTCTGATCCCAAACTAGGATCAGATGGTATATTAATTTTAATATACATGTAACTTGTACACACATTAAAAAAGTCTAAGCAACACGCATCATTTACAGAAACTGAAGTTATTTAATTTTTTTCTTTGATGTTTTATTATTTTTTTAGCAAAGTAGATTGGTATACAATCTTTTTTATTCTCGGAAACATATACTGGCTGATTTAAAAAATAGAAATGTTACTTCATAAGTACATATTATTATTAGTTTTCACTACACAACTATGTGAGTTACCCCAATAACGACGACCCCAATATCATTTCCTTATATCATTATTTACTTACAACATGTTTACTACTTTGTCATCGAAATGTCTGTTCCATGTGTGTATAAATGTTAGCCCACACACGTTTAATATTAGACTATAAATACTAACACAATATACTAACAAGAGGAGTATTAAATAGATACTAAACGCCACAACAGTAGTTTTACTACATTGGTGACCCCGACGTGATGCCAATTCCGGACCGGGTTTTTGTCTGCGATTTGTGTAACGAACGGATTACCTTCTAGTGATACTGGAATTAGCACATACCAGCGGCTTCCCACAAGCGGGTCTCACTACTGGGATTTCAAAAGGCTATATATTCTCGGTATTGCTAGTTTCCATTACACAGGACGAGTCAGTTCAAGATGACAACCTGCAGGCAGAATATACCAGGGTCGCAGCTGACGTAAGCGCGTACAGCTTACACACCGCCAATGGAACCCTGATACGCACCTACGGAGAGAAAATACTGTACGTCAACTTACAACGGGACTATGATGTGTTTTCAAGTAGACATTCATAGTCGCCGACGTACAACGTTCCATCATTGTGATTCCATCCTCTTCTTCCACTGTGTGGCCATTGCAAAATCAAATTTGGGCATTATTTTCGAATACAATATCTGTCGTGTTTTCGAAAGTGAATATCGTATCAACTCGCTAAACATCAACAATAAAATGCTGTACTGGTCCAATCTCTCCTTACGTCGATGCCAGCTATCTTGATCTCACTGAGGACCAACTTAATAAACTTGAGCGCCTCCAGAATGTCTGTATCAGGTTTATATTTGGTTTACACAAATTGACCATATTTCTGAATTCCGTATTAAGCTCAAGTGGCTTTCTATACGGTTTCGCCGAAATGCTCATATTCTTGCCCTACTTTACAACATTTTGTTCAACCCCTCTACTCCCAACTACCTTAAAGAACGTTTCGAGTTCCTAAATGACACACATGCGAGGGTCCTAAGATCATCGGAAAATCAACTACTGAAAATACCTTCGCATTCCACAAATTTCTTTCACATATCTTTTACAGTACATGCAGCTTGCCCGTGGAGCGATAAGACCGCCGTTTGTACCATTATATTTCTTTTTTGTCTTTGTAAATATTTTAAACTGTTCCTTATGGTGTACAATAAAGATTATTGTATTGTATTGTAAAATGCTTGCCTTAACATGCCTGTATCTCCGAAGTTGTAGGCAGAGGCGTTTTAACCCCCCACATTTTGCCAACCATAAAGTGGTTCCACTCACGTAAGGGGGCAAGCCTATTACCGCCAACTGGGCTCTTTGGGAATTAAACAGGGCAAAAAATTTAGAGAATATTGAAAGGGAAGGATATATTATAAGAATGGATTTGGGAGTGTCGAGATGGTCAAGGTTGCATACCTGTAACTGGAACTGGCAAGTGCCAGGAAGTCTGAGCCCTCTAACTTGCTTGCCTTAACTTGTGGAATAAGCTCACCAATAAGAAGATTTTGAATGGTATTATCACTTGTAATGGAAAGTGGATCTTATTTTTTTTTATAAAGTGCACTGTAGAATTTCAGATGATGATGGACAGATAATTAAGACCGTTGTCCGCACATTACATAGAGCTCCGTCTCCTACAGGGGATCCTATGATTCTAAAACCTCTGTCACAAAGCATACACCTCCAGACCTTGCTCCTATTGATTCCTATTCTTCAAAACTTGGATAACTTTTTACACAGTAACATTTTCAAATTTAATAAGGCGGTGCTAAACGCATTCAAAGATATAATCTATTTGTAACCCCAGGATTTCGAAATATAGGTGAAGGATTCATGCATGATCTTTCATTAAAATGGTAAAAATAAAAAGATATTAACTTGTTTAATTCATTATATATATATATATAAACATACTTTGATTAATGTAATATCTTTAGGTTCTATTAGGATTCCACAACGGTGAGCTAGCTGCCAACCTTCATTGTGAAAAACCGCGAAAAGATATTGCGGCGCTGCGGGACGGGCGCATGCACATCCTCACCGAACACCAGCGCTTCGGTCGAGGTTATGTGGGCGTCAACGGTATGTCACTAACCGGGGTTAACTCTCATGTGTTGTTACACGGCCGTTATAAGCCTAAGGTAAGAAGCCACGTATGGATATTAAGTTGAAACGTTTAAATGTCTGTTTAGATTAAACAAGAAACTTACGGAAAGTAAAAACTTTGCTGTTTTGATGTTTGCTTGAAGATTATATGAGAGTAACTAAAAACTATAAGGGCTTTCACTTCCGACAAAATAGTGGGGTATAGGTTTTGATTATATACTAGTATAAATAACATATTCGGCCGTACAGAACGGCGCTAATAAAGTCGACTATATTTCATAGAGTCGCGTGTTTCAAACAGTCATTGTCATTTGAATATCTAAGCGACGACGTGCTTGCGAAAACTATAACATGCCAGTTTGTGCTCTAAAATTGTGTCGAAACTAGGCTAGAAAACCTTATAAAAACACTAAAATTACTTTTCATCGGTAAGTTTTCTTTTAATTTACACCATTTTCTCTATTCTATTTTTCTTTATGGCAAATGATGCCGAGATGTCGACAATTCTGCCAATGTCAGTCGTGCACTGAAGTGTATGTAATGAGAAAACGAACATTAATTCTGTCAAAATTGGATTCGTTGCGAATCTTGTTTTCTAGTTAGTACACTGAAACAAACGTTTACAAATACAGCACACTTCCTTACAGATAAAATAAATAATAATAAATAAAAATCAAAACCTACATACTTATAATAAACATAATATGAATACCACACCAGTATTAACTTACAAGAATTTAAATCAAAGTCTAATAGTACTGCGACGGATGAAAGACAATATAAGGATTAAAAGCAGTGGTCGGGAAAGATGGGTTAGGAGGTAGGCAAAGTTTATAGGAAGAGTGATGTTCAATTCAGGTTGGGGAGTGAATTATTAAGGGGGCAATTAAAAAATATATGTTCCAGGGTACCCTCGTCTAGGCCAAATTCACAAAAAGAGGAGTCCCGTACACGATTTTTTTGTAAAAACACTGGAGAACAACAATGGCCCAAGCGAAGTCGGCAAACAACAGATATTACAGTTTTTGCAGTTTTTTTTTTGTTGGCAGAACCAAGGTTTTGAAGTAATATTTGGTTGTACTGCATAATAGTATTTGCTTTTCTTGATGCTGGAGTCAGTCGACTGAGACTGCCGTGAAGACAACAGTATCTTTTTGGGTAGGTCCAGTAAGTCATAACCTTGATTACTGTATGCTTAAGGTCTACAGATGGTACTGAAATGGCATTTTTTGCCAGCATATCCATCAACTCATTGCCCCTGATGCCGGAATGACTTGGGATCCACACTAACTGGACTGTTGTTTGTTTCATGAAGCAGTTGAAGAGCTGTTTCTTTATTTCTAAAATAAGGGAGCTGTGTAGTCTGCTTTTGTAGGGGTTTGGTTCTAGGGCGTTAAGACAACTCAAAGAGTCAGTGAAAATTACTGCCTTATTAATGTTATGTGAATGTAAAAATATACAGGCCTCTAATATAGCTACACACTCGCAATCAAATACAAAGGATTCCCTGGGGCATACATACAGTTTACAATGGTACTTGTGGTACAAATATTTAAAGGAATTTAGACATCAGATATACTAGGCTCATTGGTAAAGGCCTTCAGAGGCTTATGACGCGGTTCCGGTGCTGGTAGATGCAGAGTACTTAACTTCGTAGCTTTGTTGAGGTGGTAAGAGGCAGATTCCTTGCGCGGCGCGGTATATATAGGCCCCAGGGGCGTGGTACGGCACGGGGGAGCATCTCAGGGCTTAGCGGGGAGTGCTGGAGCAAGGTTTCGATAGAAGGACGCAGGATGACGCATGATACATCGCCATTCAAGGATGCCCTGAAAAAAACTATTATACATCATAATCATACCGTCTTTACACTTATAGAAGTGCTCAAACTAACATTCGAAACATCGATCCCCCTTTGATGCGAAATTCAGTCGGGCTGTATATAGTAGGGATTAAGCGAGGTTAAATTTGATGTTTTACTTTTTGAATAGAAAATATAATTTAGTGAAATAAAGTTAGAATATAGTTGTTATTGCAAACAAAATCAAACGATTGAGCGGTTGACTACTGATAACTGGTTTCGAATGAGAAATACATTTCATTGGAAATGAACGTTTGCCGGACGATAAAGAAACGCAGTCTTGGGCCATAAGGTATAGTTTAGAGTGTGGTTTGAATTTTATCGGATAATGTCGTAGTTTTATGTTTGCATACGAACTGTAAGTTATTATTTTTTTTATATAAAAGTAAAGAGTGAAAGGGATTTATAGTGATTAGTACACTATCTGAAATAAATATGCAAAGGGACTGACCATTAAAGAAAATTACTAACTAAGAATCGAACCTGTATACTAGACTTGAATGTGATCTTTTTAACCGTTGAGGTACAGGGTAAAAATACAGTCAGTCGTAGGACTGCACGTCAGAAATGAAAACATAACTTCACAATGTATTTGCATATACATACACACATACATCTGTATATATAATTAGGTTAAAAATAAAAAGTAGGTAATAACATATCTAAATGTATACATAGGGTACATTGGAAGTTCTGCGCTCCTGGCCGCTCATAAATTTTTGAATTTCGAATGTTGTATTTTTTTAAATAAAAGAAACTCGCCTCCGTCTTACGAATTTTTAATCAGGGTCACGTGTCCTGACGCGAGTTTAACATTTTTTACCCATCTCAAAAAATGCACAACTTCACTTCAAAAATTAAATTTTAGATTTCGATTAGGAATTCGTAAAGCAATATTTGCACTAATTTTTGAATGTCTATGTAAGCAGTAATTTCAAGTTTAAGATAATTATCTATAAGAAAAAAATCATTTGATATTCGACGCAGAACAACAACAATTGGAAACTACAATAGTAAGAGCACGTTTTGTAAAGAGTTATGCATTGAGTAAGCTAACGAAATCATTATTTGTAGTTTATTAATTTAATGTCTTAGATATTTATTTACTTAAAACTTTATGCACATTTGTACAAAGGCGAACTTAATGCCCAGGGCATTCTCTACCAGTCAACCTCGGGGTGATGTACAACTGGTATAAGGTAGGTGCAAAGATACATTTGAAATTATTCATAATACAAACTAATATTTACATTACCTACATGTCCAAATTTCTAAATATCATTACGACATAATATACACCGTTTCATATACTTACTTATACACAAACATACATAAGTACTTTTATTATATACAGATTACATATGTATTCATACATATCATATATATAAGTAAATACACTACAAATACCACTATAAAGTCATGTACTACATTGTGGCTATTTCGCTAATCCATTGTGAAGGAGTTCTCGTACTTTCTTTTTAAACGTGAAACGGTTTGTGGACATCCTGACCTCGAGAGGGAGCATTCCAGAGAAGGACTGATTGTACATAGAAAGAAGAGTTGATGTAGTCGGAGCTGTGAGAGGGACATAAGAGAAGTAAATTATTGGTGGAACGAAGATTCCTGTCATGAGTAGAGCACAAATATTGCAAGTGGGGAACTAAGTAAGAAGGTGGCGATGGGAAGTTTAAAAAGTTCAAGATTTGACTTGGCTAGTTTTCGCATACAAGTTATCTTACGTTTGGCAAATCAACTTATCTTCCTTATTTTACATGCAAGTTACGGTTTTTATATTGTGACGTCAACATTATCTTACTCTTCTAAAAGTTTGGTTTGCTGGTAAAAACTAGCCAAGTCAAATCTTGAGCTTCAATTTTTCGTAAGTTATCTCATTTGTGTAAAAAAATCGAGTGTTCAGATTTAAGAAGTTATATATTTAAATAGCAAACATTGTTGTAGCAGAAAATATCAAGAATGTGTGTTTTAAATTTATTTTCAAATTTTGTATGTTCTTATGAATAAATTTCAGGATTATCTGCAGAACTTGGCACCCATTTAGATCTCAATTCTTTTGTCGGCAAAGTCGACAACCATGCATATTCTTAATATTGAACTTGGCTCCCATTTTCACATTTATGTTTTTGATGGGATATCATTACTTCTTGTAAAAATATTATTATTATTCATCATTCAAGTGATCTTATACATTAAATGCTTATAGGCAACAGAAATTTGTTCGAATCTGGGCTGTAATGTATTTCTTTCGTAACACAATTATTTGCAATGGCACAATAATGTGAGAGCTGGCGCTGCAAGTTGCAGTTTGTGTTATTATTAGTTGCCTAAGTTTTATAAATAATCAGATACACAAAATGATAATAAAAACGACATTTCATCATGGAACCTATTCTCCTACGGAAGAAAAAAAAATGCTATAATAATTTTGCAAGACGCTAAGTGTTAATAAAAATCGATTGTTTGAAAAATATTTTAAATAGTAAAATATCACTGTTTTCAGAATTTTTCCTTTGTATATATACAATTACCTAGCTGGACGCCAAATTTCAACTTTCTAGGTCATTTGGAAGTGAGTTAGGTTTTACGTCTATATGTCAGTCAGTCAGTGATAAAAATACTGATTGTTAGATGTTAATATCTCAATGACTGTTTGAGGTGTATTTAGGAAATTTGAAATTCTAGTTAGTCCAAGCAGTTTTTAATAAATCAACCAAATTTCATGTGTTTACGTTAAATAGCTTTTGAGTTAGGAAGGTGTCAAAAGTAGTTCCAAATGGTTCGTGTAATATAACAAACGGCTTGAACTTGTCTTGACATTTGTCTTGACTTGATATAATAATAAAACGGCACACTACCTTACCCTAATTAGTACTACAATATATATACACACAAAAACACTCAATATTCGTAAACTTTCAAGGCTCACGTGCTATCCAAACACACGATAACTTGACGGTCCACTATTTTCTCAGAAAATACGATACTTCATTTCAAAATTTGTAGCTCTGACAGATTAAGCGGTGCTGTCAGCTTATTAAGGGGTAATTTTACAAAAACTATTTATAATCATAATCCATGACGCTATTCCTGTTTTATATTATTAAAAAAGTCTATCGATGAAGAAAATGATATCTTATGAAATTGGTGATTCTGCCTCAAAGTATTTTAATTATTCATGTTAGATGATACGAGTACGTCCGTATCATCTAACATCTATAGTTAAAACACTTTAAAGAATAATAATAGTCTTATAATTATAATTATTTTATTTAAAAATACATCTCATCAATTAAAATTAATCACTTATTTTCACTCATTCACATTGGTATCGTTGTAATTTGAATTAGACTGATCATTTTTCGTTTCTAATAGATTCAATCACTTACAACGCCTCTTAAAATCCGAGTATATTTTTCATTGTTTTTTTTTGTTGATTAATATGTTTTGTAATAAATTCATTTTATTTTAAATCATTATTTCATTAACCCTTCATCTTCTTACGACGTAATACAAGAAGGTGAGTAAATAATTCAGAGCAGGCATCCTGAAACACGCAAACAGTGACAATAATTTGTTGACAATAACTACACGGTGGTACTCACACATAATTCGTAATTGGGTCCCGTTTTATGCATCCCGCATCATTTGTTAGAGTTACTCCATCTAGACATGTATATAATCAAAGGATATAGGTATTTATTTTTCATCAAAATGATGTAGAACATTCTGAAAGGGGCTACGTCTTCAGGAATATGGATTTTTTGGCTTGACAACCTCCGTGACGCGGCGGTGTAGCAATTCAGAGCAACGGTAGGGGTCGCGAGATCGACTCTATATATATAAAATTGTGTCGAAATATTTTGCAAATTTAAACACGATTGCTCGATTTAAATAAGACGAAACGTATTACCAGCAAAATTATATTTTTCGCTGGAAGTTGTTTTTGTGTTTGGCTTTTTAGCGCCCTTTGCCACTTGATGCCTAGAGCAAGCAATCCTCCCGCTCTACCCCAAAGCCAGCGCTGGAAATTTGAACAACGATATGTCTATCTTTCAGGAACTGGATCGCTACAAGACTTGCATACCGTACCTGGTCAATATATCAGGTAGACACGAAGAAGCTGTGAAACATGTATTGTCAATTTTGAAATCGAATCCGGTAGACCCGGAGCAGTTAGCTTTGTTAAACAATATTCATAAAAAGAGCGTTACTAACCATTTGAGTAGAGGATATATTGTACTCCGTAAGTTACAGTGTTTTTTTACAGTTCATAAAATGAATAACCATCTTACTGATATTAAAAACGCGTAAGTTTGTGAGGATGGATGGATGTTTGATTCTCTTTCACGTAAAAAACGACTGAACGGAATCCATATGATGAAATTTGGCACAGAGATAGATTACAGTCTGGAATAGTACATAGGCTACTTTTTATACCGGAAAATGTACGCAAATCATGTTATGCTCACGTGCCATGAAACGCGAATAATTTAAATTCATTTTAAATTAATATATTATAATTTCAGAGGCAAATAAAGAAGAAAAAGCAACAACTTTATGCGAGAAAGTCGATTACTTCGATGACGTGAGGCGGCCATTATGGTTTGTCTACAGTGGGATGGGTTCGCAGTGGGCCGGTATGGGTGCTCAACTCATGCACATACCCATCTTTGCAGCTGCTATACAACGGTATGATAAATAAACCATTTAAAAAACCGAAATGGAATGAAGTACATAAGATCTGATATTTGAAACAAAACTGCCACTACAAAGTAGAAATTATAGAATATATAGATTTTGAAACTATTGCTTTCAATGATAACTAGTTAAGAAAAATAAAAAAGTCCCTATCAAGACTTAAATTGTTTATATACAGTAGCATTTTTATTATCTCTGGTTCAATTCAATCAAATTCAATATATCTGGTACCAACACCTTAATTTCTCTATATGTTCCTCTGTCTGCCTTTTCCTTCACTGCTCCAGAAGATTCTTCACAGTCGTTCTTTTCGCTTCTATTTTTTTTCTCCTATTAAGTGACTGATTCCACTTTACCACTTTTGCTACGTCTTCCCAAATTTGATTTCTTACTTTAATTAAACGAATTTAGCAACTAGTTAAATTATTCTGTGGGTAAGATTTATGTGTGATGTGGTTTTGGATAGCGTTATTGTATTCGTAATTTTAATTTGACTGTTTTAATATTTTTTGTCAACTTCTTCCTTTACTATTTTTGATACTATTATATTTGTATCTAATCTGATATATGTAATACATTCTATGCAATTTTCTTCTCAATTGAAAAATTTTCATTGGCTGTTCCAATTTCACCATATTCATCTTGTAGGAGAACCTTCATGCTAGTAAAATGGCTTTAATTAATATAAAATTTTATGACATCTGAATTATTTTATTTATTTATTTATTTATTTCTCTTTATTGTACACCTTTAATTAGTAAATAGTGCAAATATAAGTTACAAATGTTAAGGTATAACAATCGGCGGTCTTATCACACACGGCGATTTCTTCCAGACAACCTTTGTACGGATATTGTCAAATATAATTGAGGGTAGTCTGTGGTGTACAATATAAGGTTATGTTAATATACTGTAAACTGAATACTATATATAACCATAAACGTATCACATACATATACCAATATTAATATTACTTACACATACACTAAAATATATATACATATGTATAATAATATAATTAAAAAGTATTTATAATGACAAATAATAATCCTTCACTTGTTTTTTAAATGACTGCAAGGTTTTGGCTTGTCGAATTGTTTCAGGCAAGTTGTTCCATAACCTGACCGCTTGCACTGAAAAGGACTTGTCTGTGAACTGAGTGGAATGTCTCGGCATTTTCAGCTTTAAATTCTCTGATGATCTCAGGTCCCTGCAATGTGTGTTGTGTAGGAACTCAAAACGTTCCTTAAGATAAGAGGGAGTGTGAGGATGGAACAGAGTACTGTACAAAAGAGAAAGAATATGAACATTCCGGCGAAAGCGTATAGGAAGCCACTTGAGCTTAGAACGATATTCTGAGACATGATCATATTTGCGTAATCCAAATATGAATCTAATGCAGACGTTTTGGAGCCGCTCAAGTTTGTTCAGCTGGTCTTCGGTGAGATCGAGATAGCTGACATCACCATAGTCAAGGATAGGAAGAAGAAGAGACTGTGCGAGCGCAATTTTCGTGTTGGTAGGAAGGAAATTCCGAAGCCTTCGCAGAGATCCCGCTGTTGCAAATAATTTACGACTGATTTCTCCAATTTGAGGGCGCCAGGATAGGCACTGGTCCATATATATTCCTAAGTTTTTAACCTTTTCGCTATATGGAATAACCGAACCATTGCAATAAATAGCTGGCATTTGCTGAAGGTTTATTCTGCAGTTCAGCCTAGGACTACCCACTACAATGACCTGTGTCTTTGACGGATTTAAAATTAGTCCATAATCCTTACTCCAGGTACATATTTGCGTTAGATCTTTGTTGATAACATCAACTGCTTGTGTTATATTATCAGGATCAGCTTTTGAATAAATTTGAAGATCATCTGCAAAAAGATGGTAGGAAGAAAGTAATCGGTTTGTGATTGAGTTTATAAAAACTGCAAAAAGTAATGGGGATAACACGCCGCCCTGAGGTACGCCCGCAGATGTAGTGCACCAAGAGGAGTAAACATTGTCAATACGAGCACGCTGCTGGCGACCATACAGGTAACTATGAAACCAGTCAATTGCTGATGGAGATATGTTAAGAGAGCATAATATACTTAGCAAGACATCAAAGTCAACGGTGTTGAAAGCATTACTAAAATCTAGTAAAGCAAGGACTGTCAGCTTTCCTTCCTCCATGCCCAACCTGATATCCTCCGTAATATGGACTAAAGCTGTGGTAGTACTGTGGCCCGGACGAAAACCTGATTGGAGAGGATTTAGGAGACAATTCTTTGAGAGAAACAAGCTTAATTGATTGTGGATGAGGCGTTCAAGGACTTTGGATAGAAAAGGGAGAATTGATATGGGACGGTAATCTGAAAAAGAGGATGGATTACATTTTTTAGGGAGAGGAGTGATTTGAGCCATTTTCCACGTAGATGGAAAAACATTGGTGGATACGGAATAATTAAGGATGTGGCAAATCACGGATAGGATTTCATCTAGGATAGGAAGTACCATATTACGGCTGATGTTGTCGCTTCCTACTGCATTAGAAGTTATTGACACTATACTCTTCTTAACATCACAAGCAGAAAATTGACTGAAAACGAATGGGGAACAGTCCGGGGTCGGAAGAGAAGAAAGATAATTTAGCGTTGCAGTCTTAGTAGTTCCTCCAAAATTGGAGGAAGCAGAAAAATGTGAGTTCAAGGAATCGAGATCAACGTCTTTTGAAGGAAAATTTGGACCTGATTTACCGACCCCTAATGACTTAAGAAACTTCCAGACTTTGACTGGATCACCATTTTCAACAGATTTGTGGATATGTCGGCGTTGAGCATTCCTACACATCTTATTGCAGTGATTTCTAATAAGCACAAATTTTTCCCAATTTGCTGTAGTAGGGTGACTCTTATATCTTGAATGTGCCCTTGCTTTCTTTCTCTGTGTCGCCTTTATTTCTTCGGTAATCCAAGGTGCGGGCAGATGTCTTACCTTTATTTGACGAATTGGGGCATGTTTGTCATATAAACATAGAAGGTGATTTGTAAAATAGTCAATTTTTTCATCAACACATTGAGAGTTGAAAAGTGCACTCCAGTCTATGTTCTCTACATCTCTGCGAAGATCCTCAAGATTCATGTCACGAAAATTACGGTGTAGGAGTAATTTAGGTTTAGGTTTAGGAGTACGGATTTGATAGGAAAGAAAGAGAAGATCATGATAGGAAAACGAATCTGCAGAGCATTGCCCATATTTAGCGACATGCTCTGCTGAGGAAATAAGGATGAGATCAAGGAGGGAGGAGTTACGGTTTGGCATATTGTGTGTAGGATTAAGTGAAAGAATAGAAAGATTATTGGATTCCAGGACAGATCGAAGAGAAGTAGAACGAGAATCGTTTTTTAGTAAACAGGTGTTGAAATCACCCATGACTATGATATGACTGTACGAAAGGGTTAAGTTTTCTAAGAGCACTTCAAGTGAAGAAAAGTAGTCTACTCGTAGGGAGGGACTGTAATATACACCGAGAAGTATTTTTGTGTGTTGGAGTAAGACTTCGATGAAAATATGCTCGCCAGCATTTGTGGGTGTTGGTTGAGATGACATACTTACTATGGAGAAAGGAATGTGAGATCGAATATACATGGCAACACCACCGCCTTATTTTAATTATATTAAATTCGAAAGAGTTTGAGAAAATCTATGTACGAAATATAGTTAAAAAAAGCGAATGAAGTTAATTCACACGGAAATTAACGCTATCACGAAAAGGTATACATACCTCTGAATTGCCTGACGTTTTGACTAGGTTGCACTGGCCGTGGTCACACGCTGACTGGCTCAGTGGTGCATGTCCTCCGTCGTCGAGATCATGAGGTAGAAGGAGGAGAGGTTTTATGACAGGGCCGGATTAAGGAGGTCTTACGGCTCTCACCTCTTTTTATGAAAGTCCTTATTTTTTTACCTGAGACCTGAAATTTGGCAGGGTGGTAGCTTATAGGTAAGAGACGTCAGCTAAGAACGTTTTTTACGATAGGGCCCGATTAAGGTGATCTAAGGGCTCTCGCGAGTTTATACGAATGTAATAACCTTAAATATTTCACCTTAGATGTAATTATTGGTGATAGTGACTGGAATCTTCTTAATAATTATAACGGGAATTAACGCGTTCACGTATTTAAAAGGTATTACATACCTTTGATTTGTCTGATGTTTCGACAAGGTTCCACTGGCCGTGGCCGTGGTGATCGCGTTAATTTACATCAATCATATATTTATATTATCATGGAACTCAAAAGTTTAAAAGTTGGAATTTTCTTGTTCTATAACCGTATTAATAAATGTATGCATATTTCCTTACAACCCCCTAAAACAAATATGTGCGAGGGGGCAAAATAGCTCGTTGCTACAGCCAAGAACCGGCTACCAATTACTCTGGGAATACCAAACAACGATAAAAAACGCCTGCTATTTCCACAATCACCACAGAAAAGTACAATAATGTGAGAGACCTGTCGGTCATATCGCCCTGTGTGCTATCATGCACTGGGTTTTAGACGGGCGTGATGGTGCGTGGTACTCTCAGACAATTAAACTCGCTTCGCTTTTCTTAACACCTTCTTGAGAGCGCAAAGTCAAAATCCGAATACTTTATTCATATACTTAGGTATGACTTCCTTTCCGTAAGTCTCGAAGTCACGTGTCAGTGCGTGACGATCACGGTCAGGAGATAACGGCGCTCTACGTTCCTCTATGCTATCCTACCTATTGAAAATCTGCTATAACGGAACGAATTTATTATTTTGTAACCGTAAACAAATCATTTTATGATCGCATAGAGAAAACGTAGGTAAGTTATTTAAGTAAATAAATGCACAGAGGTTGAATCTTAAGCGCCGTCTATTAAGCACACGTACGCAACACTTTTTAGGTTATGTGCACTTTCAGAAAGTATTAAATTTGATACTTTTTTCGATCTTTTTGTGAAAATATTTATTAAATTCATTTATTAACATTATTCGGGAAGATTTTTCTAACAAAATAAAGGAATATTTAAAATTATTGTTTCGTGAAATAAGCAATCACGTGTATTCGTTGATATAAATTTGGGCTAGTAACAGAATGTGTCGACATCTATTGGTCTAAGTATTAAACATATCATTACAATGGTGCTATGTTTTTAACCGACGAAAACAAAGGAGGTTCTCAATTCGACCGTATATTGTCAAGGAAATGCGGACCTGATGATGGGATCCTGATAAAATTGAGAGAAACCCTCGAAAATTGTAGGAACGAATAGTGTTTCTGTTTACTTTTCATTACTCTATCAGGTATTTGCGTTCAGAAATCATCACATCATGTAGCTGAGCTGATGATGAAAGAAAATCATCAAATAAAAATCTTTTTAACAAAAAATTAAACCGACGAAAAGAACTAAAAAGCAAAAAATAAATAACTATGAAATTTTTATAATCTTATTTTGCGTCGGCGCCAAATAATAAAATAATTAACTATACCTACGTAGAGTTGGTTGTTTGGCGCCAACAATATTTTTCAAAAATCTTTAATGTGCACAATTTGACCTAGTATAATATATATATATATATATAAGTTTAGATAAAAATAAAATGTTGTTCGTTGGTAAGCGCATAACTTGAAGACGGCTTGATCGGCTACAATTTCTTTCAGATATTAGTAACAGTCCAAATAAAGGTTTAAGATAAAGAAAAATTGGAAAAGTTGTCCGGTGAATCGGAAAATCCGGCGAAAACTGAAAGTGCTTATTGTCATTAAATTTAAACAAATGTTATGAAATTTGAAGATGACAACGTCTGTCGAGTCAGCTATAGTCTGTTTTTATGGCAGGCGGAAACCCCTTTTTATGTTTAGTTCAATATAAAATTCAAAGTTTATAAATCATAACAATAAGAGATATGAAAATATATATATTGTTTTATTTACTGTAATTATATATTACAAGAATCAAGCCATACTACGACGTCTCATTGATCGTTTTTCCGCTCGCCCTAGAATCGGATTATACTTAGTGATTAATAAATATCTCAGCGATTATCAAATTCTGTCACTTATGGTTGTCCTGTACAACTTTATGTTGTTCGAGCCTTCGTCTCGTCTTTTTTGATGTCGATCCATAAAAAATAAACACACTTTAAAAAAATGGGATGGATATTGAACGTTCTTATATCTTGCAGATGCCAACAGGCCTTAGAACCCAAAGGACTCAACATCGTCAACATAATTACATCCGCTGATGAGAGCATCTTCGACAATATTCTGATCTCGTTTGTGGGGATAGCTGCCACTCAAATTGGACTTACTGACATTCTCCGTGAATTGGGACTAAAGCCAGATGGAATTATAGGTAATCCCATATCTTCCCTTGAAAATTGTGAAATGCCCTTTCTGTTATCCGGGCTCCGAATAAATTGCTTTCTTTCTAAGAGTAGCATGGCTAACCTTACTCAAATAAAGAACTCTGGTGACTGAAGCTTATCATCAGAAAAACAAAACTCCGATTTACTGCATCTTAACGGAGGTCGTCTCCAGGTTAGCGGTAGATATCTCCCCAGACCCCCCCAGTGCAGTACCTCCTTCTAAAACAAATTATAATTTAGAAAAAAAAATAAACATGCTTTAATAGCGAACCTATTATTTAAAAGTAAAAAAATAAAATAAATTAAAAAATCAAAACCCGACTGCAAAAAAGACAATTCAAAAGTAATGTACTAATAAGGCCGAAACAAGATTGAGCATAGAAAAAAAATTAAAATAAACTATAAACAAAGTAAACTCTACTTCGGTTTAACAGACTATATTATGAGCTGAAAGCGTAAGTTAAATACCCGCATTAAGATTTCCATTAATTTTCTTTCGGTTTATAAATTGCAATTGGCTGATACAATTTATTCAATTCATCAAATATATACATAGTGAAAGGAACTTCATTCCAAAGACACCTCACACGTTTTATTTTCATGTTCCAAGCTATGTATAGGTATATACGGAAAATTTATGTGTACATATATGTATTGTATATATTATATATTCGTAGGTCACAGTGTGGGTGAGTTAGGATGCGCATATGCAGACGGCTGTCTGACTACAGAAGAAATGATACTATCTGCATACTACCGCGGGTTGGTGTCACTTGAAACGAAGTTCATACACGGGTCAATGGCAGCTGTCGGCATGGGCTATGCACAAGTATGATTTTTTTTTAGCCAACTACGGAACGTGAGACAGTTTCTACGACTATTTTACTCGATCGCTGCAACAAGACTGTCTCCCGTCAGATTTGCACGCCGACTCGTAGACTCTGTCGGGCGCCAACAGAGGGTGCTTCCGCCCCGTGTTGGTTATTAATTATTCTCAACTACGACATATAGTATATTCTAGTTATAATTAAGACCAGAATATGCCATAACACGACTCCTCTTTTCCTAGATATCAAAGATATGTCCTCCGGAGATTGAAGTGGCGTGTCACAATGGGCCCGAGTCCAGCACCATTTCCGGACCTTCCGATGTAATGCGTGAATTTGTTGCGGAACTGACCACTAAGGGTATTTTTGCAAAAGTAGTCCCGTGCTCTAACATCGCTTACCACTCACGTTATATCGCTGATGGAGGTAAGTTTCTTGAATGATCATCGTCTGATAAACTTCTCCCAATTTTATGTGGGGTCGATACAATGTTTTTTTCTTCTAGCTATATCCTCACGCAGTCCATCTATCTTTTTGTTAGTCGTCTTCTACTAAACATCAACATCCATACATAAAACTCTCTTCATCACATTCCGATCCCTCCGCATCTAATGTATTCATTCCTTACCTTGTCGGGCTTAATCACACCACACATTCAAGAAAGGTAATACGCATTTCGTGATCTTTCTTGTGGCGGGTAAAAAAAGTGTTGATACCGTCCACCCTCACCTATCACTTCCTTATAATAATGCAAGTCATTTCAATGTAGGCCCGGGATTACTAAGATATTTAAAAGAAGTCATTCCTACTCCAAAACCACGTAGCGAGCGTTGGCTCTCAACGTCTGTACCAATCGACTGTTGGGACAAGCCTATTGCTAAGTTATGTGCTGCAGAATATCTCACAAAAAACTTATTGGTAAGTTTAAATATTAGTGTTATTGATGAATATACCTTCTTTTATCTTCTTTTCTACCTATGTATGATATTTATTTAAAAAGAGTCCAGTACTGTTCGAGGAGACTTCGCGACTAATGCCAAATAACGCAGTATTGGTGGAGATAGCACCGCATGGTCTTCTTCAAGCTATACTCAAACGTTCGATGCCAGCTGGCTGTAAGAATATACCTTTGACTAGAAGAAAGCATCCCGATAATACATTTTTACTTGAAGCTATTGGAAAGTGAGTATTTTTTTTTTAAATTTACCATCCCATATTAGATGGCGTTATCTAGCCCAAACTAACCATAGTTTGTACTATGGGTTCTAGAACACAGATAAACATACTTGGATAGTGTTCTTTTTTTGTAAACACATACATTATAAACATGGAAACACTCAGACCAATAGAAATAAATATATTCACGCGCATAAATACACTCGAGACAAATTAATCCGAGTCACAGAAAGATACGAATCCGGGTCACATAAAGATACCTAAAAATCTCGGAATGACCCGGATTCATTGCACTCGTTTGTATTTGAACTGAACGGGAATCTAAATTGCGACCTCAGACGTTGCAGTTGAAACATAATAAACAACTTGTACTCAGTGCATCTCTAATAAGCACTAATAATATCACACTTAATCATTTTTAGGTTGTACATGGAGGGATACAATACTAATCTGCAAGTTTTATATCCAAAAGTTGAGATGCCTGTATCCACTGGCACGCCTTTCCTGGCTCACTTCGTCAAATGGGCTTATGATGAGAACTGGTAAGGAGCATTTCTTTTTTTATTGTTCTAAGGTTCCGTTCCTCAAAAGCAAAACCTCACTCTTATCTGTCTGTCTTTCAAGGCCCTTTTTCTCGGAAACGCGTAGAGATATCAAGTTGAAATTAACATGAAATACTTATGTCTGCGATTCCTTGAAGCTGTAAAAAATCTAGCTCCTAAGCCCTAAGCTCCTAAGATACCGCCATTTAAACTTCCCATTGATCTAGAATCGTGAAATTTGGAGTGAAACAAGCTTTTACATTCAACAGTAAAGGAAAAAATCTTAAAGTCGTTAATTTGTTGTTTTATCACATAAAAAAATTTTTTTTGCGATTACATACTTACACTATGCGCTTGGAAAATTGATTGTGACGTAAAGATGTTTGTAAATCGATTCCCGAGATGTTCGAAATGATCTACACACAAGTTTGTACAGAACTCTTGGTGTGCGAGTTAGACTCGCACTTGTGCGGTTATATTTTTATCATCATCTGTTGTCATATAATCGTTTCAGTGCAACGGCCTTACATACTTTTGCAAACAGAAGGACTGCTGCAGATTGTGATTTTACATTATCTTTACACGATAAAGAACACGCTTACCTAAGGGGACATTCAATAAGAGGTAATTAAAGTAATAACTTTTTCGATATAATCCTTTGATGCAATTACCGTTGTAAACATATAAAAAAATACATTTGATATAAATCGTGACATATTTGTGTTAACAAATAATACTGAAATGCATAATGTATTCGTAATAAAATACTAAGAATGTTGGATGGAAATGGAAATATCCTGATTTGTACGAGCATGCCGTATACAAATAAAAAAATCTTAGAATTCGACATGAAAGTTAAAGAAAAACCATAGTATAGAAATGTGCATTTACAAGAGGATAAACATTTTTTAAAGAAATAAACTCTACACGACAATAAGCGGACTCTACTATTAGTCAGCAATACATAACAATTCTTAAATATGGCCACAGTTATTTTGTAACACGTTGTATAAACCACGAGTTTATATATATTTATAAACAGATTATATTTACCCGCAGCATAGAAGGGCTGAAGTGTGACGTTAAATTACCTTTTTTTTATGCTGGGAAAATACATCATGGACTATCCTCCATAGACCTGGGGTGCGGCAGAGCAATATGCCGGACTCCTGCCGGGTAAAACGATCAATGTGTTCCTTTTCGCACCTTCTGCCGAGGGTACGAGAGTCATGTTCGTCCGCGGTGCTGGCCCGCCTGTGCAGGCCCCGCCTCTGAGGGGGGTTAAATGTTATTCCCTCTCGCTTCCTCAGACCCATTTACAGAGGGATGGATTTCTCAAAATCCGCTGCTCATGGGTCAATTTAGGGGGGGCCGAAAATGATTATTAGCCCTTTTGCGACGTCCGGTACATATTACAAACATACATATTCATACACTATACATATCAATTCAGAGAGTTATGTACTAGCGCTGACACAGCGCTAGTACATAACTGTACTGTATTCTGCCAACTCATTGTGGAGGAGATCACGTACTCTCCTCTTAAATATAAAGCGATTTGTGGACATCCTGATTTCATGTGGGAGCGCATTCCAGAGAAGAACTGATTGGACATATAACGAAGAGTTCACGAAGTCGAAGTTATGAAGATTTCTATTATGATTCGAGCACAAGAACCGAAGGTAGGGAGCTAAATAAGAAGGTGGAAATGAAGAGTTAAGAAATGAGAAGTTGAGGCCAGTAGATTACGGCACTGGCGGATAGGTAGCCATTTTAATTTGAAACGTAAAGCAGACACGTGGTCATACTTGCGAAGATTGAATATAAATCGAATGCAGTTATTGAGAAGACGGTCCAGTTTGTTGAGAAAATTGTTGTGGTCAAAATAACACACATCACGATAGTCGATGATAGGAATAATTAGGGACTGCATTAGGATAGTTTTGGTTTTAGTGGAAAGGAAATTTTTTAACCGATTTAAAGGTCGGAAGGTTTCAGTCACTTTCTGGCTTACGTGAGTCACCTCGGCACGCCAATCAAGGGTTGAGTCTATATGTAAACCTAGGTCTTTAACCACTGAGCTCAGGGGTAAGATTAAGCTATTGAAGATCACTGGTGTGATGGTCGTAGAATCAAACCTACTCATAATACGTTTGCTTCCAACGATGATCGCCTGACATTTGGTACGGTTTACGGATAAATCAAACTTCATCGACCAGCGTTTTATTGACTCTAAATCATTATTGATTTTATTACAATAAAAACTTTCGTGAGTAATATTCATGTTTATTAGAAACCATACGGTTTTACTCACATTTGTATTTCGGGGATGCCCGACTTGTTTCGGACCCGACGGGGGCCCTTTTTTCAAGGAGTGAAGCGTCCTGCCGCGACGCTGTCAGGCGTCACACTCACACACAGAGCGTCCGATGAATCTTCAGACAAAATGTGAGAGATGTTTGTGTAAACAAGCCTCAAGGCCTTTGGATAAAAAGAGAAGAATAGAAATTGGACGGAAATGTTCAGGAAGACAAGGATTTTTTTTTTTTTGGCAACGAGATGATGTAAGCTTTACGCCAGAGAAAGGGGAAGGTTCCAGAGGCAAGAGAAAAGTTAGTAATATGAGCTATAACATGAAGGACATGATCGAGAATAGTAACAATCATTCTACGGCCAATGTCATCACATGTAATCTTTTTGATGTCCTCAGAAGTTACCGGAGAAAATTTAAGTTATTGATGTTGGGTCTAGTTAGATTAGTAATATGGTCTAGGGTCCGATATTTGGTTTGATTATCCAGCTGAGTTGTAGATGAAAAACGACGGTTGATATCATTCAAACCAATTGTCGTCTGAAACAGTGCGTTGTTGTTTGCCAATACCCAAAGTGCTAAGAAACTTCCAGATACTGAAAGGAGATGAAGCCTCTATATTTTGTAGCCTCTATATGGTATGATACAGATTTTTATACCTTTTATAGGCAAAACAGTGTATCCATTTGCTGCTAGTCTTACGCTAGTGTGGGACATCCTTGCTATGTTAATGGGGGTTCCAAAAAAGGAATTATCCGTGGAGTTCAGTAATATACAATTTTACGCACAACCGATATTGCATGACAGCCGCCAATTGAAACTTGGTGTGTCCATACAGAGAGGAGAAGGGAGCTTTGAGGTATGTATAGAAGTAAATTGTTTATGGAAACTAGTATTTGAAATTGGTGTATAATAGAAAATATTGTTTCAAAGATCATTATGAATCCGCAGAGTACCGTTTTGGAAAAATGTTAATTTATTATATAAGTAACTATAAGAAAAAAATAAGTGTCAAAAACTAATGTTTTTTCATACGCTCCCTAAAATAAGGTTCACATATTCTTGTGTTTTCTCTCCCATTTTCTTAGAATACTATATTGTCCAGTATTTTGTGCTAAATTGTGAATATCATATTCTTTACAAAATACATTTCTTTCGGCTAGGGTGCATAAAACCCAGTGAGATAGATGGTGCCCTTTTCATCTTCAGCTATTTTTGTTTATCTCCTATTTGGCTAAGGAGGAAGTTTAGATAAAAATATATTTATAGAAATAGTCGGGTTACGGGTTCCAAAACAGTTTAGACTCGCGAGTGATATGCTCTTTGTTTTCGTGGGTCACTACTGTTAATCAGGAGTCGCATCAGTGGCAGTGTAAATTGAATTACTCCCAAAGGAATAATTGATATCTACTACCAAGTAAATCTATGAAAAGATCTTATTACGCAATTTGTTAAACATCGATGCAAGTCTCACCATTACAAATATTTCATATTTCTTTAATTTTCTTGACGATTCACAGAAATCACAGAACATCACAGAAATAAAATTATTGGCTTTCTATGTCACTTTTTTATTGCCTAAGAAAACAATACTAATGACCTTTGTATTAAGATTTTAGATGGTAAGTCCAAAGTAGCAACTGGATTTATAAAGCCTTTACACGCGCAAAAATTACTAAATATTGTGAACACGGAGAGCCTCAATATGCACTATACCGCTGAAGATATTTACAAGATACTACGAGACAGAGATTATTTTTATAGGTAATAAAGTTATTTTATAATGCAATTACTTGGTTAGAGGGCTCGCTATATCTCTTTTCTTACATTGCCTTCCCTTCTTACCTTCTCCCCCTTTTCCCATGTTTAATTCCATAAGAGCCGGCTGTCGGCAATAGGCTTGTTACTGAGTGGGATCAATATATTAAGTATATATATTTAATAATAATATTCAGATTCTTCTATTCACTGCGTAGATAGTAAGTATCTACGCCACGATGCGAAAAAAATGCGCTTATAGCGTTCTCGTCTGGAATTTTTTTTTAAAAGAATAATGTTATAAATTTGAATCTTAAAGTTAGTTTGTTGGTAAATAAAGTTTGTTTGTTACGCTTTAATGACTTAACTACTCAACGATCATTAAGAGATTTTGCATATACATTGTCAGGGGAACATAATTGGACATAGGGTACTTTCATCCAAAAAAAGTGATGTTCCCGAGGAATATGATAATTATTTTGTTTCATGTGTATTAAAGTAACACTAGCTTAAGTAAATTGTTACTTACAGAATAAATACATGGTTTAAAATAAATAAATTTATTGTTTTTTTTTATCTCAATATTCTATGTTTGTTCAAAACAGTGGCGAGTTTCGAAGCATCGAATGCATGGACGAGTCACTCAGCTGTGCTATGCTCGTATGGCGCGACAACTGGGTCACGTTCATTGATGGCATGCTGCAATTAAACGTGCTGAGACAACAACATCATGCTGTCTCACAACCTACAAGTATCCGAGTACTACGGATTGACGTAAAAGCTCACAAAAATGATGTTCTTCATACCTCGCTAAAATCCGATAGTAAAGTTTTATTAGAAGCTAAAGTTTCCGACCAATCTGATAGTACCAGGTAACGTTAAATTTAAAGTTTTGTAGCCTACCGAAGGTCCATTCATGTCAAGCCGTATGTATGGCACAGCTTGTCTTTAAAGTTATAAATTTAAAACCTGCTTACTTGTAACCTGCTTCTTTTCCTGTGACGATGGGCGTACAATTCCCTGTATTAGGTTACGGCGGCTAAATACTAATTTTACGTTACGTTATATAATAACGTTACGGGGTCAAAAAATTCTAAGCCCGTTTCTTAGAGTCATCCATTAATTATGTGAGTTCAAATAAACAGTATTTTTTAAACTATCATAACATTTTGTCAGAATATTAGGAACTTCTTGAGACAATTGATTTTTACTCAATATTCTTTTGGTTATTAATAATGATTTGTGTTTTTAATGTAGATGTGGTGGAGTTTTAATGAAGATGGTTCAATTTCAACACTTGCCCCAGGTGGTTACAAAAATGGCATTAAAATCTTTGCAGTTTGTTCCATATTTTAAATCTGCATTAGACGTAAGTTTATATTTTTAACTGGTAACATTTTAACATCTACAAATATTTTATTATAAATGACTTTTATTTTTATCATCATTATCCTAGGTAATAAATATAAAATACTTTATCAAACCCTACGACCTTTTTCTTCCTGAGTAGGCATAAAAAATAGCCTTTCTTTCTCATATGCTTATAAATCTCAAGAACGTCCACAGTCACTGCTAGCTAGTTTTTGACGTTTGAGCTTGTTTCTTAGCATTTTGCCAATTAATAAGTGGAGGTTTTTCGAAGTCAACCCCGACTAACTTGCCAACTTACATTTGCCTTATACATTAACCGGAATAATTAACTCTAAAGCGTGCAATTGATTTATTTTTACAAAGCAGCAATTTGGTTTTTACCCCTCTGGAAGGTGCAATTTTTTGATCTTTAATGCAGATTTTGAAATTGTCCCATATATGTTCAGTGAGGAAATGTGGTTAAGGTTGAAACAGCGTACTGACCGCGGTAGTATCTAAGTGCCGACATGAGCCCTTGCATTGTCGTGCTTTGAAATAAAATCGTTTTCTATGATTGGGGCAAACGGAATGAATAGATGTTCTTCTAAAATCTCTTCCAAGGATTTGGTTGCAGTTACTCATTCTCTTTCAAACACTACAAGTTCCGTACGAGCTTTATAACTGACATATTATTCGTTCAGTAGTAATTTGATTCTCATTTATAAACCACTACCAATTGTATATTTAACGCCTCCACACTACATCCTCTTTTAACCCCCACCGCTTACGTAAGTCAATATTCGTCTTTCTATGAATACAAAAACCAATTGTGACACTCTTGTTCTTTAAAATACGCAGGTTTCTTCATCCCTTGAAGTTTATCTCCAAATAGTTGCTGAAAATCTAAACAAGGATATACTTAAAGTGGTCGGAATAAAAACAAAAGCTAAGGAATTATCTATATTCAAGGAAATACGTACCGCCCTCGATAATGTGTTTGGAATAAAAATAAACTATGAGGAAATTACTCCTAAATTGGCCACAAATAACTACGAATTCGAAAATGTTGATGTAATTCTTGTTCAGAATTTAACTACGGATGAGAACGTATGTTTCAATTTATGATATTTAGATATTAACGTTACTTTAACCACTTAGAATTTACTAAAATATTGATAACTATCCACAGGTATATCAGAGATTTAAAGAGGTTCTACATCACGACCAATTTGTGGTGAGCGAAGAAAATTCAGCACGTCCTGATCGCGTCCGGTTCTCTTCAGTTTACCGATTACTTTCTATGCATAATTTAATAGATAGTGAAAGCAATCAGCAGTCAGTACTCCAGTTGGTTCGGTGGGGCCCAGCCACGGAACTCACTAATACAACCACTGTATCAGTCCGCAAAGAATCTGACTTTGAATTTTTGAGTCCAATTCATGCTAACTTAACTTCAGGGCAAAGCCTTATAGTAATTTCTTGTTATCCTTCACCACCCGGACTTAACAACCTAGTATCTACATTGCGGAATAAATCTGTAAGAAATAAGATATATATGATAACAATTAAAAATACCAGAGATTCTGATATAGAGAAACAGTTTCGCCATCTCCAGTTGGTAAATAATTGCGTGAATGATGTAAGTAAAAACTTTTATCAATAATTAATTAAAGAATACATTATGTAACTTATAACTATTTAGATAATAGACTAAAAATATTTACCAACATCTAGACTAACATAATTTATAAATAAAAATACAGACTATTTACATATCACATGTAAATAGTCTGTGTTTTTATTTATTTTTCATTCATAAAATTCCTCCATATTATCGCCGACTGGTTGCGTTTCAAGAAGACTGGCAGTATTGCTACCTTGAATAACAATGTTAATCCTCTGTGCAAAAAAGAACCAATCCTCTGGTCATGAGAAGTGTCGATCATTCGCTTAGCTAGTTCCTTTTGAACAGAACAAGCACTCGGGGCCTATGACCCTAAAGTCTCGACCTGAACCTGCTCTAAAACATAATTAAACTAGATCATTGTATTTATAATAAAGCATTCGGTTGAACGTCTACACAAAATAGTTTTTGTTTGTTCAGGGTGAGTGGGGAGGTGAGGTCTACTTGCCAGTGACGGAGAGTGCTAAGGAAAGTAAAAACGTAACATTGCAAAGTGTACAATTTGGCGATAACAAAACACTGAAGTGGGTGCAGGCTTCCGAGGTGACTGGACCTGGTGTGACTGTCCATGTAAATATGTTATAGTTTATTTTTATTAGTAATATATTTGAAATATAAACTTCAAAAGTGTCTCACTATCTATAGTCCTAAATTTCAGTTTTCCATGTCATCGTTCAAATACCGACACTCCGAATAAACATTGGTTAGAACTGAGATTGAACTAGAGAACTAGATTTGATTTATGTAAGGTGTTTGTACGTCAAGTGAAATCAGTTTATTTTTATTAAACGTCAAAACTGTGGGTTATGTAGAAAGTTGTATGAAATAATGGTTTGTGACGTCATGCCTCACGTTTTTATTAAAGTTAGATAGCAGCACTGATAATTAAGAAACAATGATACACGTTAAAATTGTGATGAATTTGTGGGAAGTACGAGTATCCTATTAGCCACCATTTGACGACTGTGCTGGTTGGGTGAGGCCTAAACTGTGACTATTTAATGAATGCATGATATGTCTCAATTTAAACAATGAACTAATGAAATAATTCTTTTGGCCTATCTATTTATTATGACTTAATTTATTTAATGAAATACAATTGCAGGCTATTTCATTGTGATACAAAATATTAATTTTTATATTATGATTTTTTTGTTAAAATGTAACTGATGTAATGAATTATTATTATTATTTGTTGTCTATGGAACCAGTTTTCTGAAATAAATAAGTAATAATTATTATTATATAATGTAAAATTTCTTGAAGACTTAATAATAAAATTTTAGGAATTTATTTGTATAGGATACCAGAAATAGAAGTTTTAATCTTTTTTATAAAACTTCAGTTGATGTAATTCATGAAATTGACTTTATTAGAAGACTTTTAGATAGTCTGTTTGTTTAAATTATTTTCTAATGTTCCTCAATGATAATTGAAACGATAGTTTTTCGTTCTTATAATAGACTGACACTTTTATTTTGTTTAACCATGACTACACATACTTTTAAAAACTGTTTTGATATACAATCAACTCAACAATACATATGTACTTACATTTATTTCAGGTCCATTACGCTGGGATTAATACTAATGACATGAAAAATGCCAACAGCTCGTTCTACATACAATATTTTAATAATAGCTACGGGATGGACTTTAGTGGGATCACTGAAAGGTAGTTAAAATATAAACTCCCTAAACATAAAATATCTTATGTTAAGGATATACAGCAATAGTGCCTGTTTCGGGGAAGGGTAACTCGTTGCGAGCCCTTCACCAAGGGATTTAGAGACTTGTCGCTTCCACCAAGCTCTACAACATTTATAAAGATCCTAAACTAGTCGGGTTTCCTCGAAAGAATGAAAACAACTGGATATATTATATAGCAATGGGCCACGGTAATAATTATTCTATGTTCTGTTTTATGATAGCGGTCAGCCTGTAATGGGTTTAGTTCGTAGTGGTGCGGCAAGCTCTGAGGTCCGCGCACAGCCGGAACTGCTGTGGCCAGTTCCGGCGCACTGGAGTCTTGAAGACGCCGCGACTGTACCGCTAGCGTACGTTCAAGCGTTCTACTGTCTCGTGAGTGCTATGTGCCTAGTTTTGTGTACAAACTTCAACATACTAAAAACAACTACCTAATTACTTTTATTTTAACAGGGAATTAAGTTTGAACTACTACCAAGACAATCAGTCCTGGTACATGGAGGTGCAGGTGCCTTGGGGCAAGCAATACTATCCATTGCTTTAGCTCACGATTGTGAGGTATTCACAACAGTTAGTGACATACACAAGAAACATTTTTTACTAAAACTGTTTCCAGCTCTGAAAGGTATGTTTATTTCCTGATACTACACTTCAATGAATGGCATGTATTTGTCCAATTAAATATTCTCTCTTCTCTCTATCTCTCCTCCCCGTCTCTCTTTCACTTTGTTTTTCTTCCAACCCTCAGTCTTATTTATGCTGCTGGGATCTGTTTCTTGATGCTCTACTCCACATATAAGCAACTTGTTTGCTAATTCCAATTTCATTTTGTATACTATTTTCTTAAGGAGCCTTCTGCAACCAAATCTCAAAAAATCAAAACTATTTGCATTTAATTTGTGTTTTGTTTACTGGCTTATCTTCTCTATATATTAAGACGTAAAGAGAATTCTTTGTTCGCTTTTTAGGATTCCGTTCCTCAAAAGAAAAAAAGATTGACATTGGAGAAAATTAAGATAACAAGATTGGCTGACGCCTTCTTCTTGTCATCTCAATTTTCCCTCAATTTCCCCAATCAGACACCTGCTGCAATGTCAAATTAAGCTGTTCAATCATGGACTGTCGCAAAGACTTCTTGTGGATTTCTTGTGAACTTGCTCGCTGATCTCACTAATCCCACTAATATTATAAATGTAAAAGTTTGGATGGATGGATGGATGGATGTTTGTTACTCTTTCACGCAAAAATCACTAAACCGATTGCGATGAAACTTGGTATATAGATAGCTGGAGACCTGGATTATTGCATAAGCTACTTTTTATCCCGATATTCTTGCGGGATCGGGACTTGCGCGGGTGAAACCGAGTGGCGCTGCTAGTAGGACATATATCTTTTTACAACGGCGCTGTAATTAAGAGGTCATTAACATGGAGCAGGAACAAGGTTGCAGAGAGAACAGATCCCTGAGGTACCCTGGAATTAATTTGCCATTATGTCGGAAGAGCCGAGCTTAGATGGTAAGACAACTTGAATCGACGGTTCCGTTAGGAAATCAGATATCCAGTCGCAGAGTTCGGTTTTTATGCTATACGCTGCAAGCTTACTCAAAAGAGCCTCGTGCCCGACCCGGTCAAGGCCTTGGACACGGCCTAGGACACGGCTATTGCCTCCCCATGACCATCTAAGGCCTTTCACGTCTTGATGCAGCATACATTTACGTACCTCTTTCTGGCGGATTTGAACGACTCGCATTTTGGGGTCGAACAGAGGTAACTGAGGTGGGCATTTACTTTTATTCTCTAGACAAAAATATTCTGCGAAGAGATTATTATAAAGGGTTTTGCAGAGGTGGGAGCGTTGGGCGACAGAAGTTCAATTCAACCGACTTGGCAAGAGACCAGAAAGCTTTACTCCCTGAAGGATAGGAGGCTAACTTATGCCCAATACGACTAATATGGTCAAAACGAGCTCTTCTGATCGCCTTTTTGCAGGACTTGGCAGCAACATTATAAGCTTTCTGTCTGTCAAGACCCTTTTTCTCAGGAACCCGTAGACGCATCAAATTGAAATTGATACCAAATACTTATGTTTGCGGTCCCTTGAAGCTGTAAAAAAAACAAGTTTCTAAGTTCACGCAATCAAAAGATATGGTCATTAAGCCTTAGATTTGATTAAATTTGAACATTTTGCAGGTAACTCAAAACCTATATAATACTTCCTAGTAATATAGAATCATGAAATTTGGTAAGAAGCAATGTCTGATAACACCAAGTAAAGGAAAAAAATCCAAAGTCGTTAATATGTTGTTATTCAATTTAATAATAATATGTCTGTGTATTTGCCAAGACCCTTTGCCTCAGGAACACGTGGAGGCATCAAATTAACATCAAATACAGTCCCTTGCGATCCCTTGAAGTTGTAAAAAATTTAAGATTCCAAGTCAACGCAATCAAGAGATACGGCCATGAAGTCTTAGATTTTAACAAATTGTAACATTTCGCAGGTAAATCAAAAGTTTGTCTTTCGGAAAAGATGGGCAAAAAAATCTTAGAGAATTGATTCCCAAGATTACGGAACTCTTAATGTGCGAGTCAGACTCGAAATTGTTCGGATTTAAACAATTTTGCAAAAGCAGGAACGTGAAATTTGGGAAACTTGAAATTTATAATATTTAATATGTAAAATTTTAAAACAACGATAAATTTAATAATAATGTGAAAACGGCTGGCAGCTTACATCAAGCTACATCAAGCTACACGCGTCCAGTATATATGTTGACCTGCCATGGTACGTTAGTCTACACCACGACAGTTCAAGTTATACTGGTATATGAAAAAAATAGCACTTAATGAACTATGGTCGTAATTCAACCACCGAACCGCGATCTCTAGTAATAAGAGTGCAACGTCGCAGGTCGTGGGTTCGATACCCACTCAGGGCAAATATTTGTATTAATTATATAATTGTACTTGCATTGGCCTAAGTGTGCAAAATATGTATACTATTTACAAAAAAAAATGTTTATCAGTGTTCTACAACCCATAATAGTCGATTACTGTAACATGTGGCGTGCCCCAAGGGTCAATCCTTGGTCCTCGGCTCCCTTTTGTTTATTTTATTCATAAATGACATCAAAGACTGTTTGAGACATTCAATAGTTTACTATGCGCAAATGACTCAAAAATATACAAAACAATCAAAAGTCCTGTCAAATCAAAACCATAATGATTGTGCCCTGATTCAAGAAGATTTGACTGAGCTTACTGTATATAATAAATTATATTTACGTATCTTTAGATGTTTCTCAATTTCAGTCAACAAAAATAAAAACCCTATTCTTAATAATTATAACTTAAATAACATTGGTTTATCCAAAGTTCTTGAGGTACTACTTGACAGCAAACTACATCTCGACCAGCACATAGACACTACAACAAAGAAAGTTGTAGTATGTTTGGATATGTTATGAGGTCCACGACTGATTAAATCATCTATAACTTACATTCACTTTTACAAATCATTGATCAGATCTCAACTGGCGTTTTCTGTAGTAATATGGAATCCGTTTTATAACAGTGAGTCAGTTCAGCGCAAGTTCCTCAAATCGTTGCACTTAGATGTTTTGCACACATTCCTTACGTATAATGAATTACTTAACACCTACAACTTACTGAGCCTAAAGTCCAAATGAAGATGTTTGCAATTACAGAGATAACTGCACTGATATAAGGGTCATCCATTAGTCACGTGATGTTTTTTAGCAACTTTTTAACCCCCCCCCCCCTCCCTCCTAGTGAACCCTCACCATCCAAAATCACGTATTTATTAGTTCAAAATATATTTAAACTTTCAAAATATTATCTTTAAATACAGATATAATAGCGCGTTCTATGAAAAAATAAATACACGTGATTTCGGAAACTTATAATGTTTACAAAACCTACGAATCCTACGATATATGTATAAGTACTGTCATCGTTGGTCTGCTTGTTACGTTTCGGGTAAAAACTAACGTGTATAATGTGGATTATTCACAGTCACAACCTGCTTAAATAAGATATACTATCGTGGACTCCCGTTTACATCTCACGGACCCCCAATCATTTTTTTTGCTTACGTGGACACCTTGTAGGTCGTCTTCGACCCCTGGAAGTTTTGTATAGAGCACTTTGAGTATCAGTGGCTTAATGTTGTAGAATAATACTTTTATTATTATTATTTCAGCGGATCACATTGGAAATTCGCGAGACTACACATCCATAGATACGGTTCGGATGATCTCGAAAAGTAAATGTGATGTTATTATAAGCTGTGTCAAGGGAAATCTCAAAGATGTAAGATTTTTTTCTAATAACAATATTTTTAGGATTTTTGTTGAAACTTTCAATACAGAGTTCAGGAAGGGGTACATTGCATCTCCTTATCGAACAAGCTTGGCCGCGATAAATATTTTGAATTTCGAACACTAGAAAGTATTTTTTTATTATTAGAAGGCATTTTTGACATCACGGTAAGTTCGAATGGTGTCGCTGTCAATATCTCGAAAACTTAAAAAAGGAGTCCTTTTTTTCTAAGTCATTAGGATGATTAATAATAAACAGTATATATTAATAATAAACAGTAATAATAAATAAGTTAATTTATACAATTTGAGTTATCATGGTCATGGTTTTTGACTTCCTCTGTAGCGCGGAGGTAGTGCATTTGACTGCAATGTCAATATTTGTATGCATAAATATATCTATTTGTATTGGTCTGGGTTTTTCTATGTTTAGTATGTGTGTATGAAAAAAAAAATGTTTCTAAGTAGTTTTGTTTATTCGTGTTTACAACCCATAGCACAAGCTATACTTAGTTTAGGCCTAGATAGCGTTGTGTAATGTCCAAGAATATTATTATGTACTAGTGACCTGTTCCGACTTCACACGGGCAGTAAAAATCCCCAAAAACAAAAAAAAGATCTGTTGGTCCGACCGCTACCAAACTCCACAGGATCACACGCGGGTCTAATCCTAAGATTGCCTGAAAATTTCACCAAAAATATACTGATTTTGCACGTACACGCATTGATTTATATATTTATATATATATTGATATTATTTTTTTTTACAGATGACATTAAAATGTACTGAATTTAGAGGTGTATTTCTTGACGTCTCTCAACTGCAAAACCAAGAATGTTATAATTTCGGAATGTTTAACTTAAATGGAGACATTGATTATTATCGTATTGACTTTTTTTCATTATTTGAAGCTGAAAATATAAAAAATATTCATGTAAGTATAAGTCATAAAGGATTCCAACCCGATTTAGGAGACTATTTACACTGTTTTTAATGACTGCCATTTTCTGTACAAGATCACGTTTAAGGGTGCGTTAGTCAAAAATGTTTGCTACAAACATTGCTATAAAAATACCATCATCCTCCTCCGCGCCTTTGCCGGACTAAGTTGGGGTTGGCTCTACCTTTTCTAACCATGAAAAGGCCGAACTTTGATATTTTACGTGACGCGACTGCCTTCAGACCTCCATAACCGAAGTACTAGGCAATATCCAAATTCTATAGTTAGACCAGGTTGTCGGACTTTTTACAACTACCCGTAAGTGGCCGTGGTCACAGGCTGAGTCAGTCTGTGACCACGGCCAGTGCAACCTGGTCGAAACGCCAGGCAATTCAGAGGTATGTAATACCTTTTCGTGACCGCGTTAATTCCCGTATAAATACATAATTATGTCATGGAACGCGAAAGTTTAAAAGTTAGTACCCGTAACGAATGTCACAGATGTTCACATGGCAACCGAAACCGACGGCTTAAGCCGTCGGTTCCGGTTTAATGTGCTCTCTGAAGCACAGAAGGGTCTCAATGTGTTAAGAATGGTCACCCATCCTAAGACTGACTTGGCTAGTCCTAATGGCACAAATATCAAAGTCATCAAGTTTGAATTCCAATAGACACCGCTTAAAAACATTATAAGTGATTGCACGGGAACCTCGTCGGATTGTTTTATTCAAGTACTGTTGTAAAATATTGAAATAAAAATGCTGTAATTCACGTAAACTACACTAAATAAACATAAGACGATAATTGTTGGCAGTTTGTTGACTTGAGATTTGAGTTGCTAGATGTAGTATTTTTAAAGTTCCCAAATATTTAATTTCTACTCCTTTATGTCGGAATGAAGCTGATCTTTAAATTAAGTATCTACTACTATTTGTATGGTCGTACAAATTATTATGATTTTCATTAATATTAGACAATAAAATTGTTTAATAACCAAGTGCTAAATAAATACAAGATCTCAAAAGATCTTAGCACTCTTATATAAAAAAAAACGAAATAAAAAGAGTCATCGTGGATAGTAGTGTATTTCCTGATCTAATAAAATCCAGTAAAATCGTTCAGTTGTTTAAATCTGGCAATACTTCGGACCCAACCAACCTTAGAACAATTTCTGTATGACTAGTATTAAGTCAAATTTTTGAAAAAATCGTTATGATCAATTGTTTCATTTCCTTAATTTGTTAGTCTGTTGTGTTAATCAGTTTCTTTCATTACCTTAATTTGTTACATAATCAGCAATTTGATTTTTTGATGATGCCCTAGGCATCTTTTGAAGTTTATCCAAGGCTTTTGATTGTATTGTACATGAAACTCTGATCAGGAAATTATATCACTAAGGTATCAATGGCACGGCGCTAGATCTTTCTACTGCTTATCTGAGTAACAGGTTTTAGAAAGTCGATATTAATGGCAAACAATCTCCAGGGTCTGTGGTATAAATGGGAGTGCCACAGGGTTCTATACTGATGACTTACCTCATCTTGTTAAGAACAACTACGAGATGAATTTGACGACGTAAACGATGCTATTTCGAAACTAATTCGCTGGA
Source organism: Euplagia quadripunctaria (assembly GCA_963859945.1). Lineage (NCBI taxonomy): Eukaryota > Metazoa > Arthropoda > Insecta > Lepidoptera > Erebidae > Euplagia > Euplagia quadripunctaria. The sequence goes on along the minus strand of OY982577.1, from coordinate 21,167,957 downwards.
TTAACGTTAACCACTTAGTTCTTAATGGAGAAAACACTAAATGTGTCCGGTTCAATACTCCAAACGCTAAGCTTCAAAGCTTGCGGAAAAGAGTAACAAACATCCATCATATAGTCTAAGACCCAGTGAACGGCAGACCACACATAATTTAGGAAAGCCCAAAATTTCCTATATATATATATATATATATATATATATATATATATATATATAAATAATCCAAAACTGATGTTACAGGCTATTCACAAAATGATAAGCGAAGGTATTGCCCGCGGGTATGTCCGTCCTCTGACACGCATAACGTACACTCCGCAAGAAGTACCGCGCGCTTTCCAGTTACTGGCCACAAGCCAGCACCGCGGCCGAGTTCTACTGCGTATGAAAGAAAATAATATGCAAGCACAATTCAGGTAATATTAAATAATATCATGATCCATAGATTACATAAAATAATATAAATATACCTAAGTTAACTATAATATAATTAATATAATATCATCTGTTTTCTCTCATCATATGTATGTATTAAATGTTAATAATGGCAAATAAAGATAATTATTTGTAAATACGTTACAGAAAGGTGTGGTGTGGTGTGTCGAATAGATATCAATTTCAATAATATCGTTTCTTTACTTTTTTATGGTTCTATCAATATTTGCTTCTCTTCTCTCTTTCGAAATTTTATTTGTATCTATTACTTTTTTCATATTTTCAGCTCATATTGTCAACTACAAAATAAGGTATCCGTATTGAAAATTAAGAATGTTGTTTTTATTATTAGTGTTTTACGTTAGTTATTCAATGGGTCTACTACAGAGCTCTAAATATGTCCACTCCTTTTCAACACGTTATGCATGAATGTGTCGTATAAAAAGTAATATTCTTTTTTCAGATTAAAATGTAATGCGGATCATTTTTATTTAATAGTATGTAATCAATCACCGTTTGGGCTACACTTAGCTGACAGGCTTGTTGCACGAGGTGTTAAACAGCTATTTCTACATGTTCCCAAGCAATCAGCGTACCTACAACATAAAATTCGGTATTTCAATATTTTTTTATATCTTACTCGTACCTTTATCTACTAATACCTAGTATACTTTAATACAACGATCTCTGGCTGGATATTATTTCTTTGGAGAATGCAATGTCTACTAGAACTTGAGTGGCAGTTACGATTAAGTGGTTGCGAGTTTTAACCACACCCAGTGCATCATTGACTTAAACCATTCTTCTGAATGGTTTAAGTCAATGGGCACTTTAAAACATTTGAGCCTTTGGAGTCGGTCCAAACGACATACGGTGTCTCGGATTTCAATTATATTTCTGAAAAACGCTGTTTCTTCTACGAGCATGTGTTCATAGACTTTTGCAGGACACAGATAGATACAACAAACTCTGCTCCTGTTTCAAATTAACTCTTATTTCTAAAAGCTTTTATTTCTTATTATAGCTTGATATAGTAAATTGAATTAATTCAACTACTACAAAAAAATATATATATATGTATACATCAAGGAGCTATGCTTAGTCAATTTTACCTTTATACTCAAACTATTTTCTAGTCTTCTGTATGTAGGTACTGTCATAGTGTTTTGATCAGTTACCTTTTTGTATATTAATCAATGCATGTTTTTAGATCTTGGCAAAGAAATCACGTGAATGTCGTTGTATCTTCGGAAAATGCAAATGGCCAAAAAAATATAGCTTCTTTATTAACTACTGTCACAAATTTGGGTCCTCTTGAAGGTGTTTTTGTGACATTAGGAGAAAAAGAAATTCAGGCAAATTTGATAAGCAATTTAGATGTTGAAATAAAAAGATTGTGTCCTGATGTACGGTATGTAATTTTTATTGCGCCTTGAATGAATAACATTTCATCTATCATTGCTAAGCTTAATAAAATTATATTTTGGTTCTTGTTTTAAGCTAAATACAAACATTTTATTTTACTTTTTAGATATTTTGCTGTGATAAATATTGGTGTAAATTCTATTGGAAAGAATGTACATCTCAATCGACTCTGTCATCTACAACCAGCGATAATGATAGAGTTGCCTGAACTGAAAGATGTAAGTTGGTGCAAATCCAATCCTTTATTTACTGTTTTTGTGTCATCCTCTTGTAGAGAAGTAAGGCTGTGCAAGACAGCAGACTAATATAACAGTGGACTAATGTAACAGTGACCTGGTTTTGGCCTATGATTGATAAAAATTAGGTGTTCAAGAATTTAAACATATAGGGTAATATTTGCTAGATGATGATTCAATAGTTCCATAATACAAATGAATAACACAACGAATCTGTTGCTAATTGCTAAATATAGCTAGCTGTTAAATTAAAACTTGAACAGCGATGTCAATATCAAGATGAACCTGGATTACCCCGTAATATGGGCTGCGACAGCTTTTATTTAGTGTATACTAGCCTGTTGGTCTAGTCGTTAGTGATCCTGACTGCTAAGCTAGAGGTCGTGAACCAGGACAAATATTTGTGTGAGTCTGAGTGGAATTTATTTATAATATGTACTCATATGTATTTAAGAATATTTAAGTATGTTTATCAGCAGACTCGTCACCATAGTACAGGCTCTGCCTAGTTTGGGATTAGACGGCCTTGTGTGAGATGTGTCAGATTATTATTTTATATATAGAAATAGTCAATCCTTATACAAAAATATCAATCGTGCTATTTTGCTAACGATAAAAATAAAATATTAATTTTTAAAAACGATTTTAGAAATTGAAGAAACTTTGTAACAGTTATATAACTCACCGCAACATAATTGCACGCCACAACATTTTACTGTACAGTATAATTTATTTTGTAGGATTCCAACATAAGTTGGCATAGTGTGGTGGACGCTACAGAGCATGCCTTTGAGAGTAGGCGCGGTGTGTTCCTCGCACATATGGAGCGCGAACCTAAACCCTCAATGTTACAGCAAATTGCCACATTAACTGGTAAGTAAATATTAACACACAGGCAGAAAATGATGTAAATAGAAGAAAATATTTTACTAAAAATCCGGGTAATAAACGTGTAGGTTTATAGTTAAAAAAAAACCGGACAAGTGCTTCAGTTCAGTGCTTCAGCGTCAGCTTCTTCGTCTTTTTACAGCTTCAAGGACCGTAGACATAAGTACCTATTTGCTTTTAATTTCAACTTGATACGTTAACGAGTTCCTGAGAAAAAAGTTCTTGACAGACAGACGGACAACAAAGTAATCTTAAAAGGTTCTTTTTTTCCTTTTGAGGAATGGAACTCTAAAAATGCCGGGGGATTAACTTGGGGTAACCCGCCACAGGACGGGTGACCAGATGCAGTCAGTTTTTATTAATTGCCAATCACCTTGCGGCGGCAGTCTCATGTCTAGTCCGATAAACAACAGGCACTGGCGTTATGTAGATGGTGCGGTCCTCTTCTGCTTGCCTGTACTCTCAAGTATCGGATCTGGGGCTGAGCTTGGTCCAGAAATCCGGCTCCAGTAATTGGTAACGGATAAAAACTTGCAGCCGCCAGTCATCCCATAGAAATAAATAATATTTATAGTATTTATTTATTCCAAAAATAGTACACACATTAGAACATAGTACAGATGTCATAATAAAGTAAAAACAGTATTTTGTTGAACTCTGGTATGCAAGGTTAGATTTAACTTGCGTTAGGTATTGGAACCCTAGATATAGGGAAGCGTAAGCGAGGCTCTCAAGACCGCACAGTGGGGTTTAGAGGTCAATGTTTCAATGAAAAAACAAAAAAAAAGCACAGTATACTTAATTTAAAAAGGGTGTAGAACACCGTACAATTGTTGAAAATTAGAAGAACTCACCCTAGAGGGATACTAATAGTTTATTTTTAAATTACTTTCATACTCGTAAGCACATAAAAAAATTAGAATCAATATAATGGATCAATGGATCAGTTGCTGCAGCCGTCTTGTCCAGTAGTTTTTAGCCCTCAAATGCACCACAGTGCAGCGTTGCGTCGCAACGTGGAACTATTACTTTAGAATTGCGTAGGCGCATAGACGCGAGATCCTTTTCTTCTGATACCGTTTTTGCCTGTGGAAACCCTTCGGGGTTTACGTTAGCCGCTTGTATAAAAAAAAAAAGACTATAATAAACAGACAGTCTCGCAACTAAGGTTCAATATATATCAAACTTTCAATATGATAACTAAGTAATGAATTTAGAAATATATAAGTATGTTTATCGGCAGTCTAGTTTTCACATGTGACACTATGAGTAAGAGGCCATTATACATTGATTGCCATCGCTCGGTACTTCTGGCGGCGATACTATGGTTTTCATTAGTCCGCTTACAGTGTACGGTGCAATGTTTGAGTCTCAACTCAACGACGAAAGGTTAAAGTTACCCACGCGCTCACGGATAGAACAGTGGTTTTCAGCGAGTGGATAAAAAACTCTGTAAAAAGCACTTAGATAATCGTCGTGTCACCCTTCACCTGTTCACCGAGTTAAAGAAGGCGGATGCGTATGATTCTCGCTCGCGTTTTTCACAGAAAGATTTTATTTTTTTGATAGCGGACATTGACGGGTTACTCGTCATGTCGCATGTCGCGGGTGAGAGGTCAGATGTCAGAGAACCCTGTGCCTTAAGTCAGGTCGGTTTCGACATAATCGTTGGTACACAGAGTTTCCACACTTGGACAAAATGTATATTAACCAAACCCTTAGATTTGTACTGCAAAATATAGACACCATTTGTCTACAGGATTAAGTATACCAGAAAATGCTTCAAGAAGCTTAACTTTAGGAGAATTGGGAATTCAAAAGCATAAATTGAAGTCACTTTGCTCTTTCTTACAACTTCACTACAACCTTGCGTTTGAAGAAGAACAAGTGCCATCGTTGACTATTAATACGTGAGTCGAACCCCTTTACTCGTTGTTGTCTTTGTGGATACTGTTTCTTCTAACCGTATTCTTTATCCCCATCAACCCATTTGACCCTACTGACCAACAGAACGAAAAATCACTTCATCAGTAATACTGTCTAACAGCGATCTGCATTTACCCTCTTTTTATCGCTACTTTTATAGTTTTTTTTTAATAAGATTTTTTAGTTCAATAAAGTATAGTTTAGAAAACTATAAATACACGCTTTAATAGCGAACCAAATTAAAAAGTAGAAAAGTGTACTACTATTCACCTCCTGGCTCCATCATCAAATCAGCTCCACGATGAATTGATCCGATTGAATACGAGTGAGTGCTATCCAATACTTTATTTTATTTCAGTTGTGCTCAATTACTTTAAATTTATTTAATTAGGATAAGTAGCTGTTTTGTTTCAGTGTATGTGAATTTTTGTAGCTATGATGTCAATGTTTCTTTTAATTTATATTTATTAAGGTAGTATATGGAACGAAGAGAATTAAATTTATTGTATAAATATGGGTCCAAAAAACAAAAGAATGTATGTGATTGGGTAGTTTTATATATTTTGCCAATGTCAAAGATTTTATTGTTGCGGCGTTTTGTTGCGTTAATTAAGGGGTCGTAACTTGATAACGAGTGAGACTTTAAAACTTATCGAAAAATAAACAGTTGCCTAACTGTAAGGACATTGAACTTCTGATAAATCTCAACCGTAGAATGAAGAAAGAGAACTACTTTTATTACTGCTCTTTGAGCGCGTTCCAGTTTTATTAAAACTGTTTTCGCAGCAACTCCCCAAGATGGAAAACAGTAAGTCAACGCAGATTGGCATAAAGCGAGATAAACCAATTTTAATACTTTTATGTCTGAAACGTGACGAAGTTTCTTAAAAATGTAAATGAGTTTTCTGGTTCTACTAACGAAAATGTGAAATTTAGGTTTTTATCTATTATGACACCTAGATATTTAATTGTGTCAACTGAATTACAGTATTGTTGTCCAAACTACACGCATCGATGCGACAATTAGAAGTAAGTTAAAACTAACTTCAAAGATTTGTTTGCATGGTTACAAGTCAAGCTAACAAAAGCGTGTTAATATGAATTATAATTTGGAAAACAACCGGTCAAGTGTTAATAGTGTTATTAAGCATTACTAGTATACGCACTTCTTATGTATTTACAGTGCTAGTATAATAAAAACTACTATTTAGATATTTTGTGTTCATGTTTTGAGACATTTACAATACACATTAGACAGTTAAATTATCATTATTTTATTTTAATTTCCAGAATCAAGAAGGCAGGAAAGCAAATAACAGATATTACTTTTGATGATAAAAAAGGCTTATCTACATTCTTCAACTACATCGATTCAGACGAGCTCCTTGCTACTGTCGAATCGGTATTCTTATCCACACTGACAACAAATCCGTCTGCGGTATGTTTTAACCTCGTGAAATTACATATCATTCTTTACATTTCATGTAGTTGGATATCAACTTCTTGTAATGATGTTAGAGGGCTCCGACTTCCCGGCGACAGCCAGTTCAAGTTACAGATATGCGATCGTCACCTGCCCGAGCTATTGCTTACACTCCTCAATCCATCCGTATAAACAAAATCCCATTCCTTCCCTTCTTGTTTACCTTCTCCTTTCAATATACTCCCAAATATCCCATCTTTAACTCCCTAAGTGCCCGGTTGACGACAGGCGTAAATGTATCATCATCTTCTTATTTTTTCCCCAAATTTAGTTGGAGTCGGTGCACTGTGTTCTCTTCTTCCACTCTACTTCATCATTCGCCATTTCACTGCTTACTGCCTTTATAGCCATATCATCTGACACGCAATCTAGCTATCTTTTCTTTGGTCATCCTCTACTCTTGTATCCGTCAACTTCCATATATAAAACTGTCTTCATCACAATTTTCTTAACTCTCCGCATCACACACATACACACCACGATACATACCACGATAATCTGATACTTCTCAAATTTTCATCTATTGGCGCTACTTTCAGGCTCTCTGTAATGTATCCATTCTTCACTTTGACCACCCTAGTCACACCACACATCATCCCAACATTTACATTTCAGCTACATGCTCAGGCATCTAGCATCCGTTTTCTTGGTAAGCCATTTTTCAGATCCATACAGGACGGCAAGTGTGATGATCGCCATAAAGATCTCTCCTTTCAGTTTAAGGTGTAAGTCCCTATTTATGTATATGGCTTTTCAGAGAGACTACGAGTTCCAATCTGATCAAATTAACTTGTGTATAATCCCGGGCATGGAAGGTCTTCATAAACGGTTCCGCGTTCTCTGCGCGCCGCTTAAACTATCAGCAGTTGTGCTGCAGCCTGGACTTGATTATCCACACGAGACTGTGAGGGAAACTGCTGAGAGATTTGTTGAGGTAATATTTGTTTTCAGCTAAGTGGTGCGGCGGTAGAGCACTGGACTGCAATGTAGGGAGTCACGTGTTCGACTCCCGCTCAGTGCAAATATTTGTGTACATGTCTATTTGCATTGGTCTGGTGTTCTAAACCTCACATTACCAGCTAGGCTTGGTTTGGGTCTGTATAGCGTTGTGCAATATTTAGGTACAATAATATGATTTATTTATTATTTTAGTAAAACTGCTTTAATTTCTGAAACCTTTATAGCCAATTTATTATTATAAAAAGATCTTAACTACTTTGTTACGTTTACGTTTTTGAGCCAATTTCGCGCATGGGGGAATGTGAAATTTAAAATACTTAATGTTTATATTTAGAAGAATCGGAAATCAGCTACAAAAAGCTATAGGGGTCCATTATACATGTTGAGCTGTCACTGTACGGAAAGTCTAAACAATGACAGTTCAAATTGTACTGGTCATTAATATAAAACCAAACATTCAAAGTTAATTCATTATGGTCGAAATTCGACCACCAGGCGATCTCTAGTACTAATAATAATATAAAATAACAAACAGAATAAGAATTCGAAAAATTAAGTAAAAATGACTGTACCTTATTGTGACGTAACACAATGGCGTCGCGAGGTTGGAACGTTGGCCGCCGGGCGCCTGGCCTTATTAGGAGTATATGATTTGAGTAATCAAATTACGATTTATTCAAGCATGCAAACAAAATCCTAACCTATCAAAACATATTTATGTATATAGCGTATATGAGTTATCAAAAACTTGGGTATTTTTAGGTACTTTTTATCAAATTTATACTTATAAATAAAACTGTAACAGGTACAATTGTGTACATTGAAGATAAATTATAGACTTTTTTTGGGGCACTCTATAATACTGAAGCCTAAACTATATTAAGTATTTCTCATTTTTGTCTGTCTGTATCTTGGCCGCAAATTACGCTGAAACTACTGAACGGATTCAAGTGAATCTTGCCATGTTTTGAGTTCACACTACGTGGTATTTACTTTTATCCCACAATTCAGGACTGTTTCCTTGAGATGAAAGTCAAAATGTGTACCAAGTTGTAATTGTAAGTAGTAGTACGTAATCCGATTGCTATCACTGTTTTTTTTGTGGAAAAGGAGGTATTTCGAAGATTGTCATGTAATCTTCTTTCTTCTATATCTTTTTTTATATTATATTATAGGGGGCAAACGAGCAGACGGGTCACCTGATGGTAAGTAATTACCGTGGCCCGTGGACACCTGCAACTCAAGAGTCACAAGTGTGTTGCCGGCCTTTGCAACAATTTGTTCCAGAGATTGGTTGTGCGAGGCAAAAAATTTCTGGAGAACCGTACAGTGGTGGATTGCCAATTATCCAGGTGATGGGGATAAAAGTTTTGCCGCGTTGAACGATGGCGAAACGTTGAGGCCGGTATAAGTCCGAATAATTCCTCATGATACATGCGATAGAGAATGCAGAGTGAAGCTACATCTCTACGAAACGCTAAGGGGTCAAGCCGATCTGAAATATCCTGGCAATCGATGATTCGAATCGCTCTCCGTTGAATGCGGTCAAGAGAGAGAAGCTGGTACTGGGGTGCTTCTGCATAGATATGAAAACAGTATTCCATATGCGCCGAACCTGCGCCTTATAAAGTTGTAGGCGGTGGGCCGGGGTGAAATACTGTCTCGATCTGTTCAGCACACCAAGTTTCTTCGAGGCTAATTTGGCCTTAAACTCCAAGTGACCGCGGAACTGGACTTCGCTCGATATATCGAAGCCAAGGATTCCGATGCTGGCTGTGGCAGTCAGGGAAGTGCTTTCAAAGCGAGGTGACACGACAAACCGTATCTTTTTGGCGGTGAACGCGCAAACCTGTGTCTTCGTTGGGTTAAATTGGACTAGATTAAGCCGACCCCAATCAGAAACTCCTTCTAAGGAGGCTTCGATTTCAGGCACAAGTTTGGATCGACTCTCGGCATCATTCGTGCTATCATCGGCATAGCAATGAATGCTGCTGATTTGCAGCATATCATTGATATGCAGAAGAAACAGCCTGGGTGATACACACACACACAGCGTTGTGGGACACCAGCATTCACAGACTTGAAGTCGGAGCATGCACCGTCGACAATGACCTTGATGCTTCTGTCTGCGAGAAAACTGGTGATCCAGTTGCATCATTTCTCGGGAAGCCCATAGGAATGAAGCTTCGAGAGAAGCGCTTTGTGCCAGACCTGATCAGAGGCCGTCGCTATTTCCAAACTGACTGACAACGCCTCCCCCTTGGTCACCATCGCCTGTGCCCACCGGTGAGTCAGATATACGAGAAGATCACCAGCTGAACGACCCACACGGAAACCGTATTCGTAGTAGCTGGGTAGTCTTCTAAATACCGCTGGAGCTAGCGGCTGACAATGGATTCCATTATCTTGGAGAATAAGGTGGTTATAGGTCTATAGTTGCACGGATCTGAGTGGTCACCCTTTTTAGGGATCGGGTGCGCTAAAGCTGTCTTCCATGAGTTTGGGACGTAGCCGAGGGAGTAGGAGAGCCGATAAAGGCGCGTTAAAACTGGTGCCAACTCTGGAGCACACGTCTTCAGCACGATGGGAAAGATTCCATAGGGGCCACTCGAATTATGAATGTCGAGGGAAAGAAGTGCTTTACGCACTGAGCTTTGGAAGAAGCGGACTTCTGGCATACAGCTGTCGCACCGTGGTATGGTCGGCGGTACGTTTCCCCCGTCATCCAAAGTCGAGTTGGACGCAAAGAGTTTTCCCAAAAGGTCTGCTTTCGCCTTAACGTCGTGGGCCAACGAATTATCTCCCATTTGCAGGGATAGAAGGGATGGTCTACAGAAATTCCCCTGGACAGCTTTGGCAAGAGACCAAAATGCTCGAATTCCAGAAGGGAGACCACCAGTCTCTCACCAATTCTGCCGATGTGCTCCGACTTCACCCTGGCAATATCATTCCTGCTTTTGGCGGGACGCCGTTTTGCACCGTTTTCGACCAAACCAAGGCTGGGATTGGCCACCAATGGGAATCAGAGAGGATGGAAGCGGCGAGTCTCCTAGCCGGGACGCCGCCATGAGACCTAGAGGCAAAATCCCTTGCGTCCTTGTATCAGTGACGCAGGGAGGCACAAGAGCAAGAGACCTGTCAATTATGACATCGGGGCTCGACGGTCCCAACTCCGCTAGGTGCTGAGTGGAAAGAACGACTTGAGTGACCGAGCCACCACCGTGGCGGTCAGGCCCGTCATGGAAAATTGGCTTTCCGGACACCACACTGGGCCTGGCCAGCGTCGTAACCTCGTCGCGGCAGTCGGTTCTGCAGGCAGTCTCTCGCTACCGGCAGTGGTTCTGCCCATGGTCCGGATCGAGAGTACCGTTTTCGCCTTCGAGGAGGTGATGTCTGCAAAGAAGGCGGCTGAACGGGAGAGAGAGCGAAGTGCAACTCTCTCTGCCCGCAGTAGACGCACCGGGTGCCGGCGGGCCATAAGAAGCGGCCTGCGGGCGACGTACTTTTGGGAAAGTCGTCGTCCGAACAGATACAGGCCCGAGAGGTAGTGTTCTGCACGCGCTTTTCAGAGGAGTGCGACCGATAGGTGGCGGTAGCACCGGGTGACGGGATCTGTTTTGGGTGAGACGGGTCAATGCCTATCGGGGTTTGCGGAAGAAAGCAATGGCAATTCTCGCTTCCCCGATCATGAGCTACTTGCCTATGATCGAGGGAACGAGAATCGGGTGGTTTTCAGTCGGTAAGCGTCCGACAGACCCCCTCGGCCCCCTCAAGGGCGGGGGACATCCATGACCTCGTTACAAAAAAAAAGGGCAAAAGTTATGGGTTCTATCTAATCTAACATAATTATTAAGTTAACGTTATTCATCATCAGAAAGCTAAACTATTGTGCAGTTTTTAATCAATAGATGTCGCTGGGTTTAAGAAGTAAAAATAAGTAGACTGTATTTTAGTTTGTATAGAAAAAGTGTAGGTTTGGAGTATAAACAACCAATGCTCACAATAGCAGATAAGCAAAAAGGGACACCAACCTTTAACCATCCACCTTCGCATGCGAAGCTCAGCAGCTCAGTAGACCACGCACGGCGTGTAGGTTAAGAAATCCACTATTCGGCACTATACAAGGTGTTTGATGCTCCAAATAACAGTTTATAGCACTCAACACGGTTGAGAAGATAGTAAAAGGCGAATTATCCTCGTGAAACGTTCACAAGCCACCATTTTAGCGAGATGGAACAGTTCGAACCATACACGCGCGGCGTAAGAAGACAAGAACTCACCGACGAATTCACAATAACGTCGGTATCAGAAAAAGGCGGAGTCGCATAAATTTATGCTTACCCATCAATGAGCAAAGATTGAACAACTATTATAACTATTTTATAACTATTATTTGCAAAAAAATATGCTAGACTTTTATTACAAGAAATTATCGTTCTTAGAATGAAATTTCGTCACTTCGAATTCATTCAATTACTATTTTTCAAGTTTCCGGATAGAAATATATTTATATCTGTGTACGAGCTTTATATATTTTTTACAGGTTTTAGTGAAAAGGATTGGAATTCAAGGCACATTTCATTTAATGGGCTATGAAACTGGCGTTTTTGTGGCGCTGGAAATCGCTGCTATTCTGGAAGATCGAGGTAAGATTAAATTTTTAATATTGATTTAACTTTCAGTAGGAGCACCTACTAATAATATAGCTAACAACAATTTGGAATCTACAAATATTCCCTGATGTATATAATTAATTAATTAAATCTTTAGTAATTTCTTTCTTACCAAGCTATAAAGCTGTATCATTCGATTTTTATCGACAGAAAGGTATTTATTACATTTTAAAAAAGCTATATGGGCTCAAATGTACAATACAATAACAATACATTTCATGACGTAGGTAATTAAAAAAAACTACCTTAACTTGTAACATGTAACAATTACTTTTTAGGTTTAACTGGTAAAGTATTCTGTGTTGGTTGTGCACCGAATGAATTAAAAAATGAGCTGACAGAACAACTGAAAGCATTTGAAGATGAGAAGCAATTGGAAGACGGAGTATTGCGTCACATGTACACGCTAATGACTGGAGATGACAGTAAGATGCTGGAGCATGAGCTACGAGACCTAAAAACGTTTTCACAGAAATTAGAAGTATGTGTGCGCACTCTTCTTGGTATAGTTCCACATTCAATTCAATATGTGCGTGCGCTACTAGAAAGCGCGCTAGCTCGCATTAAAATAGCGAGGAGTTACATCATGCCCGCGCGCTCGCTGCGCTCTCAGGTAGTGCTGCTACGCGCCGCTAGAGGGCGCCCAACACTACAATACACCGCTCTACAGCATCTGTCACAACAACCGGTCGTTGTCCACGAACTAGATTCAACGCTTGGAAAAATTGCGACAGACTTGCGATGCGCCGCAATTATCAACGAATACTTAGATCCCGCCATTTTAGAAAAGTTTGCCACAAAAAATATTTGCAATACATACCTTCTAAGTGCACGCCCTTTCATAGATCTGTAATAATTTGTATCTATTAATGTACATATATTGTTAATTAAAAAATCTTTTGGTTTATTTATTAATAACTAGGTGTTGCCCGCATCTTCGTTCGTTTGGAAAAGAGAATGCCCATTCGTGGTTTCACTTTTAGACGTTAGCGTCATTATTTCAAATGGAAAAAAAAAATATTGATTTTAATGTGACTTTTCGACCCTGAATCTCTTCTATAGAACTTTAGGTTTGAAATTAAATCTTACAAGGGCTAAAACTTGAATCAATGACCGTTTCCATTTTAAGTGAAATGTTGCCATTACATAAAATAAACCATTAATGGTTGAAATCAAATAAACGTCGTTTTAAAATAAAATGGTTAAATAATAAAATACGTGATAATAATTCGTAATGTCACATTAAAATATATTGCAGTTTAGTAATCTTATTATTTCGTGTATGTAGTTGTAGTTTATGTAGTAAATGTATACTTCAGTGTTGGTTTTACCTTAAATTATACATGGTATCCCTATCAAAACATGATGCCACAAACCTTGTTAAAAAAGAACTCTAACGTCAGTGTCACAATATTTTCTCGTTGTTATCGTACTTATCGTTGTTATTTTTTAACCTAATATTGGTATTTAATTTCTCAATAACCCCAAGTTATGTTACTATATACATCTAAATTTCAGATAATACTCAGTGCAGGCTTAATAATGCAGTTTTTACATATTTGACGCAGCATAAAAAAGTGTGAAACTGATTTTCATACTGAAATGGGCAATCTCCTTTGGTGAAATCTATCCAAACTAATTAAGTTTTCGTTCCGTAAGAACTTTCTAAAAAGTATAAGAAAACATAAAAAAAAATTAATGTAATCGGTTAAGCCGTTCTCAAGTTAAGGTGTGACCAAGGGAAACAGGGATTCATTTTTATATAAATAGATAGTGTTTTATTAGATGCAAAGGATTTAACAAAAAGCTTCTAGTTAAGTACTTCGGTGTCGTATTATTCATATTTTCTCAAATTAACCTATTTTATAAAAGTTACTAAACAAATATAGTTGCCCTAATATATTTAATAAATTCATATAGCATGTCTACCTTTAACATTTCTATATGTACATATAATTTGGGTAAAGCTTTCAATTTTAATTTTCTTTAACAAGTAAATACAATTTTTGAATGTTATTAATATTTCATTATATTACTATATATAGTACCTAATAGCGTGGCTTATTAAAAAAATATTTTCAAAATCATCTCAATCTCAAATAAATTTTGTTCTAATATAATCATCACCGTGTTTTATTCTTCCAAAATACCTACTTATGTTTTAATGGAATAATGACACAAAATGTTCCAGATCGCTAATTTTCTAGTTTTTTTTTTATGGTATAGGGGGCAAACGAGCAGAGAGGGGAGAGGGGGATTAGAGGGGAGGAGAGGGGATGGACGGGAATAGGGGAGAGGGAAGGGTTAGGGCCTCCAATAACCGCACTCACGCGGCGAAAAGCAATGCCGGTTTTCTGTGAGGCCGTGGTATCGAGAGGAGTCGAGCTGGCCTATACGTGCCGAAACATGGCTCTCCCACGTTCCCAATAAATTACAGTTTACAAAAACTAACAAAACACACTTTAATAGCGAACCAAAGTAAAAAAGGTTCTATTATCCACATCCTGGCGCCATCATCAAACTATCGTCGCCAAGCCTAATCCGTTGGACTCTGCAAACCAGATCACATGAGCACAAACTAGAGAGTTTTACTAGTAGCCACTGAAGAGTTCCACTAACCACCTCCTGGCCGCATCCTCAGATCAGCTCCAAGATGACAAATTATAGTATTGTCATCTGAACTACGTAAACATACAAAGTTTGGTTTGGGTACGACAATTACAAGTAGAATAAAATTTACTTCCAAGATTTGTTAACATACTTGGTTAGTCACAAGTGAAGCTGATAAAAGCGTAATAAAAATGCCAATTATTATCAACTACTTCATATAGTTACATATTATGCATGGTACCTGTTTATTACTACACTAGCTAACCATTATCTTAGCTCGATAAGACTACTAATGACGCTGGTCCCACATTACATGCAAAAATGCTAGTAATGTGTGGCCGACTTTCCTAATATTCTATATAAAACAAAAAATGCATATGCATATACAGCGGCCTGCCCATACTTCACTCCGGCGCCGGCCCTGGTATATCCGAGTCCTAACACAAAATGTTCACTGTATTTAACATTGGTAAGTATATACAATGTAAGATATGAAAGCTAAGATTGAATCCTTATAAAAAGAGCGCTCCCAATCCCACGATTATATAGGTAGACTAGAGAAGAGAATAGAGGATATGGAGGCTGGTATCCATTCATCATGTATCGAAAAACGCAATATTCTGCAAAAAGAAAGGGAAACGTTGTACGTGGAAAATATTGGAACAACTCTGAAAATATACATAAATCAATCCAATATTCGTAACACCTACCGTCTACCAGCAAAGCTAGGTGCTAACAGGACAGTTGTTGCAGAACTTAATGCAGTCATTTAATTTTAATTAAAAAATTTAGTGCAGTGCATTGCGAGAATTCAATAGAAGTCAGGGCTTACATCAGAAACTTAATTCTAGCCATGCTGGTTGCCACGGCCCACTGCTACTTGTGTACCTGTCTGATTACCTACCAGGAAGTAGCAGAAAGCTATTTTACCAAGCAAGTGATTTTGCCAAAAACAATGGCTATAAATTTTGTTGGACGACAAATAGAAAAATCTTTTTACGTAAAGATGAAAACACTACAGAACGGTTGCGAATAAACTCTGAAAAAGATTTAAATTCTCTCAAAACTTCGAAATTACTAGAAAACCTGATTTTGATTTTGTACTTATATCTAGTTAATATTGTTTTTCTAGTAATAGTCTACTATTGTGTAATTAAATCTCAATATTGTCCTAACTGGTTTGTAAACATGTCTATTATCAAAGCATATGTCACACCATAGTATGTAAAGCAATAGCGTTATATTTCTTTAATCATGTAACTTTCTACAGGTTATTATTTTCAACAATATCGCTATATTGTTGCCTATCTCGATTACACACATATAAAACTCACATATTCGCTTTTAAATGCACACACACACAACACACATCTGATGTACTATTAATTATTATGTATCCTCCACTAAACATAGAAAAACAGTCAATCCCAGCCTACTTACAATCCTTTGTGTTTCAATCCTTTACTAGATTTTTACTATAAACAATATCTAGTCGACAATGGTTAACGATACAAATAAAATGTCTTCTGAGATTGAAACACTCAAAGAACCGTCATCATTTCAGTGCTCGACGGTAGACTGTGCAAACTATTTATCAGACTTTAAAAATCCATTATTAATATTCCATTTAAACATTCGCAGTATTAACAAAAACATTGACCAGCTACAAGTTTTACTTAACTCGATTGACATAAATTGTAATGTAATTGCGCTAACAGAATGCTGGCTCCTAAAATCGCCACCTATTCCAATCCTACACGGTTATAACTACCACTACACACATAGGGTAGCAAATCAAAACAATGGTATAGTTATCTACATAAAATCAGAACTTAACCGTACTATAATAGAACCTCGCTATCTCAAAGAATTTAACTGTATGGTATGTAAATGTAAAAGTCTCGATCTAGCTATATTGGTAATATACAGGTCACCCTCGGTTCCTACAATAGATAATTTTCTAATGGGCTTGAATGAATTATTGTTAACACTTACGGCATTTAAAACAATTAGTATTGTAGGAGACATCAATGTTGACATAAAATCAAACACTACCGATTCTAGATCAGGTGACTACATGAACTTATTGATGTCGCATGATTTATTAGCAACAAATAAGTTACCCACAAGGGACGATAATTACCTAGACCACACCATAGTAAAGTCACAGCTACCGACAGTGACTTTAGTATTACAGAGCTTCATAACAGATCATTGCCCAATCATATTATCTATATCAACTTCTAAAGAAATTAAAAATTAATTATCAACAAAAGATTTAGCAAGCCGCCAAAAGCAATGTGCGCGCAATGTGGGATGCTATAAAGATGATAACTAACTCTAAACCTAAATCGTCAACTGCTCTCACTCTCCTGACTATCAAGGAAAACCCAGCGCTGTCTGTAAACGAAGTTAATAATTTCTTTGTGAATGTGGGCCGGGAACTAGCAGCTAAGACAAACACCACCCACACATCAGTATCAACTCTAGAAGACACGCGACATGATAGCACCCAACGTGACTCATTTGTTCTGCTGGATGTAGACTGTAATGAAATTGAGCTGTTGGTCAAATCTTTACGTAGAGACTGCGCTGTGGGTTGGGACGGCATCTCATCTGCAATAATACAAGATTCTGCTGACATATTTGTTTCACTTATCGCACACATCTGTCAGCTTTCATTCTGAATGGGCGTTTTTCCGAACGGGTTTAAGAAAGCTATAGTACACCCTATTCATAAGAGTGGAGACGGAGATACTATTGACAATTCCTTAACACTATATAATAACAATATTGTCCTTCCTGTTATATTCGTTATCGCTTATTAAACCTAACACATGTTAATAGTTGCGTCTTGCTCTCATTCATAGATAATGCATCTGCTGCGGTTTGCATCTCGCTTTGTCGCGATATTATTTACATCTTTTCTCCTATTCGCATTTGCTATTTAAGTAATTCAATAATACCTCCGTATTTTTATATTTTTAATATGTACACAGAACAACAATGCATTACAGATGTTACTTTTATAATCTACTGTAATGTACCCTACTACATTTATATACTTTTAACTATTCTGTCAGTTTATATTCTGTTATTGAATACATTGTATAACAATGATTGACACAAATAAATAAAGTTAAAGTGTTCTACTAGAATGCACGCGGTCTGCGGACTAAAACCGATATATTTTATCGTCAAATGTTAGTTGACGAATACGACATTATTGTCAGAGTTATTTGATGACCGGTACATTGTACAACGAAAGGAGGTGATGTTTTGATTGCAACGCGTAGGGAGTTGTCAGTTATTTCTCAGCCCCTGTTCCATAGCACAGCCGAAGATCTCTGGATAGGCATTCGTTTGTTGAAACCGCACACACGAACGTGGACTAATTTATACCTTTGTGTTGTCTACCTATGTGATCAAAACAAGTGTCTATATTTTTCGTCGCAACTTACTAATTTTTTCACTAAATTGAACCGATCAATAATCACTCACTCCACTAGTGAGTTTCTTATCGTTGGTGACTTTAATCTGAGTAATCACACTTCAAAAGATGAATACCTATTAATTGATGAGTTGTGTACCTTGGATTTAAATCAGTTCAATGGGGTAGGCAATCGGTATGGGAGAACATTAGATCTAGTGATTTGAAATGCTCATGTTAAAGTTACTGAGTGTTTAAATCCTTTGGTCCCCATTGGCCCCCATCATCCGGCACTATTGATTAGTATTCAATTTGTTGAAATACCTCTGCTTAAACAAAAACCGCGCACCCATTTTATATTTGATAAGGGTAACTACGATTCCATCAACAGGGAGATAAACGCAATAGAATGGGAATGTGAATTCGCGAGCCGCTCTGTGGATGAGGCTACCGAATTCTTTAATAAATCAATTGCAATGTTACACAACAAACATATTCCCCAGAAACTTTTGAGAATTAGAACTTATCCACCTTGGTACAATTCTTCTCTTATTAAATTGATCAAGGAAAAATATAAATATTTAAAAAAAATTAAAGTTTATTGTAACTCAGCCGATGTTGAAGCATTCAAATCACTTCGTGACGGGGTAAAGACCGAAGAGTCGATTTGCTATCAAAATTATATAAGTCTTACAGAAAACTTAATTAAAGACAACCCTAAGCATTTCTGGAGTTTTGTCAAGACGCGTTATAACACGAATGCAGTTCCTAGCTCGGTAACCTACAACAACGAGGTCATAACATCTGGTGAGAAGCGAGGCATTTTCTTCCTACTTCCATTCTACTTTTCTGGACACTACGCAGTCACCTGACACACCCACTCCTGTGCTAACCCCTAGCTCTCGTACTGCTGAACCAATTTCCAATATTTCTCGTGTAGAAATTAATATCGACGAAGTCACTAATTTGATACGCAAACTTGACACGACGAAAGCGGCAGGCCCTGATTGTATATCAGCGAAGTTTTTAGTACGTTGTGAATCCTCTGTATCTCACCCAATCTCACTTCTTTTTAAAAAATCTCTATATCTACGTACAGTGCCTAAAATCTGGAAATCATCTTTTATCACCCCAATCCACAAAAAGGGATCGAAAACAGAAATTACTAACTACCGGCCTATATCTAAACTATGCATAATCGCTAAACTGTTTGAAAGGATAATCTATAGTCAGGTTTATTCCGCTCTAAAAAATTCATTCAGCCCCTACCAACACGGCTTCTTAAAGGGACGATCAACTGTTACAAACCTCGTCTTACTTAACGATTATATCACTAATGCAATGGATAAGGGTAGCCAAGTAGATGTCGTGTACACCGACTATAGTAAAGCATTCGCCCGCATTGGCATAAAAGGCTAATCTTGAAGCTTGAGAACATGGGAGTATGTGGGGATTTGCTAAGATGGTTCTCCTCTTATATAGAGTGCTCAGTAATTATATGTCCAGTTGGGTTACTGTACCAAGCGGCGTTCCTCAAGGTTCTCTGCTTGGCCCGCTGTTGTTTATTGTGTACATAAACGACATAGACATATGCTTTAAGTCATCCAATCTGTTATGCTTTGCCGACGACATGAAGATATATACCACCATATCTTCAGATAGTGACAGGTTAGCTCTTCAAAAAGACTTATTTGCACTTGAGAAATACTGCATGCATAACAAACTCGATCTCAATGCCAGCAAATGCTCAGTAATGACGTACACTCGTAAAGTATTGCCAATTCCCACAAGCTATACCTTAGGAGGCCGAGCTTTGGCAGGATGTAACTCCATGCGCGATCTGGGAGTGCACCATGACTCTAAATTAATTTTCGATGAACACGTAGACACAATCGTGGAAAAAGCTTCCAGAGCTTTAAGTTTTATAATGAGAG
The DNA here is from genome assembly GCA_963859945.1 of Euplagia quadripunctaria. Classification (NCBI taxonomy): domain Eukaryota; kingdom Metazoa; phylum Arthropoda; class Insecta; order Lepidoptera; family Erebidae; genus Euplagia; species Euplagia quadripunctaria. The sequence goes on along the minus strand of OY982577.1, from coordinate 21,147,963 downwards.
TGTCTAAATATTTCATACAAGCTAAAACTCTTAAGATCTTGTACTGTATGTTTGTACGTCCTCATCTTGAATATGCGTCTCAGGTTTGGAACCCCTGTTATAATAAATATATTGATCGTATTGAATCAATTCAAAAACGATTTATAAAATACTTATGCTTCCATCAAAAGATTCCATACGACTCTGGTAATTATATTAATCTAAGTAAAAAAATTTCATATTCTACCTTTAGTGAAACGCCGTGAGCTCGCTGACTGTATTCTTTTATTAAAAATTACTAACAACGATATCGACTGTTCGGAACTTTTGTCTAAATTCTCATTAAATGTCCCAATCAAATTCACACGCTTTAACCCACCGATGAGAGTAGCATCTGCCAGTACCAACTATAGACAGAACAGCTATATTGTGCGAGCGAGCCGCAATTTTAACAATCTGTGTAAACAGTATGACTTTGATAGTTTTTACACAAAATTGTCTTCAGTCAAAAGTTGTCTAAGTCAGGCCTTTTTTGGTAATGTTTAATGTTTATATATATATTCTTTTTTTTTCTTTTCTTTTCTTTTTAAAATAAGTTTTTTGTAAGTTTGATATTTAACTGCTTTATTTTTTGGTTAGATTTAATTTATATTTTAATTAAGACATCATAAGCAATTAATACCCCGTGTCCACACACTAACTTATAATGTTATCTATAAGTGGAGACTTGTCATTGGCTGACACATTATTATGTAGTTTACTACAATGATATTTGAGCTGTAAGTCTTCCAAGCTTGTTAAATAAATAAATAAATTTAAAAAAAAAACAATTATAGGCCTATATCAGTATTGCCCGCAATGTCTAAAGTGGTTGAAAAGGCCCTAAAAAAACGCCTGACTAGTTATTTAGAGTCAAAACACATTATCTCACGCAACCAATTCGGTTTCAGAAAACAAATGTCTACCGAGGACGCCGTACTGAATCTAGTGAACGATGTAGTCGACAGTTTGGACAGTAGAAAAAAATGCCTAGCCATATTTCTGGACTTGTCTAAAGCTTTTGACACTGTCTCCGTCCCCACTCTTGTGACAAAGCTGGAAAAAGTTGGGATAAGGGGTGTGACTCTTAATTTGTTCTCGGATTATCGGTCGGGTAGAACCCAAGCCGTCAAAGTTGGAGACCATATAAGCTCAGAGCAAATTTTGGACTATGGTGTTCCACAGGGGTGCATTTTGGGCCCCACCCTGTTCTCCATCTATGTCAATGACCTATGCGAACTTATTTCAACAAACTGTAAAGTTTATGTATATGCTGATGATACAGTGCTTTTTATCAATGGTGCAACTTGGTATGAAGCAAAATGCCATGCTGAATCAGCTCTCGCAAAGATCAAATCCTGGTTAACAACGAATCTCCGAACTCTTAATATTAAGAAAACCTGCTTTCTGACCTTTGCTCACAAAGCATCTATGCTTCCACCTTTAGACACCTACCAAATTAAACTGCATGCCTGTATAAACCGCACTACTAATTGTGACTGCGTATCTATCTCCAGGACTAACCAGGTGAAGTACCTTGGTGTCTATATAGATCAGTTCCTAAAATGGTAAATTCAAATAAATAATTTAACATCTCGTGTCAGAGTTTAGATCTGGCGCCACTAGACCTATATATACAACAAGAAGCAGCAATGGCAGCCATCAGACTCAAACACCTAGGTCTATGGTACAACCAAGAAGGTCCTCATTCCAAATTATGGAACCAATTAGTGGAATACCAACCACTAATAGCTGCCCCATGCGATAGGATCCCTAAACAACATATCTTCGGTAGAAGGTACCGAATACAACTACATGAGAGCGACCGAGATCAATCTGGCATAAACGAAGTCCGGATATACACGGACGGTTCGAAGATGGGGACAGGGACTGGAGCCGGAGTTTTCTCACAAGACTTGAATATAACAATATCACTGGCGCTAGGCCGACACAGCTCCATATTCCAATGTGAGTGCGTTGCGATAACCTACGCCGCTACCGCGGTCATGTCAAGGGGTATAAAAGAGTACAACATCCGCATACTCTCAGACAGTATGGCCGTCCTGAAAGCCCTGGAGGGCAACACCATGAACTCCGGCCTGATATACGAATGCCACCAGACACTCGAACGTTTAGCTTCTGGCAATGGGCTAACCCTTCAATGGATCAGGGGGCATAGCAATTCACTCGGCAACGATGCCGCAGATGAGCTGGCAAGAAATGGATCTGCAACGACAATGGCAGGGCCAACTATATTGCTGCCACTTCCCTTCAATCAACTTCGCTCATGGGTAAGGCAACGAACCCGTGAAGCGCACAACGGTCGCTGGGCTGATACGCCCGGCTGTAGGCAATCTAGACTGGTGCTGACGGAGGTCTCACCACGTTTAACCTGCAGACTGCTCAGTCTTAACCGACTTGAGATCAGAATAGTTGTAGGTACCATTACGGGCCACTTGGCCCTAAACCGGCACCTATTCACCATCAATGCGACAAACAGTCCTCTATGTAGAGGCTGTCTTAATGCGGAGGAAACGGCCGCCCACGTCGTCCTGGAGTGCGAGGGAGTGGCCACACAACGGGCAAATATCCTCGCAGGAGCGAGGTCGCTCCTAGAAGCCTGTGAACGCCCCAGGAGGCTTCTGTGCTTCTGGAAGGAGCTAGGCTGGCTCAACTAGCCAGCCTATCTGAACGCATAATGGACCGCCTATGAGTCTAAATGCGGAAACAGAGCCCTTTACCAATACCAATACCAATACCATCTCGTGTCAGAAAACTTATATACGTATTTAAACTTATTAGAAACTCAGCTGATCCAGGCGCTCTGTCAGTCAATAGTTGCCTACTGCATTACCTCCTGGGGTGGTGCTGCAAAAACAATCACACTTCCACTAGAGCTCGCACAGAGAGCTGTCCTCAAGGTCATGACCAACCAGCCTTACCGATATCCAACCTCCAAATTGTTTGAAGACATACCAGTCCGGACAGTGAGACAGCTTTTCGTCCATGAAACTGTTTCTAAAAAACACTCAATGTTGATACCCTACCTATTGCCCTTTGATTGCCCTATGATGATTGCCCTACCATTCACACAAATAAACGGCGTTCAGATAAAGTATGTCCCGCAATCCGTCACAATACAACTCTGGCAAAACGTCACAACAAAGTTGTAAGTATTTTTTTATATAATAGAATTAACAAAATACAAAATGTCTATCCACTGAACAGTTACAAATTTCACAAAACCCTTAAGACATGGCTATGCACCCTGAACTATTCGGATACAGAAAATCTTTTAAAAACTACTATCTAACTGACTCATACATAACGTAACTTCAGACACATACACATACAACACACAACACAAACACACACACACTTTCATGAGGCTTTATCAGGTTTGTACGAACTGTGTCCGACCAATTATTATTGTTTTCCTCTGCGATCTGATAATTATTTTTAGATATTCGCTTTGCCACATTTGCGAATGGACCCGTATATGGTTTATTAGTTTTTATCCGACCTCTTCTACGTTTTGGACGATAAACTAAACCTACTTTTCCCGGATATTTAACTTTCTTAGCGAAATATTCTTTTAGTCTAGCTCGCGATATGCTTATCTTTTCTTTAGTTTTATTCCCGAACGCGTTTACTGATTCCCGACGCACAGAATAAGATTTTAATGAGTTAAACAACTCTCTATTCACGATCAAATTGGATTTTAATCTTGTTTTTCACGTGACGATTACAGGTTCACATTCCTTCGACGCTTCAGCTACCGGATTGCTTCTACAATTATCCGCTGTGACGCTCCGCTTATCAAGACCCGAATCTATCTCAACATCGCACGTCTTAATCTTTGAATCTATTAACTTGACCTTGTCATCCCTTTTTATATTATTATGTGAAGGGTAAGACACAATGTCGTCCTTTTGTTCAATTGACTTAACTGAATATAAATATTTTATTTGAGGAATTGTGCGCGTTTTTTTTGTTATTTCGCTGCTCACAAACTGCTTTTTCACAATTACAGAACTCAAAGGCTGAATCACATTCTCATTTACAAACGGTATTGTAAACTTTCCTTTTAATCTCAAGGCTTTAACTGCAAAATCAATCATACAATTATTATTACAAAGGAAATCTATTCCTAGAACAAGGTTAGTTTCAATATTTTCTACTACAAGTAATTCTAACTTAACTACAATATTTTCTACTAATGCATTTATACGGCATTGGCCCAATGTCTTCACAATGGATCCGTCAATGCTTCTAACCGCCGTGCAGACACCTTCATCTATATTTAGATGCAGCTTGCGCGCCGGTGTACTGTCGATGACACTTACTGAAGCCCCCGTGTCCAACATAGCATTGCAATTAATCCCACAAATATTAATACAAAATAAATGGAACGAACAGACCAGAATTATTTCTTTTTGGTATCCCTTTGAGCTGAATTGCATCTCCGGATTCGATGTCCAACTCCAAGCTTTTTACATCCTCCTGTCGAATCCTCGTTGAAAATTCTGCTGGGTTTTGTTTTGCATTCTAGAATTTGAATTCTGATTAGTACGACCTTCAGCTCGAAGCCTCAAATTGTACCGTGGCGCATGGAAACTTTCTTGGTTGTTTCTATACTCCTCGTCACTACTTTTAGATCCCGGTGGTCGATCATCATATGACCTTTTATTTAATTGGTTTGGTCTTTTAATGATTCCTTCTTCATTTTTTCTAAATTTTACAGAATACTCTAATCCTTGCGGTGGGTTTACTGGGATATTAATGTTTTTAAATTTACTGGTCTCGGTTACATCCGCTAGTTGAATGATTGTATTTTTTAGCTCTTCTCTCGTCTGATACAGGCGTGAGGATAGTAAGTGCTTTTGGTAGTAACTCATAGACTTTAAATATGCATTTACAAATTTAGCATCTTCATTAATGCCTGCCTTATTGGCTAATGACGCCAATATATAAAAGAACTCAAGATTGCTTTCCGACATAAATTGTTTAGCTTTGTAGAATTCTGCAACATCGTCGACAAACGACGGAAATTCTTTTTCTAATTTAAATATAATTTCATCTAGTTCTGAGTCGTTATTGATTAATGTCTTATAGAATAATAAGGTGCCTCCCGACAAGTATGCTCCAAGAATAAGCGGCTGAGATTTCTCATCCCATTTGTTGATTGCGCAAATTACTTTGAATTGCCTCAGGAAATCTTTGAAATATTCCTCTTTGGCACCCGAGAACACTTTGCAATCTGCCATCATGCATATGTAAAATAACTTTGAGCGAGTACCAAGAAAATAAAATAAAATAGTTATCTGTTATATATCGGCGAGACGTTCCGCTCGACGACTTTATAATTCTTCAACTTTTCCTCTTTTCCGTATCGTCTACTATGCTTCTACTAGCAGACACACGGTGATCTTCCCATGTACCGTCTAGCGTACTCTTCTTCACAGACGTACGGTGTTGTACACCACGTCTGTGACGTCCTTCGAATATTAAATAATAATATTAATAGCCCTGAGATCTTATCTAAGTTTTCCTTTAATGTACCCTGTAAGTCAATTCATTTTAACCCACCGCTGCAAATACCAAGTGCTACTACAAACTATAGGCAAAATAGTTATATTATGAGAGCAACTAGGAACATTAACAGGCTATGTAGGCAGTGCGATATTGACCCTTTTTGGACCAGTGTGCCCGCGGCAAGAAGGTGTTTGAGTCTAACATTTTTCAAACCTGCTGTTATGTTTCATTGTGATGTAAATTTGTTTTATGTATGTGACGTGTTGTTTTTGATTATATGGTATATTTAAGTCTCTGGGCGTTACGCGTGATGTGTTTCACTGAGTTTGTTTGCATATTGTTTGTTACTCAATTACTATAAGTGAGGACTTGTTATTGGCTCTCTGAAACTAAATTCTCCATTTTTATTCTATTGTTATATAGCTGTAAGTCTTCCATGCATTAAATAAATAAAAAAATAAAAAATAAACACTTTTGAAGTTTTTTTCCTGTACAGAGAAATTTTTTATTACTTCAGTTAGGAAAGGTGCGCCATAGCGTGTACTATATAACAAAAACCTGCAAGAGTTTCAACTATGTACCTAAATACTTGCACAGAATATTGATCCCTGCTGTCTCAAACATAGGGAACATAAAACCTCTGTAGCCTACCTACTCGAGTTTTGGAATTAATTTTACTGCGACAATTAATGCCGATGTGCTGTATTACGAAGTATTACCGCGAAATGTTGGGTTTCCTTTAAAATAATTTAGAATAAATACCTAGTTGCTTTGGTTTAGGTTTCATTGTTTCAGACGATTTACGTAGGAAATGTATTATAATTTATTAAATATTCGTGAATTACCTATTTTCAATTTCATGTCTACGATTTTGGGGGGGTCACGGCTCCTAAGACCCCTCGGACCGCGCCTGCATAATAAAATCCAGTCCAACAGAATTAAAAAAACCGGACAAGTGCGAGTCTGACTCCCGCACCGAGGGTTCCGTAAGCAAACAAACTTTTATGTAGATGGTACGTCTATCTCAGGAATCAATTCTCGAAGATTTTTGCCCGTCATTTTCGAAAGACAAACTTAACTTTGCGGTTGCGATGTACGACAAAGTCAACAATCCAACCGCAAAATATAAGTTTGTAATCACAAAAACTATTTTTATGTGATACTACTCTGTCAAGGAAGTGCCGGGAAAAGGTCAATAAAACACAAAATGTTAACTATTCTGCCAAATTTGAGAGAAATTCTTAGTTCGATGTTTTTATCAGTTATAAAAATCACAAAACACTCTTGAGATGAGCTTACAAAATCGAGTATTGAAAATGAACTAAATGACAGATATTGTTCAAACTTTGGGCCGATATAAAAAACAGTTGTGCCAACTTAAAAATAAAAACGAATTATTTGAATTGATTTTGGAATTAGACTTAAATTATCAATTCCCGATACTTTTTTGACAAAATGTATAACAACAAATTAACAACTTTCGGATTTTTTCCTTCTATCAGACCTTGTTTCACCAAATTTCATGATTCTAGGTATGAAAAATACCATATAGGTTTTTATTCACCTGCGAAATATTAAAATTTTTACAGCTTCAAGAGACCGCTGACATAAGTATTTTATGTTAATTTCAAGTTGATGCTTTCACAGGTTCCTGAGGAACAGGGTCTTGACACACACACAGACAAATTAACCACTTTCGGATTTTTCTCTTTCCTTATGTTGTGAGATCTTGCTTCTTACCAAATTTCATGATTCTAGGTCAATGGGAAGTACCCTATAGGTTTTGATTTACCTGCGAAATTTTTAAATTTGGTCAAATATAAGACTTAAATACCCATATCAAGCTTCTAAGTCGACGCAATCATGAGTGATTGCGTCGACTTAGAAGCTTGATTTTTTTACAGCTTCAAGGGACCGCAGACGTATTTGGTATTAATTTCAACTTGATGTGTCAAGACCTTTTTTGAGGAAAAGGGTCTTGACAGACAGACAGATGGACGGACAACAAAGTGATCCTATAAGGGTTCCTTTTTTCCTTTTGAGGAACGGAACCCTAAACATTACACAACAGCTGAGTAGACTGTACTGCCAGACAATAATATTCGTTGATATTCTGTTAATGTATGTAAAATATAATCTATGCATTACATACAAATAAATAAAATTGCAGTGTCTGTTTGTAATGTCAAAGTAACAGCTTTTTATATGATTTCAGCGTGATCCATATCCGAATCTATCGCTGTCCGTGCGCTGACTGACGGATAGTTGACGAAATGCCATTACACGTACAATCGCGCGATGAATGTCCAGATTTTGGGCATTCAATATCATGGAACCATCAATCGCTGCATTAGACGATAGGTTATTCGTCAATCACCGTCTTGATTGTGGTAAAAGTGTAAAACTGACAGCAAAACCTACATTCTTAAAAATGATAACAATTTAATAAAACTATTACTACTAGCCTACTAATTATAACCTAACCTAACTTATTAAACCCTTGAATTACTAATGAAATCTATACATACGAAAATAACGAAACTTTATATTATTCTACCTATACACATTTACGAGTACATAGCAATTAGACCAGCAAAATTAGAAAAAGTGCTGGGTGTAATTCCTTACAGGTAGTCACATAGTTCAGGGTATGTATTTATGGAATAAGATCTGTCAATTTCCTCTAAGTTTAGAGTTGCGCATCATTTTTTAATTATCGTTTTTCTGATAAACAATCATGAAAAATCGAGTTTTTAAGCCGCTTTACAATAATGGAATTCAAAGAAATACGTTTTGTAGGCAATATGAAGACAGGACACGCCACGATTGTAGCGGTAAGAACCATTATTGAGGATTGGCTGGAGAGGCGGCACGGAAGGCTCTCCTACCGGATGACGCAGATACTTACTAGACACGGCTGCTTCGGATAGTATCTGCGTCGCATAGGCCGGAACCAACGCCTGTGTGCCACCACTGGGGGGCTGCAGCGAGGATACTGCACTTTACACTCTGGCGGAGTTCACTGCGTGGATGCAGCAGCTTGTCGACCTCGCTGCGGCCATTGGTGTGGGTAGCCTCTCGCTGGAAACCATGGGTATGGCCATGGTCCGGTGCGAGAGAGCAAGCGATTCCGCTGCCTTGTTCTGTTAGGAAGTGATGAATGCCAAAGAGGCAGCGGAAATGAAACGGGATAGAACTACTACTCTCGTCTCGCAGAAGACGGACCAGGCGCCGTAGAGTACAAAATAATCTCCGGGCTCAATGAGCGCTTGCCTGAGGGTGATGGGCCAGGTTACCCATCACCCTAGCAGAAGCAGGCCCGAGACGGCAGCACGACGTGTTCCATGCGCACTTCTCTAAATCGGAGGGGGAAAGGCACCAAATTGTGGGGTCGCCTATTTTTTAACTATGTTAGTAGGATAGTTGTTAATATTTCACCGTGCTACCCCGAATTAAAAAAACGCAACACAAATGACAGAGATATATCCCGCTGTGGGCGGGATACGAAAGTTCATCAAGAGCGGGGTGCGCAAAAAATATTTTTACAACTCTTAAAAGTAAGATTTTATACCGTTAAAGTTTGAAGAATAATAAAATTCAAGTCTTTAACTAGCCACTGCGCAAATTTCAAATGTTTATGTTAATAAACAAACAAATGGCGTAATTAACAATTTAAAAAATTATCTAGGCTTCTAAACAACTTACAACAATATTTTTATATTTTTTTTTAATTTGCGTAAAGTTACGTGGCAACATCGCGCGTTGTGTGGTCCATCCACGCTTTCCTATATTCTTTAACTAGCAGCGCCCCGCGGTTTCGCCCGCGTAAGTCCCGATCCCATGGGAATATCGGGATAAAAAGTAGCCTATATGTTAATCCAGGTCTCCAGCTATGTACATACCAAGTTTCATCGTAATCGGTTCAGTAGTTTTGGTATGAAAGAGTAACAAACATCCATCCATCCATCCAAACTTTCACATTTATAATATTAGTGGGATAACCAGCTAATTAGAAAAATACAATTTTTTTATGTTCTTAACTTGAAAAATTACAAAAGTTTCATGTACAAACTTTCATCCCCCTATATTAAGGGATGGGAGAGGGGGAACTATACTGATTTCTTAATGTTTATGTTGTCTGTCTGTCAAATTTCAGCTTTCTTTGACTTGACGAAGGACCCTAACAGTTTTGATCAGTCAGTGAGTAAGTGACGAAATTTGGGTGTTTTAGATATTAATCATCTATAAAGTATAATAGCTAATACATTTGAAACTTGACATGTTTAATAAGTACTCTACATCATATTCTGAGAATTTGGACTTTCTAATCTAGCACTGTTGAGACCGAATCTATAAGGGTACAAGGGTAGGGCGTTTCCGTTACCACGTCTTGGCGTACAGATAATGTATCCAGCAACTAATCATAACTACTTCAAATATCTGTCATGGCGATGAATAGGAAGAGAGAACCATGTAAATAGTTGTAGTACATAATTATAAAAATGTTAATTTTACCAAGACTCATAATAATTAAAATTTAAATAAATTAATTAAGTTCCTGCTTAGAAACCTACAAATACCACATGCACATCGTTGCACGTCTGTTATTGCGTGAACCGTGGACTTGCGCGCTCATTCGTAAGTATTTGTTTGTATGTATATTACACATCATGCTTTTTTTTTATTAAATGATACTCTACCAATGTAGGATACGTTTTTGAAATTGTGTTTATATTAACGAATTATTTTATAAGCGGCTACGTATTGTTTATATAAATAAAAACCGGAAGAAACGTAAAACTGAAACCCAAGCTTACTAAAGCTGATCCTAGCTACTATAGGAGGAAAAATATTTTAGCGCCTTAGTAGCTTGGATTTTATTTTTAAATTTCCTCTAGTTTTCAATAATATATCTTATGACATAACATTGCAACTATAAATACAGTATTTTGTAATTTCATAGCACACACTGAAAGTTCTGCGCTCCTGGCCGTTCATTAATGTTTGAGTTTCGAATTTTATCATCACTTCATCAATCACAAGCTGAAGTTCTTCGTCCGTAGCAAAAATGGAATTAACGCGAAAAGATTTTAGGGCGATGTATTTTATATGATTTTAAAAGTTCACTGACTCCGGAAGACGGCACTACTCATCTTGATCACCGTAAGGCGTTGGTACTGTTACATACCTCTTTTGTATGGAACATTCCTGAGCTAAGCAATATTAGGCAGGTATCAGATATCCCAGTACTCAAAGTGTCGAAAAGATCTGGCAGTCTCTCCCGAGCCCTAAGATTCAACACTTGCCTTTTTCGTTCTTTTGTAATCATTCTAATAATTAAAAAGTGTTCATGAAACTATTATTTTCTTCTTAAAAGTCCAAATCAAGGCCCCGTACAACATTGGTGGCAGTTTAAGGGATTTTAAACTAATAAATACTGGTTCGCCTCAGTTCTGTGAAAGAAAATCAATACACTCGCGTGACCGTGGACATTATCCTACATCATATCCAACCGCTGAATCCTGTCGTCGCGTAGTGTAATAAAACTCTGTGCGTGTGCTGCTGTTTCCTGCTGAACCTACCTGGTTAACTGCTACACCCGTTGCCGAGCCCGCTTACCAAGGTGAAAAGCGGTACCTACCATCAGCTGACGAGATGACCCGTAGAACTTATGCAATCGCCGTATTCCTGTAAGTGCTTCAAATTCATACCTAACGTCGAAGTACCCGTCTTGTGATCAGTGCTAGTGAAATTATGTAATATCAAATAACCTGAATACAGAAGAAGTGATACAAGTGTTCATTAGTTTTATTAATTATAAATTAGATCATACGAGTATTATTGCATTGTGTATTTAATCGTTCAGTCCCGAGACCAGTGCAACATAACAGTCTTATCGCAACTCTCAGGCTCGCGTCTTGTCTCTTTGTTTTAAATACAAATTCCCAGGTGTGACTTGCCTACAGAGGAAGCTACTGCAACTGTTTCTACGAAAGAAATAACTACGACAAAAAAAGAAATTGATACTAGTGTTTTAATAAAATTTATAAATAAATTTGATGGTAACCGCGAAAAGTTGAATGCTTATTTAAATAATTGTCGAAACGCGATAAATCTCGTAAGTCCGTCACAACGAGATATATTGTTAAAATACATCCTTAGCCAACTCGAGGGTCGTGCCGAAAGTGCATGTGCCATAAAAAATTTCGAAACAGTTAGAAGACTTTTTAAAATCCCAGTTTGGAGAAAGGAAACACTATGCTGCACTGCTCTCTGACCTTCAAGATTGTAGACAGTCTAATACCGAAACGTTTAACCAGTTCGCACTGCGTCTTGAATCTTGCTTATCAAAACTTTTAACCGAAATTAATATTTCAATACCCACTAAAAAGAAAGGAGAACTCGCTGGCCATGTCACTGCAATGCAGGACCTCGCGTTGCATACTTTTACTAGCGGCTTAAATGTCCGATTGTCTACTGTGGTTCGATGTCGCGATCCGGAGACCTTGAATGACGCCATCAATTTTGCTATGTCTGAAGAAAAAATATTATAAAGTACTTTTAAACGCAACACATCCTCTTTTAGCAATGACAATTCATTCAATCATGGACGCTCAGTCCAGAGACAATATCAGTTAAATCGAAGTATTACACAGCAAGGCATGAGCGTTATCAATAGGCCTAATAACCAAAATGATACACCCCCTCCTGTTCCCCCAGTGTGTCGCTACTGTAAAACAATAGGCCACGCTAGAGATATCTGTCAAAACGCGAATATAATATATAATAGGCGATTCAGGAATTCTCGAAGCCAACACTCACAATCTAATCACCCATCAACAAGTTTCACTAGAAGTGACGCCTATTCATGTTGTTGACGTAACCGAAGTACTACATGAAATAACCGAGGATTTAAACGAGTAGTCCTACCTGTTCAGTATCGTGCGGGCACTACCAACGGGCAAACCGAAACTAGAGCCTTACCTAATCATGTCATTGTTTCCAATTTATCCACCAACAAATTGGGTTTATGCACACACTAACAAACCGGGTAACCAATCCATACCTTATATAACCGCTGTTTCTAATTCCTCCATCAGCAAACCGGATAAACAACCCCAAATCAACAAAATCGTTGTTTCCAATTCATCCATTAACAAAGTGGGTAAACAACCCCAAAATCACAGTCACCCTTAGAAAACCGTTGTTTCCAACCTCTCTATTAGTAAGCCTGATAACAAGCCTACAATACGAACGAATAGTCCCCTTTACAATATCGCAATATCAAATTTATCCACTAACATACAGAATAATAATAATAGCCTTTATTCAGACGCAAAAAGAATATTTACAAATAACAAACTTAAGTTAACGACTCTGCTGAGTCGATGACATCGACAACTTTGTCTGTTTGCCCAACATTGGCAAAGGCCTCCCCCATTTCTTTCCACTCTACTCGGTTTAGAGCTTTCCTAGTCCATAGTTTTCCTGCTATCGTCTTTATCTCGTCTTCCCACCTCCGAATCTGTCTGCCTCGTTTCCTTTTTCTATTTTTAGGGTACCAAAACATTATGCTTTTGTTCCATTTTTCGATGCCTCTTGCTGTATGTCCTGTCCATTGCCATTTTAGTTTCCGTATTCTAGTTGTAACATTTTGTATCTTAGTGCGACTTCTGATGACTTTGTTTCGTACTCTGTCATACAGAATAACCAGTCTCAAATGTATATTGACAACTAATGACAAATAAAGCTCGAATTCCGTTATAGGCGTACCTCAACCTAAATCAAAATCCTGTCCATCTAGCGTAGTGTCTGAAAAAAAAAACATACAATGAAAACATATAATGTCACAAAAAATCTTGCAACAAAATACTTACCTTATATAGAAGTCCTGACATCCGTTTCCAATAAGCGTCTTAAATTTCTTGTAGGCAGTGGGGCTTCCATCGGTTTATTAAAAATAAATAGTAACGAAAAAATGCCCTCAATTAGAAACCATATTCATGGTTACCTTCCATGGTTTGGGGTCAGCGGAAAACCCAATGAAGGCCTTATTTTTGTGTTGTCCCCAGTATAGATTTCCCATACGATGGAATAATAAGCAACGATCTCCTTGCTTTTTCTGACTAAAATTGATTACATAGAAAATGTTTTAGTTATAAATAAGATAAAGCTTACCTTAAAGTTTTGTGAACCAATTTCTATTATACCGCCTAAGACCGAATCAATTATTGAATGTTCCGTCCTCAATCTTAAAATAAAAGAAGGTCTAGTTCTTGACCAATGCATAGCCGAATACCTCTTTTTTTTATGGTATAGGGGGCAAACGAGCAGACGGGTCACCTGATGGTAAATGACTACCGCCGCCCATGGGCACTTGTAACTCGAGAGTCACAAGTGCGTTGCCGCCCTTTAAGGTGGGAGTAGGAGAAAAGGGGGAAGGTGGGGAAGAGTAGGAAAAGGGGAGTCGAGCCGGCCCATACGTGCCGTAGCATGGCTCTCCCACATACTTCTTCTTCCACATTCTTGCCAGTAAACTGCGTAGTAAAGGGAAAGCCGAATTCTAAAATAAATATATCAGTGATTAATACCTCTGAATCCCCCATATGCGTAAACTCGGACCTTAAAATTAAAATATTACCATTAGACAAACCTGTCAAAGACACGATGCATTCTGAAACAAATGCAATAAATTCATTGGATAGAATTCAACAAGTTCTAAATTTATTACGAGCTTCCCACCTAAATCCTGAAAAAATAAATGCTCTAGGCGACCTCTGTTCCAATTACTCTGATATCTTTCTTCTTCCTAGTGATCAGCTCACTACCACCGAGACTTTACAACACGAGATTAATACTTCTTCTTCCATTCCGATCAATACAAAATCATAAAGATTCCCAGAAGTTCACGAAAGAGAAGTAGAAACTCAAATTAAGAAAATGCTCGACAAAGGCATAATAAAACTGTATATAGTAATAGATTACCGCAAGCTAAATGATATTACAATAGGTGATTCTTAACCTATACCAAATATTTCGGAAATTTTAGATCAATTAGGCAAGTGCAAATATTGTAGTACCCTTGACCTTGCTTCTGGATTTCACCAAATTAAAATGGCAGATAAGGATGCTCCAAAAACCGCTTTCTCCCGCTTCCCACAGGGACATTTTCAGTTCACGCGTATACCTTTCGGGCTTAAAAGCCCGCGACATTCCAAAGATTGATGAACTTGGTCATATCTGACTTACAGGGAATCAAATGCTTTGTGTACTTGGATGATATTATAATTCACTCATTTGCCCTTGACCTTCACTTAAAACACTTGTCTGATGTCTTCGAAAGACTATGTAAATTTAATTTGAAACTTCAAGCTATTAAGTGTGAATTTTTTTGCAAAGAAGTATCATATCTTGGCCATATCATCACAGATAAAGGTTTTACCCCTTTCCAAATCCAGAAAAAACAAAAGCCGTATCTGAATTTTCGTTGCCCAAATGCCCTAAAGGGATAAAGCCATTCTTGGGATTAGTTTTATATTATCGCCGTTTTATACCTGACCTATCTAAAATAGCTAAACCTATTACTCATCTTTAAAAAAAAAAAAAATTTAAAACTAGATACTAGTTACAGTGTGACCGAGAAGGAATGTTTAGCAATCCTCTTCGGGACAAAAACCTTCAGACCATATTTGTATGGCCGTAGGTTTTAAATTGTCACCGACCATCGTCTCCTATAATGGTTATTTTACTGGAAAGATCCGGGCTTCAAACTGGTCAGATGGAGACTCAAGCACGAAGAATTTGATTACGAAGTAGAATATAAAAAAGGCATAATTAATAGTAATTCCGACACCTTGTCGCGGTTCCCGGTCAAGCAAATAACTCAAGACATACCCTCTGCCAGTGGTGTTAATAACCAGCCAAATTCCAGTCCAGAGTTGGAAATTCCTACCAGGGGAAAAATCTACTACCTGCTATTAACAAAAGTCCATTATATTAACAACTGCACATATCCCGATATATTTAAAACCTTAAAATTAGCCAGGGATGATATTATTCTCTGCGGTGATATAAATGATATAGCAGTATTTGATTTTAAAAACGCATTTGAACATCACTCTTTTGTTAAAATTTACGGCAAGCTTATGTATCTATTTAACAACACTAATATCACAGTTAATTTACATCATAATACTATTATTTATCCTGTACCCTTAGAAATTTCAAAAATCTTGAAAGAAAACCACGACATTCCTATAGCACGACACCTTGGTTCAAACAGAATGTTTGACCGAATTAAAGAACGTTGCTACTGGAAAAACATGCGGTCATATATAGGAAACTATGTAAAAAATTGTGCTCTCTGTCAATCAAATAAAGGCTTTCGCAGAAATAACAGATCACCCATGCAAATCATCACTACACCTACTCGCCCATTTGAAAGAATTAGCCTAGACATAGTTGGACCCTTACCCGAAGCTGGACTCCATAAATTGAAATTTATACTTTTCTAATGCGACTGCAGAAGAATCTTGTGAATGTTTAGTACATTTTATATCATTTTTTGGTATTCCTAATATGATACTTACAGATCAAGGAACAAATTTCAGTACCGACCTATTTAAACGAACCTGTGAATTTTTTAAAATAAAACAGATCTGTTCATCACCTTACTATCCCCAAACACAAGGAGCTCTCGAGCGCAGTCATTCCACTCTGAAAGAAGATTATACCGCCATGTTGACCTATAATAGCAACGTCCACACAAAAACTCGCTTCACACCCTATGAGCTACAAGCTATTTATTCCTGATTCTGTTTTCAATTTTGCCTCTGATATCACTTATCCTGAATATATAAAAATGTTTCAACACCGTCTTAAAATTTCCCGTGAAAAAGTGCTTCAAAATATTCAAGAGTCAAACGAAAGGTGAAAGACATTTTATGACAGACACACTCGCGCCGTCCAATACAATGTTGGTGATTTCGTTTACCTACGGAATCATGTGAGATTACGTAAGGCTTTATTAGCCGTTTGGAAGGGTCCGTACAAAGTTGTTCAAATTCATGAAAATAATACTTAATCTCTTTTGATCAATCAGCGTCACGTTAAGCACCATTTTGATGAAGTAAAACCAGCACATTTGAATAGTTAATGCAAACTACATTTAAATTGGTTATTTATTAACCTAGTTAATATGACTCACAATTACAGACTGGAGGCCGCTTATACCATAGCAAGCACCGAAAACCAATATGTTCAGTACATCACCCAGGGGTCTGGTATATTCTTCGATCCCGTTGGCTCTCTCAAAGTACTTAATGATCAATTCCACATAGTTATCCCTGTAGATGTATCCGCTTTTAAGAGTCACATCGAAAACATTCATAATGCGTTTAGTAGAATATAGTATCAATGTCGAGAAAGTGAAGAAATAGACAAAAAATAATGCTTAAATATATTGTAATCTTTAAATTCATTATATAGAGACGTCTTACGTGATTTTGATTCATTCTCCCATATTATTTCTAAGAACTTACCTAAAAGATCCGCTTGAATATCTGGAATAGGTGTCATTTTTAGACACGTATTTGGTACTTTAGATGAGGTTGATGCTGAAAATTATAATAACGCCATCGAAAAACTATTCACAAATGAAAGAAAGAAAATTGGAGCTGTAGTCAAAGAAAGTATAATTGTTTCTCAGTCAGCCGTTTCCAATGTAAATAATTCTTTACACGAAATCTACGTTAACCAAGTAAAATTGAATGACGTCATCGACAGAATGACTATGTTATATTACAATATATCCAACATTGTAATAGCTAACAGTTTTAAAATTAAATTTAAAAATATTTCAAATGTTCTACAGTCTAACTTATAAAGCCTCTTTTAAGATAGAGGATATTATCTAACTCTATTCTATTTGTACAAAGTAATACTCTTCTCCCATCTATTTTAACATCACATCAACTATATGAAGACATTCTTAGTAACCTTAAGGTAGTTCCTAAATATAAAGATTTCCCAGTAAATTTAGAATTAGACTATATTCATACTTTAATTAATATTGCTAAGTTAGTCTGCTACTATTTAGATAATAAACTAATAGTTATAGTAAAAATACCCTTAGTTAACAAAAACATTCCATTACCTATTCCACATGGCCCAGAAACACTAAATTCTTTCAGTTTGATTTTACCTACTGAACAATTTTTAGCTTTAAGTAAAGACAAATCTTCATTTACATTTATAAAAAACCTACACAACTGTAGAGATATATATTACAAAACCTACCTCTGTACGTAATACATAATTTATACAATGTCAGGTAACCAATATAGTGAAATAGATATAATCACTAAAGCTGTATCCTCATTACCAGAAAACTGTCAATAGAGACTCCTTCATGGTAACATTGATATTTGGCATAAATTAAATAACAATAAGTGGATATTTGCATAGTCTAAGCCCACGAAACTTCCTATTGAATGTTCAAATTACCAAGGTTTCTTCTAGTTTTAATGTAACTAAACACACACACACACACACGCGCCACACACGCCGGCGCCCACGCGCTCACACACACACACACACACACACACACACACACACACACACACACTGCTTTCTTTTATCTAGTAAGGTTATACCTGCTTAAAGAACCATGCTGTCTAGAGTTAGGAGAGGCTGGTAATTTGTAATACAGGTCTATATACCTAGTACAGATACCAGTCTCTCACACAGACTCACATGTAACATAAACTACTAGATTAAGAATTGTTAGTTGTAACCATATCTGTGTGAGAGAGAAAATTAAGTTATTATTATTATAAACGTATGTACATATATTTACCATATTTGTATGTATATTTAACATTTGGCTTATTTAATGTGTAATTATGTAATTATTATTTATTATATTAATGTAATTTCAAAATGTGTTTAAAATGTAATGGAGAATACTTCGAAAAGCAGTAAATATATTACTTTACATGTAAATCGTTTTATTATTGAGTTACCCCACGTAACTAATGTTCCCTTTCTGTGAATTTATAGATTTTGGACAGAACACGTTTGTCGGTGTTTTTTTTATATTATAGGGGGCAAACGAGCAGACGGGTCACCTGATGGTAAGTGACTACCGTCGCCCATGGACACCTGCAACTCAAGAGTCACAAGTGCGTTGCCGGCCTTTGAGATAGGAGTACGCTCTTTTCTTGAAGGTTTCAAGGTCGTATCGGTCCAGAAATACCGCAAGCGACAATTTGTTCCAGAGATTGGTCGAGCGAGGCAAAAAATTTCTGGAGAACCGCATAGTCTTGGACTGCCAATTATCCAGGTGATGGGGATGAAAATTTTGTCACGTTGAACGATGGCGAAACGTTGCGGCCGGTATAAGTCCGAACAATTCCTCGGAGCACTGCCCATGATACATGCGATATGGAATGCAGAGTGAAGCTACATTTCTACGCAACGCCAAAGGGTCAAGCCGATCTGAAATATCTTGGCAATCGATGATTCGAGTCGCTCTCCGTTGAATGCGGTGAAGAGGGAGAAGCTGGTACTGGGGCGCTCCTGCATAGATATGAGAACAGTATTCCATATGCGGCCGAACCTGCGCCTTATAGAGTTGTAGGCGGTGGGCCGGGGTAAAATACTGTCTCGATCTATTCAGCACACCAAGCTTCTTCGAGGCTAATTTGGCCTTACCCTCCAAGTGGACTTCCCTCGATATATCGACACCAAGGGTTCCGATGCTGGCTGTGGCAGTCAGGGAAGTACTTTCAAAGCGAGGTGACACGACAAACGATATCTTTTTGGCGGTGAACGCGCAAACCTGTGTTTTCGTCGGGTTAAATTGGACTAGATTAAGTCGACCCCAATCAGAGATTCCTTCTAAGGAGGCTTCGATTTCAGACACAAGTTTGGATCGACTCTCAGTGACGTTTTCCCGAGAAATGTTAGCGCAGCCGGTATACAGGGCATCACTCGTGCTATCATCGGCATAGCAATGAATGCTGCTGATTTGCAGCATATCATTGATATGCAGAAAAAACAGCGTGGGTGATAGCACACAGCCTTGTGGGACACCAGCATTCACAGACTTGAAGTTGGAGCATGCACCGTCGACAACAACCTTGATGCTTCTGACTGCGAGAAAACTGGTGATCCAGTTGCATAATTTCTCGAGAAGCCCATAGTGCTTTGTGCCAGACCCGATCGAAGGCCTTCACTATGTCCAAACTTACTGACAACGCCTCCCCCTTGGTCTCGATCGCCGGTGTAAACATATAAAATAACCTAATATATAGTTTTTTTTACATGGCTGATAAGAAGCTAATCTGATGATGATGATGATGAAACATATCCAAAATGTTAATGGAATCGGACATATATTATATATTTTATGATTTCAGACTTCAGTAAATGTAATGTCTGGAAATTTACATGTTTTTGGATACAATGTTTTGTCATGACACGGCAGAAAAGCCAAAGTTCAATTACATTTTGTCGTATTTCATTGTAAGGTGCGCACGGTGCATATATTACGACAAATGCTAATTTTACAATTTCATTATGCAATTTACTTAATTAAGATGTAAAAACGAACTACATATTCGCGACACAGAATTAATTATATGATGTAATAAATATAAGACAACTGGCAGCCGGACATGTGGTTTGTGTTGCTGACTACTGCTGCTGTGTGTCAAGTCGAAGATCCTCATGGATGTTCTTCGCCTTTGAGGAGGCGAAGCGGCCTGTCGGACTCTTCCGACTAAAAACCACCCCGATGTTCTGATAGTTGCCTATAATCGGGGGAGCGAGAATGGCCATTGCATTCTACCGCAACCCCCAATAGGCATTGACCCGTCTCACCCTAGACGGGTCCCGTCACCCGGTGCGACCATCACCCGTCGGCCGCACTCTTCTGAGAGCGCACGCGGCACACTGCGCGCTGTCTCACGAGCCTGTATCTATTCGGACGATGTCTTCCAAAAAAGATCGCCGCCCGCAGGCCGCTTTCTAAGGTGACTGGAGATCATTAAACGCCCTCCGGCGCCCGGTGCATCTGCTGCGAGCAAAGAGAGTCGTACTCCGCTCTCTCTCCCATGCCGCCTCCTTAGCCGACAGTACCTCATCGCAAAAAGTGACAGGAGCGTTCCATGCGCTCTCGCTCCGAACCATCACCACAGACAGACTGAGCCGAGCTCGCCTTTGTTCTTCTTCCCTAGAGGATCCATCTGGTCCTCAAACACGCCTTCTGCTAGGTCAGAGGGACGCTTAGAGAGCAGCACAGCGTCTGAATCAAGAACGCCACGACCGTCCGTCGACTTGGTCTGGAGTTTCAATCTGGCATGAATGGCTCTACCGGTATAACCCACAGATCAGTAACCAATGCAAGCGACGACGTACGACGACAATGTGAGGATACAGTTGAAGGAGTTATTTGCACCATCTGTGGATTTTGCGCGATACTACTGTAATTTACTTATTATTCATATATTAGCTCGGTCAACTTTCACAAATAGCGCATTGTTAATTAATTTTTAAGATCAGTACTGTTCTCTGGATAAAGGTATCCTACGTCCTTTTGGTAGGACATAGGGTCATTCATTGGTTAGCTTTTGAAGCTACCCCTGACAACGTGTTTCTATGGGTAATTTTAATGATGATCGGTTCGATCCAGATTGGTTGAGAGAACAAACAAACTCACATTCGCCTTTATAATATTTGTTAGGATTGCTTTTGTGCGAAGCCGGGACGATTCGCTAGTTCTGTATAGGTACAAATATGTATAGGTGCTTTGACCTTTGTTCAAATTTAAAATGTTGATTAATGTATTGAATACAATGATTCCCGTTCAGTGCAAACATTTGTGTTCTAGAGCCCATAGCAGTTATCTTATCTGTGCCCGTAGTACAAGATGCTGCTTAGTTTGGATCTCGATAGAGATGGGTAATAATATGTCCTACAAAATTATTTTCATTTTGTTTATTTTTACTCTTATATTATAAGACTAAAACTACCTCTGATTTGTAGTGAACACTGCACTTAAAACACCTGAATATATGCATACATAAGAATAAATAATGTACCTAATTTTTTTTTCCATTTCATGAACGTTCTTTGCTTACAAATTTTGAGGCAATTCTTTCAATTGATTTTCATATCTTAAACATAAATAATTTATAATGAAACAAAAACAATATACGTATAAAACAATATATATAAAAACAACAACGGACTATTTTTCTTTATGCCTGTTTCCTGCACATAGGGTACGCAGAAATCCGGACGAAAAATACACGAATAATTGACAGGACTTTCTTATCAAGGTTCTGCTTACGCACTACCGTAAATAAGCCTCTAGGTCTAAAAAAGGGTAATCTACTTAAAAAGTCCAGCTAACTTCAATGTTAAACCAAGAAAGAATAATTAAAAGCGGACAACACAGTAAAAAGTTTTCGCTAAACATTTGCAAAAAATATTTTTAATAAAAAAAGAACCCTACGGATGATCCTAAGGCCCTAAGGTGGTCTTAGTAAGCAATCGTAAAACTATCTTAGCATTATCATATTTTTCAGGATCATTTAGATATTCGCTACGATGACTCCAGTACCACAAGAACATGTGCAGCCGGCTACCTCGGTTCCTCTACAGGATGGCAACAGAATCGTCATCTCCGGCATGTCAGGTCTTTATCCACAGTCGCATAATATCAAGGAGTTTTCAGATATTTTGTACAATAAGGTAAACCATGGACTTGACATAACCTTACTTAATTTTAAATTTTATTGAAAGAAATTCTAGATCAGACTATCAAATTACTTTAATAAACTCAAATTTAATGAGACAGACGACGAAAACCAAAAAAAAGACAATAATAATCGGAATAAACAATTGCAGTAAAACATAAAAAATAAATCGAGAAACAGAAATAATTTAACAATCCATACTATTACTTAATAGAAAAGCGATCAAAAGAAAAAAAAACCTAGTAATATGAAAAGATTTGAGAAATCTAACCATACACCTATTGCAAGCAGTTCTGGAAAAACACCCTTCTGTGAGAGTGTTAAAACAAAGAACCATAAGAACAAGGAAGAGTTTGGATTAACAGTTTAATAGACAAGGACGGTATAACACACTATAGTACGCTTAAAGTTCTACAAATAGCCACCACATTTCACAAATCTTTGTATTCCGACCACTCTACACCGATTGCTCGTGTAGATTACAGTCTCTTAGATTCCATTCTATAAGCGGTTTTGAAGTGCAGAACAGGATTATCTACAGAACTTGGTAATCATTTAGATCTCAACTCTTTTGTGGGTATAGTCGATAACCACGGATATTCTTAATATTGAACTTGGCTCCCATTTTCACATTTATGTTTTTGATGGGATATTAACATTACTCTTTGTAAAGAAATTATTATTATTCATGATTCAGAAGTGATTTGTAAAATTAACATTTTTCCTGCGTTTACGTTGTACATTTTTGTTCTTTGTTCTATTTTGAAAATTTTCTTGAACATTAGAAATATTAGAGCGCATTGATAAATCTTTCCTTACGTGACGTACATTTTTGGTAGTGATTCTGTACATTTTCAAATTTATTATACATTAATATTAATATATTATTTAATTTATTATTTATATGAATTAAAAATTCACTGTTTTCTGATTTTTTCCTTTGCACACACACACAATTACCCAGCTGGACGCCAAATTTCAACTCTCTAGGACATCGGGAAGTGGGTTAGGTTTTTGATATATTTCAGTCAGTCACTGATAAAAATGCCGATTTTTAAACGATAATATCTTAATTACTGTTTAAGCTATATTTATGAAATTTGGGGTTGTAGTTAATCTGGGACCTTTTAATAAAAAATGAAATTCCAGTATTTATATTAAATAGATTATGAGTTATTAAGCGGTCAAAAGTGGCTCCAAAAGGTTTGTGTAATATAACACACGGCTGCTGCGTTGCCAGTTCATTTTTCTTGAACTTGGCTTGATACGCTGCCGCGTGTCTAGATATTAACGTAACTCGTCTATCATTGTGAAGCCGCAATAGCACTTACCACTATGTGCTATGATAGAAGTCCTGGGAAGGATGAAATTACAACCGAAACTCTTAAAGTTAGCTCTTACACGTTATAACTTGACCTAACACCTGTTTAACATTATACCATCAGGAAATGTCCCAAATACAATGTGCTAATCTAATATAATAATATTGCACAAGAAATGAGACAAAAGTGAAATCAGCTACTATCGGCCTATACTCGTAAATCTAACATCTCACATTTATAAAACTTTCATTGAGGTCCTACACAATCGTATAGTTGGAAAACTGGATAAACATTAACCTCCAAAACAAGCCATATGCCGCCCTAGCTTCTCAGCAACGGAACACCTCCAACCACTAAACCAACTCTTCCAACTACTAAAGTAACTCTAAGAAAAATACGTCGAATTTAACAAACCACTGTATCTGATATTTGTAGATTATATAAAGGCCTTCGACAGCATTAAACATTTAGAACTATTCAGATCTCTATAAAAACAGTAACTGGAAAAACCTTACATCGATCTACTTAGAAATTTAACATACCTCATGCTTTGATTATATTCACGTCCAATAGCTCCGCAAACATCACCCTAAATAGTGCCGGACCTGCTTTCAAAATCTAATAGGGTGTTCAACAAGGTTATCCGCTCTCTCCCAAATAATTCACGAGCACACTTGAGGAGACTTGAGAAAGTATTCAAAATACTGGCAGCTTTGTGAGAGACGAAGGGCATTAGCGTCGGCAATAAGAGACTGACAAATGCACGTACCGCCAGAGTTGGTTCGAGACGACCCAGAAAAAAGATATAGGAAAGGATATGGGGGAGGCCTTTGGTTGTCGGTGGGACATCCCGACAATATGACCGCTAATTTAGATAATGTAGCTAACAAACAATGAGTTTAAGAGCTCTGTGTGATGTTTATAGGTAGTTTCTTTAACTTCCTTCAGAAAACTCAAATCGAAATGTAACAATAACTAAATTAATAATGGCTAGATAGATAACGATTACGAACCGCGACCAGACTGTCGCTCCTAGAAACCTGACGCCCCAGGCACGTGCCCCCTTGGCTCTATGACAAAAAATAATGAAATGATCTACCCATTTAACTATACAAAAAAAAATTGACATATATGTTAGCAATGATTAAAAAAGTTTATATTTTCATCTGTTCTGTTATAGTGTAATATAGCTAATTCCCATCCCAATCCCAAGGGGGTAAACAAAGGCTATCGTCCCATATTACGCTACCACAAATTAATTAATTGATGTTTAATTTAGGTGAACCCAGTGACATCAACAGACATGCGCTTCAAGTACAAGCACCCAGAAGTAGTGCAATATACTGGAACCATTCCTGAAATCAACCATTTCGACGCTCAGTTCTTTAAAGTAAACTTTCGTTTGGCAAGTGCCATGGACCCTATGGGAAAAAAATTGTTGGAGCAATCATACCAGGCTATATATGACGCCGGTAAGGATATCATTCCATGTAAAATAATAATAAAATCATTCCAAAAATAAAGCATAAAATTTTTTCTCTCGTTTCGTGTATGTCTACCTGAATTGTTCGTTCATTTGTTCGTTCACGGGGGTGGCCGCCAACTGTTTAAGCAACGGCCACGACCTGCCAGGATTTTTGGGGATTTCCTTCTTAGGTTATGCCCAAATCGATGGCAACAGGCTGTCTTTTGATGGAACACCGTGTGGTTTTAGTTGGTTCGATTCCGACATAGTATTTCTCCGTTAATCCCGGTGAGGTTACGACCCAGAGACGAAATATAATGGTGCTGATTTCTATTAGAAATGACTATTGATAGAACCACATTTTCTGCGTATAAAACTCTTTCATTTAAAAAAATCTGTTTCTACAGCATGTTTTCATTTATTAGACATGGTAAAAAAATCTCTCGTCTATGTCATAATATAACTTATTTAAGTATGAAATAATAATTCTAATGAATAACTCCCCTATGTTACATTCAGGTATCAATCCAGAGGAACTATCCGGTAAAAAGGTCGGCGTGTTTATTGGATCATGCTTTTCTGAATCGGATAAAACTTTTTTTTATAGCGATTCGATAAAGACGGGTTTTGGTATACCTGGGTGAGTAATCTTGTGTCTTATTCATCCCTATGTGAACTTCATGTTTCGTTATAGGCTCTCTCCCTATCTTTTATCACACAGTAATTTTTGTCCAACGAATGACTTCCATATTCAACATTTCTGCAGACAAATCTCCTCTACTTAGAAACTCGTACCTAAACAAACACTTTCCCTATATTTGCAGTATTTAATATATATATTTAGAATTTAACTATTTAAATGATTTCAGTATATAAGTAACAGTACATGCCTGCCACAGTAATACGAGTATACACATATTAACAAAATTAGAATAAAAACTTCCTATGTAGGAAGTATTAATAATTTAAATTTAATATTTATACTACGGAAGGAAGGATCTGACTTCTAGGCAACAGCCAGTTCGAGTTACAGTATGCGAACCTGACCTGCTCGAGCTCTTGCTTACACTAACTAATCCATCCGTATATAAGCAATATCCTTTCTAACCGACGAGAAGGAGGAGGTTCTCAAGTGGACCCGTATATATATTTTTTTATGTATGACCACGCATAACTTTTTACAGGGTAGTCCGATTTCGATAATTCTTTTTTATTGGATAGGGCATACTTTGAAATTGGTCCCATTTAAATTTCAAAAAATATTTTAACCCTAAGGGTGGAAAAATAGGAGACGAATGATTGTTCAGCCATTGAATTCTGGCCTGTGATCCGATTTTGTTGAAACTTAGCACACATAATTCGCACGTCATAAACAAATCTTCGAAACAGTGGTTTGGACAATCGTGATTTTATAGTTCCAAAATTCATACCTGCGGAACTAAGACTTCAAATGTACTAATTTACACCTAGATTCAATGGTACATTCTTCCATTTTATGCTAAGTAAGTTTAGTAACAGTAATATAGGAATATTTCCAGTTTTATTAGCAGTTTTATGAGAAGATGATACTGTTTAAGCAGTTCAAATCAATCACATTACTTACGACTATCTAGCCTTACCCAAATTGACTATAACTCGATAATATCAAGCAGTAAATAATAATGATACCTTATTTAATAAGCACACAATGTTAAGGTTTCAGTGAGTGGGAAATAATTTCTCACTCACTGTAGGTATATTATCTGTTTGGTAATAAAAAAGGTATATTAGAAATAAAGTAAGTGTCAAAAGACCAGTCGAAATTTAAACAAAGTACAATTAAACACAACCAAACCAGTAATGTCATACAGTAATTAAAACAAAAGAATCGAATTATTAGACATTGTATATAATAACTAAATATCCAGTGGATATTTAAATAACAGTTATAGTCACAGTGAAATAGAAACATCTCTACTATTATAAACTTATAGGCAACTTACCACCCCAAGAATGATAAGGATAGTTATCACAACTTTTTAACAATCATGCCACATCAACAGATATAATTATATTTAAAAAAGGTCATATAATAGGAACATTATTTTACAAATTATAAAAAAAAATGCAGTCATTACAATTTTTTCAACAATCATGCAAAATCAACAGCCTTGTAGGTTATTATTATTACCTAATTAAAATTAAATTAAGTTAGGAGATTTTTAACTTTGTACTTAACTTATAGATAACAGGAAAAATATTTTTATTAAAAGTAACTACCTAAAGCTAGTATTATATTATTATCGCTATTAATTGCATTTCGACAGAATGTGTCGTTTTCAATTATTCTCAAAATATCCTGCTTCTTTTTGTCACTGACTGGCATTTTTGCGGAATAAGCTTTATCCAAAATTTCGGGAAAAACGAATACAGTTTTTTTTTGTTGTCTTGTGTTACATTTTCTTATTTCTATACGTTTAAACTCCTTATAGGATGTTTTACATGAAAAGCTAAAGGATCATCTTTTTTAACTTGGATTAATCTTATATCTGTCAATTTTATTTGATAGTTATCGGTTGTCTTGGAATAATTATTTCCAATCTTATCACACATTGTTTTAATATCGTAGAAGTCGTCAAACGCTAGGATACAACAGAACAACAAACAGAGATCTTTTAATACCTCTTTCTATGGTAGAGTGTCACCTCATCATCACCTTCTATTTATGTATGTCCCTTAATAAGGAACTCGTGTGTAATTTTCAGTATTACACAAATATAAACTTTTCAGTTTATATTTATTTACGGCATAGATATATAAATTTGATGCACACGATTAACGACGGCATTGCGTATTATTATTGGGGACATACATTGGGTTGCTAACACCATCAGCAAAAGGGTCTCTCGGACGTACTTTGGCGATTGTGGATTGCCCTCATTATCATTACTTCGCTTCATAGTTTTGAGTCAAGCTAAAATAAAAAAACAAAGTAAAAATTAATACTAGAAAAAGGTAGTATTTTATTTGGAACTTCCAGTCACTGATCAACAATTGCAAGTAAAATAGTATTATCTCAAAGAAATCATGAGCTACAAAGTATCATTTTGAAATAAATTCATTTAAAATCGCCAGTTTATAAAAATGAAACAGTCAAGATGGTACTATTTCAAAATGAAACAGTTTAACGTATTAAACTTGACAGGTAATACGGTATTAAGTGAAAATAATACTGTATAGAATACTTACATTTTGAGAATTTGCTCCGAAATTGAAAACGAACTGGTTGTCACTCGACACAAACGCAGGTGACGCGTACGAGCGCTGAGCGGCAACTAAATCAACTAAGATGCGACCGTCTTTATTCGTTTCTTTAATGGCATAAGTGAACAGTCAACAAATAAATGTGTTGTTATATCTCAGAAACTATTTGAACAAAAAATACAATTGTCTTACCAGTTCATAGATAAAAAATTGTAGATTTTAAAATGCAAATAAAAAAAAACCCACCTTCTTAAACATAATACCTTTTTATTTGGGACGTGCGATATGTAGTTCTAATGATACTACTACTACTACAAAAAACTAAAAAAAAAATTTAACAAAAAATTAAAGAAAGAAACTGAAAAGTGAATAAAAAGCTTTTAAACAAAAAATTAAACTGACGAAAAGAACTAAAAAGCAAAAAATAAATAAACCTTTAAAGTCTTGAGTATTGAGCTTATTTACATTAATTTATAAATTTTTTGCTTTTTAGTTCTTTTCGTCGGGTTATTTTTTTGTTAAAAAGTTTTTTATTTTATGATTTTTTGTGGCTTGTGTCATCTTTTATTAGAGTAATAAAAGATGACACAAGCCACAAAAAATCATAGCAGGATTATCTACAGAACTTGGCAACCATTTAGATCTCAATTCTTTTGTTGGCGTAGTCGATAGCCACGTATATTCTTAATATTGAACTTGGCTCCCATATTCACATTTATGTTTTTCATGGGATAGTTTATACCGACGCTACAGGTCGCTTCTCCTTTGATAAAGAGCCCAAAACACATTGAGTATCCCCGAAATACACATATGGTGACAAAATTGCCTAATTCACGAAGTTTTATGCAAGGCACTGTAATTTTCAGATGCAGTAAGACTATGTTCGCTAACCGTGTCTCGTACTGGCTAAACGCCAAGGGTCCATCCATGGCTATAGACGAGGCCTGCTGTAGTTCAACCGGCGCGTTGGAGCAAGCGTGCTTGGCCATCGGTCGGGGAGAATGCGAGTCCGCAATAGTTGGTGGAAGTTACTTGTGTCTGCACCCACAGTCATCGATACATTATGCGAGGTGGGTTTTTATTTACAAGTTCCTTTTAACCTATGTGCTACGGCTTTAGTGCATTCATCTGTCACGTGGAGGACGCGAGTTTTATTCAGGCTCCGTACAAATATATTATGCATGTATCTACTTGCATTGATCTGGGCTTGATGGTACTAGATGGAAGTAGCTCAAGACCGGGTTAGATGGCGCAATCTGAAGGACCCCTACGCCAAACTGGTTGAGAACCGCTGAGAAGAAAAGAAGAATATCTGCACAACATACTTGATATCATATCTTTCTCTGTAGCTACACATCATCCACGTATACGATTCATGGCAGTAGCGGAAGCACCCTTCACAGTTTCTCCTCCATGATGCCTCACAAATTGCACCACATTATCGTCTTATCACCATGTCAAACACCTCACAAGTTACAAGACAACAGACAGTACATAACATGATACTATACAATGTTCAAATTACTTCTTGTCACGACTCCTTATACAATATATTTAAAACAAAATAAACTTTGGCTATTTTTCACAAGAAAATTATCCATTTTCGTTCGATGAATGAATGAAGTTTTAAACACTGCGTTCCCGCGGTGCGGTTTCCCTTCCTTTGTCATACACAAAAGAGGTGGAGACGCAAATGAAGTACTGTTCATGCGGCCACACAGATTAATTAGTATTTGATCGGTCGCTAGCCCGCAAATCGGTTGATCTGAAGTGTATTTATTTATAACACAAATACGTACACACAAATATCATTGAAATTAGCTGATTTTGTGTTAAAAGTATGTAGATGTCTCATCTGCCTAAATATTTTTAAATTATATTTAAATGTGATATATAATATATATATATAAATTTCTTTTTATTTATTTTCTCTATAATATTGCGTAAATTGTATTTATTGTCACCTTTACAAACACCTCGCCACACTACACACACGACTTACAGACTGACGTTTATATGTTATTGCAAATTTAGTTGCATTAAAAAGAAAGAAAGAAAGAAAAGGCATATTTTTTGGAAACAAAAGAAAAAGTAAATATTGCAACAATACAGTAATCTATGACAATTAGTACCTAATTATAAATAGGTTCATACTCGACAAATAATAATAAATAACAATTAGAGTCACACAACTTAAAATTACACAATATTAACTATTAAACTGACATTGAACGCACGTGTCTTCCAGATACTCTAACATTATAACATTTTTTACACGAGTCCGTTTTTGTTCTGGGGTGAGTTCATAAGGAATTCAGCGGCAACAAAGTTTTCTAACTTTTAAATTTTTTTGTAAGATTTTTTAAATTTGGCTCATACCAAACCCCAAATGTCCTCGAATCTCCTCATAGGTAATACGCCGGTTTTCTTCAATTAATTGCCTGACGCCACATTTTCCTCAGTGATCGCAGTTGAGGGCCGACCTTCACGAATTTCACCATAGAGAGAAACACGGCCACGTTCAAATTCTGCGTCCCAACGCCTTACGGTGCCCAAATAAGATGCTTCCCTCCCAAAATCATTTTGAACAGTGCAGTCTTGCGGAGTCACTGAACTTTTAAAATCATAAACATTCATCGCCCTCAAATCTTTTCGCGTTAATTTCATTTTTGCTACGGACGACGAACTTCAACTTGTGATAAAAAACAATTGACACGCGATTTCCCGACAATTTTTTTTAAATCAATGATTGAGTTTCTTGTTTCAAAAAATTTAACGTTCTAAATTAAAACATTTATGAGCGGCCAGGAGCGCAGAACTTTCAGTGTGCCCTATGTATGTTACATACGTAGTTACAATAAAATATATATGTTTATCCGTATTTTAGAACCCATGGTACAAGCTATTCTTAGTTCGGGTATAAGTAGATAGCGCTGTTTATGGGTATTACTATTAAATATTTTACTATTATTCCAGTATTGATTTTTGTTAGTTTCCTAAAATTTGACCCGTTCTCAACATTTCCAGAATCATAAAGATATGTGAAGATGGCAAAACGAAATCTTTTGACGAACATGCGGACGGTTGCACTAGATCTGAGGCTGTGAATATATTGTTTTTGCAAAAGGCGAAGGATGCCTTGAGGTAAATAATTTAAATCACTAAATCATCCAATAGCATGACGTAGTATACATTACTTGTTCATAACATAATTAATACTTTTCAGGGTATACGCAGAAGTAATTCACGCTCAGGCCATTTTTACATGCAATTTGAAAGGAGTAACTGGTCAAACATACGGCTTCCACCGAGACTTAGATAAAACTATCGGCTTTATGAAAAAAATCTATGAAGAAGCGAGAGTGTCGCCTCAATCTATTGAATATGTTGAAGCCTTTGGATCTGGTCAGAATTCTAGTTAAATACACAATATAACCATAATAACAACATCATGAAGCTAAAAACCTATGTCTTTCAGGGTTGCCAGAGGCGGATAAGGTTGAACTACAAGCTATTGAAGAAGTGTTCTGTGAAGATAGGCAAGATCCTCTTTTGGTCGGTAGTGTTATGTCCAATATCGGTTATGGGGAAGCCGCTTCCGGTATATCTGCTATAACAAAGGTGAGGTGATATTTAGTCCTATGATATGATACTGACTATTTTGGATACAGTCTACTTGTGCAGATCGACATTTTTTCATTCTGTTTGGAATTCCAATTTCAAGTTAATAACTACAATAATATCTTGAGACATCTCACACACGGCCGTCTGATCTCAAACTAGGATCAGACGGCATATTAATCATGTAGTCATGGTATTTAAAAAAAAAGAATCACTTGTTCATAATGTTTACCCCTAATTTTCATTTTTCTTTGAAATTGTAGCGACATCCATATTCAAGCAATTCACACATAGTTATAAATAAAAAATGTACATAACCCCCGCGGCGACCACTGTCTACTAAGATACAGACACTTTTTTTTACGTGTGGAAACCCCCACGGGTCATCACCTCACCAGGGCTAACAGTAAGGTGGTATGTCGGACTCGAACCGACTAAAACCACACGGTGCGGAGATCGTCTCGCTCTCTCCGGCCCCTGGTGCGTCTTCTTCGGGACGGGAGACTACTAGGTCTCTCTCGTTCCCTTTCCGCCGCCTCCGTGGCGCTCATCACTTATACCATCCATAGCCATCACCATGTTTTCCAGTGAGAGGCTACCCACATTCAAGGCCATCACGAGGTCAGCACGTTGCCGCGCCCACGCAGGGCACTCCACCAGTATGTGTAGTGCGGTGTTCTCGCGACAGCCCATGCAATGGTGGCACACAGACGTTGGCTCCCGGCCTATCCGACACAGGTACTTACCAAAGCAGCCGTGTCCCGTAAGCACCTGTGTCATCCGGTAGGAGAGTGCGCCATGTCGCCTCTCCAGCCAATCCTCCATGATGGGTCTTACCGCCACAATTGTGGCGTGCCCCGCGCTGGGACCGTTGTGCCTCAATAGGTCTCAGCTCCTGCTCTTTGAGAGCCTCGGATTTGTTAAGAACCACCTTGAGACCCAGCCGCTGAATTCTTGTAACGACTTGAGCGATCCCGGCCGTGGCCTTTATGGTCGCGTTGCGGTGCGTCTTGCCTCGCGCCGTCACGAGTGTGTCGTCGGCGTAGCATGTCACGACGACCCCTCCCAGGAGCACACCGCGCAACGCCCAGTCGTAGCCGATGTTCCATAGGAGAGGGCCCAATGCCGAGCCCTGCGGAACGCCGCACGACATTTCTCGCCGACCGTGTCCCGCCCGATATACGCCCGGACAATGCGGTGGAGGTAAAGAGGCACTCCGTGATAAACAAATGCCTCTCTAATGCAACTCCAAGGCAAGGTGTTGAAAGCGTTGGCGATGTCGAGAGACACCGCCAACATCACCTCACCAAGAGGCACCGCTTCCTCCGCTAGGGATTTTACGCGCATGATCGCATCCACAGTGGAGCGCCCTTTGCGGAAACCGAACTGATTATCAGCCAGGTCCGGCCCTACTACCGAAAGGTGCTCGATGAGGCATCCCGCGATGATTCGCTCAAAGAGCTTACCCACCTCGTCGAGCAACACAATGGGCCGGTAGGCGGAGAAGTAAGTCCGCAAGATACAGTCACTGCCTAGTTTAGGAAAGAGGGTTTAATTTCTTATATTTGTAGTTATGGACAGAGAAGAAAAAAAAATATTATGATATTTTTAGCATAATATCAAACAACGCTTTTGTAATGATATAATAAAAATAAATTAAAAATACTGCAGCGCCATCTTGTGAAGACACGGCGAATTAGCTGTTTATAATTATTAATATTAATATACCTAGTAAGCACCTACTGATCCTGTATCTCGCAATGAAAGTTCTCGCGCTGATTAGTATAGTAGTAGTATTATATGTCACTGTAAATGTGCAAGCGCAGTGTATGTTAACATCCATCAAGCTAGATGGTGCATTCCCGTTTTTTTTTTCATGAAGATTTCGGACATTCACCAGTGAATGTTATCATTCACCACGACAACTTGGTGTACCTTCATCATGAGTGATAATAATATGAAAATATGATGAGTATCTACTGCCGATTTGAAAAAATAAATAGGCATGCAATAACAAAGCCATGGGCTGGTATAAAAAGGAGATACCAATTATTGTTGTAAGAAATAAAGTAAAATCAAAAGTAAAGTTGCAAATTGATATGGCACTTAGAATTATTAATTTGAATTTGAATTGTATGTTAAACAGTTGAAATTAAAGAGTGTGTTTGGATTTTGCCACTAAAATAGTAAAAATTAAATTAAATTAAAAATTAAAGAGAGACTAGGGAAAAGAGAGAATAGTGCTTTTTCTCTTTCAAATGAAACAATTTCAGCCTTACGCTATTACAATGGTGATTGTCAACATACATACATCGGTGCATCTTAACATTCACTAATATGGGACATGCACAGTAGTAAATATACAACTTCCCAACATCAATCGAGGGGTCGCCAGGTTTGCTGACCTAGGCTAGGCGGAGGATCGTCCCTTTATCTCGGACTGTGATTACATCCTCTTTCTCCACTGTGTGGCCATTGCAAAATCAAATTTGGGCATTATTTTCGAATACAATATCTGTCATGATACCTGAAAGTGGAAATATATAAATAAACCCTTGAAAGTGAATATCGTATCAACTCACTAAACAAACATCAACAATAAAATAGCTTGCCGTAACACAAATACATACACTCACCTCTGTATTCCCGAAGGGATAGGCAGAGGTATTTTAAACACCTACACTTTGCCAAATGTAATTTGGTCCCACTCACGTAATAGGTGGCAAGCTTATTTTAGGGCATTTTAGGAATTAAAGAGGGGTAAATTAAGAGTATAGCGAATTGGAAAGGTAGGCAAAAAGCGAAGCCAATGGAAGGAAAAGGATATTACTTATACGGATAGATTTGGGAGTGTAAGCAATAGCTCGAGATGGTCAGGGTCACATGCCTGTAACTGGAACTGGCAATTGTCTGGAAGTCTGAGCCCTCTAACTTGCTTGCCTTAACTTGTGAAATAAGAAGAATTTGAATAGATATGTAATGGAAAGTGGATCCCGTATGACGATCTAAATAATCCGACGCACCTGCTGAACATAGCTAAGATAAGCAAAGCATGGCCCAAATTAATCAAAACAAGACGATTTTAGGTGTATGGTGGACTTGTGTCAGCATTGTACATGATGAACAGTTTTTAAGCCCTGACTCACCAATTACTGCATAGGTGCACTGTGAAGAATTTCAAATAACCATAGACACACTCTCTAGCAAATACTTGAGACCGTTGACCACGCATTACCCAAAGCACCGTGTCCTACAGGAATTATGAACTATCTATTTACTACTATTAACTATAAATATATAGGATATTATAAACTGTAAGCCTAGGTGGTGACGTCTAACCATGGATTTGAATGCGTGTATGGTTTGAGCTTTCTTAATTTTGATTGGCAATGCATTCCACAACCGTGTTGCAACAACGGTAAAGGATATGTCAACAAATGAGGTGGAATGTGAAGACACTTTTAATTCCAGATTTTCTGATGACCTTTGGAATCGCGTGTGTGTATCATGAGGGAACTCGAAGCGTTCCTTTAGGTAGGAAGGTGTGGAAGGGTTAAACATTTAAATTATATAATAGAGATAGGATATGAGCATTCCGGTGAAGGCGTATTGGTAACCACTCGAGCTTTTGACGAAATTCTGAGATATGATCATACTTGCGTAAACCAAATATAAATCTTATGCAAAATTTTTTAAGTCGTTCTACTTTGTCTAATTGGGTCTCGGTGAGATCTGGATAGCTGACATCTGCGTAATCAAGGATTGGAAGTAGTAGCGTATTCGCAAGTGCAATTTTGATGACAGTAGGAAGAAAGTTGCGTAGCCGTCTCAGTGAACCAGCAGAAGCAAACATTTTACGGCTTACTTCCTCCAATTGAGGGCCCCAAGATAATTCAGGGTCAATAAAGATTCCTAAATTTTTTACCTTACGACTAATTGGAATTAGGGTACCATCAAAAATAGTCTAATCAAAAATATATTGTATATTTGTAACTTGTTTGCACTATTTACTTTAGGGTGTACAATAAAGAGAAATAAAAATTAAATGGCAAATAACGTAACGAGAATAACTTCAGTTAATTAAATATATTACTTTAATGTATGTAATGTCTGTAGGTTCTACTAGGATTCCACAATGGTGAGCTAGCTGCCAATCTTCATTGTGAAAATCCGCGAAAAGATATTGCGGCGCTGCGGGACGGGCGCATGCACATCCTCACCGACCACCAGCGCTTCGGTCGAGGTTATGTGGCCGTCAACGGTCTGTCAGTAACCGGGGTTAACTCTCACGTGTTGTTACATGGCCGTTATAAGCCTAAGGTAAGAAGCCACGAATGGGTATTAAGTTGAAGTGTTTAAATGTCTGTATAGATTAAATAACAAACATTGTACTGAGAGAAATTCAATCTTCGTGTGTAGTAATGCAACTGTGGAGTATTAATAAAGTTAGTGTATGTATGTCCATAATATGGATATTATGTTTTATGTATATCTGGTATCTCTTTATAATTTAAATTATTATAAATAATATGAAGTGGGGTATCTTTACATCTACCGTTGCTTGGCATGAAGTGTGGCTTTTGGCTTTTGGCGCGTTAGTGAAAAATGATGAGGGTAAATTTTTACAATGCGCGCGCACACTGTCACAAAAAACCGACACCCTGAAGTTAGCTAGTCAAAATTTTTTGTTTTTTTAAAAAGTTACCAACTTCACGATAGTAATACTTACTTTACTTAATAGTAATACTTCACGATAAAAATGGTTTTTAACTTCAAAAAAGAAGGAGGTTCTCAATTCGACTGTATGTTTTTTCTTTTTTTATGTTTGTTACCTCAGAACTTTCGACTGGGTGCACCGATTTTGATGATTCTTTTTTTATTTGAAAGCTGGTGCTTTCCGTGTGGTCCCATTTCAATGTGGTCCCAGTTCTGACAATGGCATCCATGAGAAAACCATAAATAAGTCTTTTATGGAATAGTTTTTTTTGGGGAAGTCGGTTTTTTTTTAAACAATTATTACATATTACTTTGAGTACGTTTGTAGACAAATTCTATAGATTACATAGGTTCTACAGGTTAGTAGACGGTATGTATTATTTATTATGATATTTAAATAAACTTTATTGAACTAGATAAAAGTATAACTTCTTACGTGCGTACATAAGTACAGACACACTCTTTTTTTACCCTAAGTAAAAATTAACGATGTTCGCTTGAAAATTATATGAGAGTCACTCAAAACTATACGGTACGATAAAATTGTATGTAGGTATATTTTTTATCGAAATGACTTTTGAAAGGGGTCTTCAAGAATTTGGATTTCTTGACTTGACAACCTCTGTGGTGTGGTGGTGGAGAGCAATTCACAGCCACGCTAGGGGTCGCGAGTTCGACTCTATAATCTATTCGCATTGGTCATTGGTGTGTTACGTGTTTGTCACGTATAATATATAGTTGCGCCGTGTAATATTTCACTATTTCTTTATTTTAGTTTCGCCGGCCCTGTGTTTGAGCGCCCTGGGTAATTAATTATTTGTAGTATCTGGTGATATAAAAGAGTGGCCGTGAGTTTGTGTGCCCGATTTCTTCTCACAAGGCTCAACGATCTGGAAACGGGCGGTTATACGTAGATAGACGCAGGCAGATACGGATCAGATCTGCTATCAATTTTGTTTATATTATAATTTTACATTTAACATAGCAACCTATTGTTGCGGTGACGCTGCGTGTGTTGATCTATAATGTTTAAACTTTAGTTAAAAAAAAAGACGTTTTCAAACAATTTTTAAAGAATTTTATGAAATAAAGATATTTGACTTGACTTTATCCTAAGACAGTCCAAGTGTTTGGAAAGAAATCGCACGGATCATTTTTGTTTGAGACCTTGGAAATATTTTTCGGTTGGCCTTGGTCTGTGTCTAAAAATTGCTTTGGGCTTAATATTTCTGGATTCAGATCTGCTCCAGAAATATCGTTGTGTGAATTAACAATACTATAACACACAAACAAACACTCACACGTACATACACACGCGCGCACATACACATACACAACCTTGCGCTACATTCGCACACGCGTACACAAAGTAACACAAATATATTGTTTTATTATATATATATATAGATATGTATATAGATCTTAAATCCAGATTAACAGTTTACATTTAGATATTACCTTTGTTGAAAAAAGGTCCCCAGGAAACCCAATCTAAGATTAAATTTGTGTTATAGGTACCAGCACCCTTATAGTATTGACTCAAAAGTGCAAAAATTTCAGCCAGGTAAAACGTGTTTTCTGTTTTTTTTTTTATAATATAAAACATATTAATAAATCAATAAAGGAAAAAATCGTAATTATAATAACCAAAGCACATAATAAAACAAAGGATATTTGTGTTACTTTGTGTACGCGTGTGTGAATTTAGAGCAAGTGTGTGTATTCGAATGTGTGTGCGCGCGTGTGTATGTACGTGTGTGTGTGAATGTAGCACATGGTTGTGTATGTGTATGTACGCGCGTGTGTATGTACGTGTGAGTGTTTGTTTGTGTGTTATAGTATTGTTAATTCACACAACGATATTTCTGGAGCAGATCTGAATCCAGAAATATTAAGCCCAAAGCAATTTTTAGACACAGACCAAGGCCAACCGAAAAATATTTCCAAGGTCTCAAACAAAAATGATCCGTGCGATTTCTTTCCAAACACTTGGACTGTCTTAGGATAAAGTCAAGTCAAATATCTTTATTTCATAAAATTCTTAAAAAATTGTTTGAAAACGTCTTTTTTTAAACTAAAGTTTAAAAATTATAGATCAACACACGCAGCGTCACCGCAACAACAGGTTGCTATGTTAAATGTAAAATTATAAAATAAACAAAATTGATAACAGATCTGATCCGTATCTGCCTGCGTCTATCTACGTATAACCGCCCGTTTCCAGATCGTTGAGCCTTGTGAGAAGAAATCGGGCCCACAAACTCACGGCCACTCTTTTCCATCACCAGATACTACAAATAATTACCCAGGGCGCTCAAACACAGGGCCGGCGAAACTAAAATAAAGAAATAGTGGAATATTACACGGCGCAACTATATATTATACGTGACAAACATGTAACACCCCAATGACCAATGCAACTAGATATATATATCCAATTTCTTTCAAAAGTCATTTCGATAAAAAATATACCTACATACAATTTTATCGTACCGTATAGTTTTGAGTGACTCTCATATAATTTTCAAGCGAACATCGTTAATTTTTACTTAGGGTAAAAAATAGTGTGTGTGTCTACTTATGTACGCACGTAAGAAGTTATACTTTTATCTAGTTAAATAAAGTTTATTTAAATATCATAATAAATAATACATACCGTCAACTAACCTCAAATTCTACAAACGTACTCAAAGTAATATGTAAAAGAGTACCAGAGTTCAATACATGCTTTTTTCAACTAAGGTAATATCTAAATGTAAACTGTTAATCTGTTAATCTGGATTTAAGATCTATATATACATATATATATATATATATATATATATATATATATTATAGACATGATTTGCAAAATTTAAACACGATTGCTGAATTGCAGCTTTATCAACGGGTGGCTTCTAATCATATTAAAAAAAAACAACTTACATTTACATAAGACATCTTTTCGAAATGTATTTCCAGAGAATTTCTATTTTCTGCCGTGTATCGGGGGAAGGTCCCTTTACCCACCACAGGTAGATAGGATAGATAGATCAAAAGAAAACAGTTAACCCGGTTAGCTTCTTTTAATTTCTGTTGCCAATCTTCTCGCGACCACCTCACGTCTCTATAATAGGGGACGCTGGCCTTAGTTAGAATAAGTGTCCGCAGTAGGCAGTCTTCATGCACCAGGGCTTAGGACAGTGCAGCCCGCAGTGGATTTGGACACGCGGCTGGTAGAACCGCCATCCTGAGAGCTGCTAGTAGCTTCAGCTTTGAAGCGATGGTTGAGACGGTAGGTTGAAGCTATTCCGAACACAGAACTTGAACTTCGTACTGGAAGCTTGTAACAGGATCCTTGGAAACTTGAACTTGGCACCTGGAACCCCCAAAAAGGGAGACATGAGTGAGCTGTTTAAACGGTACAGAGGTCAGTGTCCCAACGGAAGAAATTAGGACGGCATAGAAGTTAAAAGTGGGTAGAACACCTTACAATAAAAATAACTAAAAAAAAAGAAACTGCGATAAAATAATCCAGTTTAGGAGTTTTCTATAATATAAGAACTCACCCCAACGGATTCCAAATATTAGACTTGTAGAATAATGATGTAGATAAATACGATTCTAACGGCGATAACTGTGAGACAACCAGTCGTCACGAAGAACCAGGAGCAAAAGAGAGGACTCGGCGCGAGCCGTGCTTCTTATAGCGGCGTACGCGCGCGACGCGGTGAGTTCACCGCGATAATCTAAACGGGGTAGTCCGCAATGTCGAATCTATTTTTAATTTTTTTATTACATATTATTATTAATGTACATTAACATTCATGTTATTTTTCCGTATAACTCAGAATACAACGTCACAGCTGGAAATTGTTTTTCACTTTTGGCTTTTTGACGCCCCTTACCACCTGGTCCTAGAGCCACCGCTCCTCTCGTTCTACTCCAAGGCGCCGGCTATTTGTACAATAGTATGTCTATCTTTCAGGACCTGGATCGCTACAAGACCTACATACCGTACCTGGTCAATATATCAGGTAGACACGAAGAAGCTGTGAAACATGTATTGTCAATTTTAAAATCGAACCCGGTAGACCCCGAGCAGTTAGCTTTGTTACACAATATTCATAAACAGAGCGTTACTGGCCATTTGGGCAGAGGATATATTATACTCCGTAAGTTACAGTGTTTTTTACAGTTGATAAAATGAATTATCGTGTTACTATGCAGACAATGTTACTTTAAAACGCTCAAAATCTTCTAAGGTATTCTTTATTACTTACAAGGTTTTAGAGCGTTTATATAAAACTTACTAAAACTAAATTTTGCTAGTTTAGTTTTAGTAAGCGTAGAATTTCTCCCATACAAACTTTCATCCCCTATTTCACGACCCATGCGTCCCGTCCCGTCTATCTCTATACCAAAATTAGTTCAGCGCTTTAGGCGTGAAAACTTAATAGACAGACTTTGTTTGTTTATTAATCTTTCACACCTTAACCACACAATCGATCATCATGATAGTTTGTATACGTTTGTCAGATGTACAGGAAAAGCCATAGGGGGGAAGTGGTATCCACTAAGGCTTTCAGTATCGTTATATTTACGAGTCCCGGGAAAAAAGTCAAGACTAAGGCAGGTCTTGAAATTCCCAAAGAAAAGGGGACTACGTGGCGGAGGCTCTGATCGCCAAGAATAGCCTTTAGCACCCTTTAGAGCCATACGCAGATACCGTACCGTGTCAACCGGTGTGCGCTTTGGCCGGGATAGAAAAAATAGGTTGCAATCTCCCTAGACTATCCTAAGTTTCACTTAACCAATAAAAAATACTGATGGTCTACCGGATTTTTTAATTATTTTACTTAAATTTTAAAAAGCCTCGTTATTCCCGAGACTGGAGGTAGCAGGCTCGAGTCTCGAAAATGTCAAAACATGGTCAAGACTCTAAGAATTTTCGAGATCGAGACTCCCGGTATGAAAGCCCTAGTATCTACCTAGGTACAAAAGATTAATTAATACGAGCGAAGCTGCGTGCAAAATCTAGTGATTAATTAACATCTTAAACCAGAATTTACGTTATGTGTTGAGCATGTAGACAATCATCACAAATCATATTATGTATAGGTGCCATGAAACGCAAATTAATAGAATTAATAAATGAATATATTATAATTTCAGAGATAAGTGAAGAAAAAAAAACGACACCTTTATGTGAGAAGGCCGATTACTTCGATAACATGAGGCGGCCATTATGGTTTGTCTACAGTGGGATGGGTTCGCAGTGGGCCGGTATGGGCGCTCAACTCATGCACATACCCATCTTTGCAGCTGCTATACAACGGTATGATAAATAAACCATTTCTAAACAGATTCTAATAGTACATATCTGATATTTAAAAAAAAAAACGTGCCACTACAAAGTAGAAAGGAAATAAAACCAGTTAAGAAAAATAAAGAAGTACCTATCTATGAAATACATTGTTTATATGTAGCATATTCATTAATCCATACGTAGTACAAACTCCTTCATTTCTCGGTATGTTCCTATGTCTGCCGTTTCCTTCATTGCTCCAGTAGATTCTTCATAGTCTTTCTTTTTGCTTCTATTTCTTTCTCCTATTAAGTGAACGATTCCACTGCCCCGTTTTTTGCTATATTAAGCAAACAGTTAAATTATTCTGTGGACAAGATTTATGTGTAATGTTGTTTTATATATAGGTGGCCGTTTTAATTTCTTATTTCTTCTTTTTAACACGTTCTGGGACAATACGTCGTTAATTTAGTGTCGTTTTACGCTAATTCATTTCTTCAGAGATGTCATACCGAAAGCTCACAATTAATTTTTATGTTGAGCCTCATGCACACTCTTGCATCCGGGCTTACACTTGCATACAGTGACATAACGTCTGTGGGCGGTACTCACCGATACAAATTAGATTCTACAAGTGTTCAGATCACGGTGTTTTCATCAACAACCCATTAACGTCCTACTGCTGGGCACGGGTCTATCCTCACAAGTGGAATCCAACGTAACATAAATAATAAATATATCACAATGTGCATCATTTCAATACTGGATATAACTCACCGCCTGGAGACGATAACGCTTATAGCCGTTATCGTACTTATACGAAAACCTTTATGTTGGTAAAAATAAATTAAATTTGAAAGAGTTCGAGGAAATCGATGTACATTAAAAAAAGCGAATCAAGTTAATAGATGTTAGCATTTTCTGAAACTTAGGTAGTTGCGAAATTATAGTCAGTTCGTGATAGATCATCGCTTAATCGCATCGCATTATTATCCAATAATCATTCATTTCAGTTATAAATAATTATCTATATGAATAAATAATATAATAAAAATGAAGTTCTGTTCTTTGGTAATCGTATAACTTGTAGAC
Source organism: Euplagia quadripunctaria (assembly GCA_963859945.1). Taxonomy (NCBI): domain Eukaryota; kingdom Metazoa; phylum Arthropoda; class Insecta; order Lepidoptera; family Erebidae; genus Euplagia; species Euplagia quadripunctaria. The sequence continues at coordinate 21,104,901 of OY982577.1, read as the reverse complement.
AGCTGGACCAATTTGATTTTTTTATCTATCACTAGACTAGATGCTAGTAACAGTCCAAATAAGGTTTTCAAGGAAAGGAAAATTGGAAAACTTGTCTGAAAAATTGGAATTTTCGAATATTCCATGAAATTTAAATATATGTTTTGAAATTTTGACATGACAGCGTCTGTCGAGTCAGCTATAGTCTGTTTCTAGAGCAAGCGAAAACCCCCTCTTTTCATGTACACACACACACACAGAATTATGTATTATAATAAACAAACCATAAATAAATATCTCAGCGCTTATCCAATTCTGTCACTTATAGTTGTCCCATACAACTTTATGGTGCTTTTAATCGTACCTTTGTCCTTTTTGATCGTCGCATGTATAAGTAATAAATACACTTTTTTAATAAAAATCGATGGTTTCTGAACTTTCCTATATCTTGCAGATGCCGACAGGCCTTAGAACCCAAAGGACTTGACATCGTCAACATAATTACATCTGCTGATGAAAGCATGTTCGATAATATTCTGAACTCGTTTGTGGGGATAGCTGCTATTCAAATTGGACTTACTGACGTTCTCCGTGAATTAGGACTAAAGCCAGATGGTATTATAGGTAAGCCCATAGCTGCTGGTAGCTGAAGTTATTATTTTGTTCAAATACTACCAGCTTCTACCTGCAGCTTTGCTCATCTGCTTTGATTATCCTATTAGCTATCCCGTGGTATCGTTTATTCTTTGAGATATCCGGAGGACTCTTCAACTCATAAATTATATTGAACAGCGTAAAGACACATTTTGGCTGTATTGGAGCTGCCTAGTGAAGAAGGCCTCGCTGACATTCATCGGCCTACACCACTGGTCTACCTTCAAAATTTGTCGGCAAACCGGCCTTAGTAGTATCCTGCTGTTTTTGTGCTGGAGAGTAAGATAACAAGAGACATACAGTGCCGGGTTATTAAAAAGGCAAATAAACATAACCACATAAATTTAGGCTTATACAAGGTCAGCAACGTAAATTACCCCCTGGGTGTTGCAAACGTTTGCCTCCTTTATAGTATTAAAAGAAAGTAGTTCCATTAAATTATTTATTTCAATTCATACATTCATTTCTGTATGACGTATTGTGAATTGTCTGTAATTGTGTACTGGATGTTTAATGTTATCCGGTCTCTTAATAAATTGTTTTCTTTCTAATAGTCAGAAAAATAACACTACGCTTTTACTGCATCTTAAACTTGGTCTTCTCTAGGTTGTCTCCCCAGATGGCTAAATCAAATTCAAGAAGAATCAACCGTGCAGTAACTTTTCTACAAAAATACGATTCAATAGCGAACCTAATCGAAAAGTAGAAAAGAATTTCACTATCCATCACCTGGCTACACTATCAGATCATATCGTTACTAAGCTCAATTTGTTGGACTCGTCAAAACGAATCATATGAGGGGTTTACGAGTAGCCACTGACGAGTTCCACTATCTATAATTGGCTTTAAATTGACTTCCAAGATTTGTTTACGTAATTTGTTTCAAGAGAAGTTAATAAAAGTGTTTTGAAAAAAGAGAACAATTTTTAATGTACAATACATATGTACAATGTATGTGTACATATGTATTGCATGTTTCATATATTCGTAGGTCACAGCGTGGGTGAGTTAGGATGCGCATATGCAGACGGCTGTCTGACTACAGAAGAAATGATACTATCTGCATACTACCGCGGGTTGGTGTCACTTGAAACGAAGTTCATACACGGGTCAATGGCAGCTGTCGGCATAGGCTATGCACAAGTAAGATATTTCCATATTGATAATAAAACATAGGTATATGTATGACCAGAATATGCCATAGCATGACTTTACTCTATTTCTAGATATCAGAGATATGTCCTCCGAAGATTGAAGTGGCGTGTCACAATGGGCCCGAGTCCAGCACCATTTCCGGACCTTCCGATGTGATGCGTGAGTTTGTCGCGGAACTGACCGCTAAGGGAATCTTTGCAAAAGAAGTCCCGTGCTCCAACATCGCTTATCACTCGAGTTATATCGCTGAAGGAGGTAAGTTTCTTAAAATTACCATCATCTGGAAAACTTCTCCTAATTGGGTTTCTGAAAAAAAACATTTCTTTTCATAACTCCAAAGATCATATTATTATATGAGTTTTATAACGAAACTATTATTTGTTTGTTTTATTGTTGTTCAAAAGTTATAACAAATCAAATTTTTTTTTTTAACTTAACGTACCGAAAACACACTGACAGTTCCCGAACTAACCCGAGCGCGCGTGACGACATAATGTTAATGTCTACTAACGATTACACGAAGTTGATACTCATCAGGTCAGGTCATGTTCCGTTTTAATGAGGTGCGTTGGTGAAGTGTGCTTTTTTCGTATGAAGATTTTACATACTTTGACCCATACGTGTTCGAAACCACATTCTTTGGCTCGAGCTTTCGTTTTATTAAGTAAGATTTTGTTGTCCAATGTTAAATGGTCATTGAAATAAACCCTTTTCTCGCCTGGTAATCCAAGTTCACCGACCTTCAGTAGTTTGTGTTTTTTCGCAGCTGCGACGAAATCACTTTTCAAATAACTATAAACAGAGCAAATTATGTTCTTGTGGTTTTTTGTCGTTGCGCATCGGTACCCTGGCAACATAGTTAATATGCTCCTTTGATATGTGACAACCAATTACATCCCCAATTTTTGCTACTATAGTAAACAAGTTTTCCGAATTGGACATTGGTACTCCTTTGAGTTCAATGTTGTTTAACCGGGACCGTTGCTCAGTTTCACGTTGCAGACTGTTCAGTTTATCCGCACGTTTTCGCAAAATTGAAATATCCTCGTTGGTTTTCTTCATTGAGTCAAGTTCTTCTACTAAGCTTGATACTTTGTTACTCAAGGTTTCAATTGATCCATGCAGAAACTCAATTGACGATTTCATGTCCGCAAATTCTGCTTTTGATCGTCTTTAGCTCAGTGAGTTCCTGTTATATGGCCTTAACACTGCCCAACAAAATTGGCAAAGCTTCCATTTGCGTTGATAATCTTTTGAGTTCAGACAGAATTGTATCCGCATCCGTTGGTAAAGCCTTAAGGGTATTAGTGCGAGGGCTTGCCGCTGCCAGGGCTTTACACCTACCACATTTCCAAGTTGCTTTTCGGTCGCCAAGTTTTCTCCACCCGCTTCGGTGATGCACACAAGGAACAAATGACACCGTCCCTGGCTTCGGCATCGCAACGCTTACATGTAAACATTGCAGATAAAAGTTAGAGAAACTCTGTTCGAAGTAGCTGCCGTATAGACGATGATAGCCGAGCGCAATCCAAATGCACGCCGAACTACAAGTGAGCGACTCGTGAGCCTATCTTGTTAGTTTGAATGTGGCCGTTGATTAATTTTCAATCGTTTTTTGTGATGTGGTCTCTTGATGGATATCCGATGGATTCGAGCACTGTTTAGGCAGTACACTACGTAACACAACGATATATGGTTCGAAGCAGTAAACCGACTTTTAGAACTGCTTGTAATTTTTAACTGTGAGTGTACGAAGAGAACGTTTGGTCCTGCGCCGGTAAGCGGAGGTGAAATGATGATGTCAAACCTTAAAAGTTATCGAGCTTGTTTTGTACCATTATGTACGAATAATACATAAACAACTCCTCAAAAAATGTTTTTAAATGTACTACAAAATGCTAAACGTCGAATCCAGCGGTTTCAAGCAGTGCGCCGAGTAAATCCTAAAACGATTTCATTTTTTTTTGCTGTGACGATTATTTCGATGCAAATATTTCGATGTAAGCTCTCTTTCCATAAAACTCAACCTTTTTAGCGTTTACTGGACCACGTTTTACACGTGCAGCTTGTGGGCTAGATATACTTGAAAGTCGTAAAGCGCCCTTCGCGTGCAATATAACAACGCGTTCAGGGTGCTGGGTGATGTTCCAATAGATTACTTTTATTATGCAACAATGCGTAAGAGTTGTGCATCGCTAGTACGCAGGGTACGGGCCAGCGCCAACAGCATCCTGAACAAGATAGCGGAGAGACTTGATTCTCAATATGTAAATCACTGCAGGTCAGTCTCCCATGGGATGATAAAATTGTGATATATATATATATATTCCCACACACTCTCACTTTGGACCATGGACAGAACCATGGTCTCTAGCGAGAGGCTTCCCACACCGATAGCCGCCGCGAAGTCGTGGCGCTGTTGCATCCACGCTGAGCACTCCACAAGAGTGTGGAGTGCAGTATCATCGCAACAGCCGCCGCAGTGATGGCACGCAGATGTTGGCTCCCGGCCTATGCGACACAGGTACTTTCCGAAACAGCCATGCCCGGTCAGCACCTGCGTCAGCCGGTAGGAGAGGCTGCCGTGCTGCCTCTCCAGCCAATCCTCCATGATGGGTCTTACCGCCACAATTGTGGCGTGGCCTAAGTTATACTAACAACTGAGTCATAGCTGTTTTAAATAAATATTCTATTCCATTCTATATTATAGAAGAATTTAATTATTAATCATAATTTATTAAAACATATCCCATCAAAAACATAAATGTGGAAATGGGAGCCAAGTTCATTATTAAGAATATACGTGGTTATCGACTATACCGACAAAAGAATTGAGATCTAAATGGTTGCCAAGTTCTATAGATAAACCTGAAGATTTGAATTAGCTAGTTTTCTTATATTTGGCTAAACAAGTTATCTTCTTTATTTTGTATCAACATATCTTACTCTTCAAAAGATTGGTATGCCAAGCCAAGTAGTGTAAAGTAAACAACATTTTTCCTGCGTTTACGTTGTAGAGTTTTTGTACATTACCTACTATTACCTATTCTCCCGCAAAACGAAATTGCTATTACAATTTTGAAAAGCGCTAAGTATTAATAAAAACCATTTCTTTGGAAAATATTTTAAATCGTAAAAATTCACTGTTTTCTGATTTTTTCCTTTGCATACACAAAAATTCCCATCCCAAATTTTAACTTTCTAGGCCATCGGGAAGTGGGTTAGAATTTTGATCTATATCTCAGTCAGTCAGTGATAAAAATACCGATTTTTAAATGATAATATCCTGATGGCTATTTAAGCTGTATTTATGAAATTTCGGGTTCTACTTAATCTAAGGGGTTTTAATAAACAAACAAAAATTCAAGTACCTATTTATATAAAATTAATTATTTATTAGTTATTAAGTGGTCAAAAGTGGCTCCAAATGATTCGTGTAAAATAACACACGGCTGCTGCATCACCAGTTCCTTTTTCTTGAACTTGGCTTGACACGCTACCGCGTGTCTAGATAAATTCAATACTTAAAGCTTGATAAAAAAAAAATTAAGGAGACGCACTTCAAATCATAACCTATTTAAATAGGATGATTTTAGTTAATACTTTAAAAAAATCAATTAATGGTTTTTTATGCAGTTGAATGATCTTGCTTTCATTTAGTAATTAAATATTATTATATTTCTATTTTATGTTAGATTATGAGTATTGAACAAAATTAAGATTTTTTAAATTATCTGTGATGATAGTTCTCTTGATATGGTAACATTTAAATCATTTTGATAATTATTAATTTAATTTTTTTTTGGTACTACTAATCATCCTAAGTTACCTCGATTCGTTTCTAAAACGATTAAATTTTTACGGTGTATTTAAAATATGGTCTTTTAACAAGCTTACATTGACCTTGCACTGACCTCTTCCTTCAGCTGAATTAAACCGAATATCATTTTTGAGAAAATCTGTTATCATAAATATATATCCACACTAGGTATATTATCTTGCTTCGCTTTTATAAATCCGTTATCACACATTATTCACTCAATAAAATTTATTAAAAACAATAATTTTATTTGCACAAAATTTCTGAAATTATTTATCAATACATTAGAAACCGTCGACCGTGTACTAATGTGGATTGACTTTAACATTATGACGTCACAAATAAGACGGCCAATCATGGTGCGTTTGAGTCACGTGATTCCTTTTAACATTTAATCACTTTTAAATTGCTTATAATTAATTGAAAAAAATGTTTTTTTATTGTTTTTGTTTTAACTATCTCAATTACTTATAATAAAGTTTTAAAATACATGAAAAAATCGATGACTTTTTTTCAAAATCACAATTGCGTATCGCACGCTCACGCAGTCCATCCACCTTTTCGTTGGTCGTCCTCTGCTCTTGTCTCCATTAGCTTCCATAGATAAAACTCTCTTCACCACAATTCGCCCCTCCCTCCGGATCCAGGCTAAAGGCCCCTCTAAAGTATTCATTCCTCACCTTACGCATCTTAATCACACCACACATCCTTCTCAACATTCGCATTTCAGCTTTAGCATTAATAATACTATGTTGTACATACTCATAATACACAGAGTTATAAATATTTTATATTTTAGTTACAGAACTCTAATGGTAATTTTGGTATGAGAGCTAGATAAAATTTTCACATTTGAAATACCGTCACCAAAAGTTCATCCTTGGTTTATGTATGCTTACGTAAATACTTACTATTGTCAATAAAAGTAACGTTACAATCATAAGACTTCCTTTACAAAGACTATAATATAAAAAGGGCTAAAAAATGAGTCCGCCCAGGAGTCATTTCTAAACATTACGATTACGATTGGTAATGAAAATACTGTAAACCATTCTTAAAATCATCTTCTAGGTTTTGTTATTAACTTTGCTTTACTCTGTCTGTACCTACCTATAATTTCCTTATAATAATGCAAGTTATTTTAATGTAGGTCCGGGATTACTAAGATATTTAAAAGAAGTCATTCCTACTCCAAAACCACGTAGCGAGCGTTGGCTCTCAACGTCTGTACCAATCGACAGTTGGGACGAGCCTATTGCTAAGTTATGTTCCGCAGAATATCTCACAAACAATTTATTGGTAAGTTTAAATATTAATGTTATTGATGAATTTACCTTCTGTTGTACCTGACTACGTTATTTATTTAAACAGAGTCCAGTACTGTTCGAGGAGACTTCGCGACGAGTGCCAAATAACGCAGTGCTGGTGGAGATAGCACCGCATGGTCTACTCCAAGCTATACTCAAACGTTCGATGCCAGCTAGCTGTAAAAATATACCTTTAACTAGAAGAAAACATCCCGATAATACATTTTTGCTTGAAGCTATTGGAAAGTGAGTCATTTTTTTACGATATATCATCCCATATTAGACGGCGCTGTCTAGACTCAAACTAAGCTTAGTTTGTACGATAGTTTCTAAAATATATAACATAATAATGTAAAATCAACATACTTGGATAGTGTTTTTTTTTTGGAAATACATAAATTTTATACTTGGAGACACTCAGACCAATAGAAATAAATATATTCACGCACACAAATACACTCGAGAAAAATGAATCAGAGTTACATAGAGATACGAATCCTGGAAAAAATCTCTGAATGACCCGGATTCATTGCACTCGTGTAAATTTGAACTGAGCGGGAATCGAATTGCGACCTCAGACGTTGCCGTTGAAACATAATAAATAACTTGTACTCAGCGCATCTCTAATAAGCACGAATAATATAACACTTAATCATTTTTAGGTTGTACATGGAGGGATACAATACTAATCTGCAAGCTTTGTATCCAAAAGTCGAGATGCCTGTATCCACTGGTACGCCTTTCCTGTCTCACTTCGTCAAATGGGCTCATGATGAGAACTGGTAAGGAGCATTTCTCTTTTTTTTGTTTTTTAGGGTTCCGTTCCTCAAAATCAAATGGAAACCCTTACCCTTATCTGTCTGTCTGTCTTTCAAGACCTTTTTTCTCGGGAACGCGTAGAGATATCAAATTGAAATTAACATCAAATACAGGTGTAAAAAAAATCTAGCTCCTAAGCCTACACAATCAAAAGGTACGGCCATTTAAGATTCACATTGACCTAGAATTATGAAATTTGGCGCGACGCAAGCTCTCACATTTAACAAGTAAAGAAAAAATCCGAAACTCATGAATTTGTTGTTATATCACTTAATTTAAGTTAAATTTATATTTTAATAAAACTGGCAATAAAAATAAAACTTATTTTTAGAAAAAAATTTCTTTATTTTTATGTTTAACTTTTTAGTATTTATGATTCGGGAATTAATATGAACCAAACGAGTCCAAACTCGATGGGGTTGCGTCATTTCATAACAGTTCCTAGGGCCACCTTCCAGCTCCATCATCAGACCAGCTCCATGTCATCATAATATTGCATTTTCACGCGATATACATGTAGTGCTCAGAGGGAAATGATACTTCACCATCAACTTGAAACTTGTATTTTATTTCACTTCTATAATTGTTCAATCTTTGCTCATTTTTGGTGGATAAGCATAAATTTATGCGACACCGCCTTTTCTTGATACCGACGTTATTGTGAATACGTTGGAGCACTTGTCTCTTTACGCCGCGCGTGTATGGTATGACCTGTTCCATCTCGCTAAAATGGTGGCTTGTAAACGTTTCACGAGGACAATAAAATTCGCCTTTTACTATCTTCTCAACCGTGTTGAGTGCTATAAACTGTTAATTGGAGCATCAAACACCTTGTATAGTGCCGAATAGTGGATTTCTCAACCTACACGCCGTGCGTGGTCTACTGTGCTGCTGAGCTTCGCATGCGAAGGTGGATGGTTAAAGTTGGTGTCTTTTTTGCTTATCTGCTATTGTGAGCATTGATTGTTTATACTCCAAACCTACACTTTTTCTAAACAAAGCTAAAATACAGTCCACTTATTTTTTCATCTCAAAACCCAGCGACATCTATTGCTTAAAAACTGCACAATATCCTCGTTTATTAATTTTAAGTTCCTTTCCCTCGTAGTACTGTAACGTCCATTCCTCGTCTATCCTCGTATATCTCCCCTCTCATGCCTTACTCGTACACTCACTCACATTCATCGGTCGTTCAGCAACGTTCCATTCCACTCAACTTCCATTCCCACATACATATGCAAAATTTCAGTTCAATCGGAAACCGGGAAGTGTGTCAAATTTAACTTGCAAGATTTGATTACAGACAGACAACGGGACAAGTGAAACTAAATAAAAGACTAATGTAGAAATGATCGTGAATCGATTCCTGATATGTTCGCAATGATCTACATACAAGTTTGTACAGAACCCTCGGTGTGCGGGTTAGACTCGCACTTGTCCGTCCGGTTTTATTTTTGTAAGACATCTGTTATAATTTATAATTGCCATAATTATCATCGTTTCAGGCCAATTCCCCTATATAGTTCTGCAAACAGAAACACTGCTGCAGATTGCGATTTTATATTATCTTTACACGATAAAGAACACGCATACCTAAGGGGACATTCAATAAGAGGTAATTAAGTATTGGTTTGATATAACTCTTTGATGCAATTACTAAACATATAAAAAAATACTTCTTTGATATAAATTGGGACATATTTGTTATGTTTTAAGAGAGAATGCTGACATTCATGTATATACTACAAGTTACGTTGATACTGAGGTGTTGATGTTTTTATCACTATCAAGTTCCGGGATCCTACGCTTTTTCAAGCGAGTTATGCAGTTGGGTAGAGTGAACTGGACAGCTAGTTGGTTTGAACGATTTTCCAGTCTGGTTTTGTAGTTTTCAAGAGAGGTTTTTACTTCCTCCTTTACAGTGGTCCTCATGAATGCTAAAACTGCGTTATCAATTTAAACTTCGGACTTAAGAGAAATTTTTAGCTGTAGATAATCTTCAACTAGAGTGCGAAACAATTCCCAGTTAGTTCGGTAGTTATATAATTTTGGTTTTGTATGGCAGTCCAAAACTTTGGCGCTAATGGTAAGTATTACAGGGATAAGATCCGAAGAACTATTAAACATTTAGAAATGTGCAAAAATACAAAAGGAAAAAAGAATTCTAAAGAAATAAAATCTTTACAAAATCAAAATTTTAACAAAAATAAACCGACGTAAACACATTTGATTGTGAAAAAAATTTACTAATAAATACATGACGGGTGGTCGGCGTCATGGTTGTTTTTAAAAAGAGTGACGTCAGCAATGCTGACATCACATTCTTGATTATTTTCCATTTTCTTTAAATTAAAACTTGATGAAAAACTTTTAATAATTTTTATTCAGTGACAAAACAATCAGTATAAATACAATGACTTACAGAGATGTGTTGTATTTATACAAACCAACACCGCGCGTGACGCACGTGTTCAAGTTTTAGGTTAGGAATTAAACTTTGTAAATAAATAATGAATTTAACGATATTCTCGAATAGTTCAAAGGATAATTTGATTTTAACATTAATTTAACCATGTAATTAACAATCTAGAAGTAAATAACAATAACTTAACTATGCAATCATATCGATCAGATGCTTTCAATAATGTAATCGCGCCGATATACATAATGTTATTAAATACTAATTACCTTCCTGAAAAAATGTGTAGAATATAATAGGTTAGTGAAACAATAATGAAAATCGGTCACGTAATAGGTATTTCATACAAGTGCAACGTGGTCGAAAAGTCAGGCAATTCAGAGGTATGTAATATATGCGATAAAGATTTTTAATATCTTTTATAGGTAAAACAGTGTATCCATTTGCTGCTAGTCTTACGCTAGTGTGGGACACCTTTGCTATGATAATGGGAGTCCAAAAAAAAGAATTATCCGTGGAGTTCAGTAAGGTGCAATTTTACGCACAACCGATATTGCATGACCGACGCCAATTGAAACTTAGTGTGTCTATACAGAGAGAAAAAGGAAGCTTTGAGGTATGTATGGAAGTAAATTGTCTATGGAAACTAGTATTTTAAATTGATGTTTACCAGAAAATATAATTTCAAAGATCATTATGAATCCGCAAAGTACGGTTTTAGAGAAATGTTTATTGATGTTATATGTGAATTACTATGCTTAAATGAAGAAGAATAAGTGTCAAAAACTAATGTTTTCTCTCTCAATTTGTCAGAATACTATAAATTGTGTTTATCATATTCTTTAAGGTAGGCCGCTTAAAGTGACTATGTATATATATATATATATATATATAACAGTTTTTCCATGCCATGAGTTTCTTTGCCAGTATTCTTCTCATAAGGCTCTACGCATTTTGGAAACTGGAAGTTATAGATCGACACAAGCAGGCAGTAGATTTTGGTGTTTTCACCTGATTTACCTCTACAATCCAGCACATGCTGTGGCGTCTGTTTGCGTCGATCTATGTCGTCGTACGTCGTTTATGTGGGAGAGCCATGCTTCGGCACGTATGGGCCGGCTCGACTCCGCTCGTTACCATGGCCTCACAGATAACCGGCCGTGAAGCAATGATTGCATTGCATTTCGCCGCGTGAGTGAAGCTACCGGAGGCCCTAACCCTTCCCTCTCCCTTATTCCCGTCCTTACCCCTCCCCCTCTTGTCCTACTCCCACCTTAAAGGGCGGCAACGCACTTGTGACTCTCGAGTTGCAGGTGCCCATGGGCGGCGATAGTCATTTACCATCAGGTGACCCGTCTGCTCGTTTGCCCCCTATACCATAAAAAAAAATCTATGCTTTTTAACAGTAGCTTCAATTTAACGTTCATAAATATCACTTAGTGTCTTAATTGAATAAATAATTTTGAAATTTGAATTTGAAATTTGAGTGACATGCTCTTAGTTTTCGTTGGTCACTGCTGTTAAACAGGAGTCACAGCAGTAGGAGTGCGAATGGAGTTACTTCCAAAGGAATAATTTATGTCTACTGTCAAGTATATCTATCAAATGACCTTATTACGCATTTTTTTAAACATCGATGCCAAGTCTCATCATTACAAACACTTCATATTTCTTTAATTTCCTTGACGATGCTACTAACATCACAGAAATAAAGTCATTGCCTTTCTATGTCACTTTTTCATTTCCTTACAATACTAATGACCTTTGTATTAAGATTTTAGATGGCAAGTCCAAAGTAGCAACTGGATTTATAACGCCTTTAGGCACGGAAAAAACACGAAACATTGTGAACACGGAGAGCCTCAATATGCACTATACCGCTGAAGATATTTACAAGTTACTACGAGACAGAGACTATTTTTATAGGTAATAAAGTTATTTTCTAATGAAATTACTTAGTTAGAGGGCTCCAATATCCCTTTTCTTAAATTGTACTTTCATCTTTTTTTAACTTTTTACATTATTTTTTAAATTATCTTAAATTTACCTAACACTAGCTTAAGTAAATTGTCATTTACAGAATAGGTATATACATGGTTTAAAATAAATAAATGTATTATTTTTTTTACTATCTCAATAGTCTATGTTTATTCAAAACAGTGGCGAGTTTCGAAGCATCGAATGCATGGACGAGTCACTCAGCTGTGCTATGCTTGTATGGCGCGACAACTGGGTCACGTTTATTGATGGCATGCTGCAGTTAAATGCGCTGAGACAACAACATCATGCTGTCTCACAACCTAGAAGTATTCGAGTACTACAGATTGACGTAAAAGCTCATAAAAATGATGTTCTTTATCCTTCGCTAACATCTGATAATGAAGTTTTGTTGAAGGCTAAAGTTTCCGACCAATCTGATAGTACCAGGTAATGTTTCATTTAAAGTTTTATAGCCTACTGAAGGTCCATTCATGTCAAGCCGTATGACCTTGTCATGTATGGCACACCTTTTTTTGAGGTTTTCAAAAAATTCTAAGCCCGCTCCTTAGAGTCATCCATTAATTATGCAAGCTCAAATAAACAATATTGTTTAATCTATCATAACATTTTATCAGAATATTAGGAACTTCTTAAGACAATTGTTTTTAACTCAATATTCTTTTGGTTATTAATAGTGATTTGTGTTTTTAATGTAGATGTGGTGGAGTTTTAATGAAGACGGTTCAATTTCAACATTTGCCCCAGGTGGTTACAAAAATGGCATTAAAAGCTTTGAAGTTTGTTCGATATTTTAAATCTGCTTTAGACGTAAGTTTATATCTTTAACTGGTAACACATCAACATCTACAAATATTTTATGACTTTTATTTTTATCATCATTATCCTAGGTAATAACAATAAAATACTTTATTAAACACTAAAACTTACGACCTTTTCCCCCCTGAGTAGGCATAAAAAATAGCCTTTCTTTCTCTTATATGCTTATAAATCTCAAGAACGTCCACAGTCACTGCCAGCTAGTTTTTGACGTTTGAGCTTGTTTCTTAGCATTTTGCCAATTAATAAGTGGAGGTTTTTCGAAGTCAACCCCGACTAACTTGCCAACTTACATTTGCCTTATACACTAACCGGAATAATTAACGGGCATGCCCTCTAAAGCGTGCGATTGATTTATTTTTACAAAGCAGCAATTTGGTTTTTACCCCTCTGGTAGGTGCAATTTTATATGTTCATATATGTTCAGTGAGGAAATGTGGTTAAGGTCGGAACTGCGTACTGACCGCGGTAGTATCTAAGTGCTGACATGAGCCCTTGCATTGTCGTGCTTTGAAATAAAATCGTTTTCTATGATTGGGGCAAACGGAATGAATAGATGTTCTTCTAAAATCTCTTCCAAGGATTTGGTTGCAGTTACTCATCCTCTGTCAAACACTACAAGTTCCGTACGACCTTTATAACTGACATATTATTCGTTCAGTAGTAATTTCATTCTCATTTATAAACCACTACAAACTGAATATTTAACGCCTCCACACTACATCCTCTTTTAACCCCCACCGCTTACGTAAGTCAATATTCGTCTTTCTATCAATACAAAAAACCAATTGTGACACTTCTGTTCTTTAAAATACGCAGGTTTCTTCATCCCTTGAAGTTTATCTCCAAATAGTTGCTGAAAATCTAAACAAGGATATACTTAAAGTGGTCGGAATAAAAACAAAAGCTAAGGAATTATCTATATTCAAGGAAATACGTACCGCCCTCAATAATGTGTTTGGAATAAAAGTAAACTATGAGGAAATTACTCCCGAATTGGCTACAAATAACTACAAATTCGAAAATGTTGATGTAATTATTGTTCAGAATTTAACTACGGATGAGAACGTATGTTTTAATTTATGATATTTAAATATTAACGTTACTTTAACCACTTAGAATTTACTATAATATTGATAACTATCCACAGGTATGTCAGAGATTTAAAGAGGTTCTACATCACGACCAATTTGTGGTGAGCGAAGAAAATTCAGCACGTCCTGATCGCGTCCGGTTCTCTTCAGTTTACCGATTACTTTCTATGCATAATTTAATAGATAGTGAAAGCAATCAGCAGTCAGTACTCCAGTTGGTTCGGTGGGGCCCAGCCACGGAACTCACTAATATAACCACTGTATCAGTCCGCAAAGAATCTGACTTTGAATTTTTGACTCCAATTCATGCTAACTTAACTTCAGGGCAAAGCCTTATAGTAATTTCTTGTTATCCTTCACCACCCGGACTTAACAACCTAGTATCTACATTGCGGAATCAATCTGTAAGAAATAAGATATATATGATAACAATTAAAAATACCAGGGATTCTGATATTGAGAAACAGCTTCGCCGTCTCCAGTTGGTAAATAATTGCGTGGTTGATGTAAGTAAAAACTTTTATCAATAATTAATTAAAGATTACATTATGTAACATAACTATTTAGATAATGGACTAAGAATATTTACCAACATCTAGACTAACATAATAAATAAATAAAATACAGACTATTTACATATCCCATACATGTAAATAGTCTGTGTTTTTATTTATTTTTCATTCATAAAATTTCTCCACATTATCGCCGACTAGTTGCGTTTCAAGAAGACTGGCAGTATTGCTACGTTGAATAGCAATGTCAATCCTCTGTGCAAAAAAAGAACCAGTCCTCTGGTCATGAGAAGCGTCGATCATTCGCTTAGCTAGTTCCTTATGAACAGAACGAGCACTCGGAGCCTATGACCCTAAAGTCTCGACCTGAACCTGCTTAAAAACATAATTAAACTAGATCATTGTATTTATAATAAAGCATTCGGTTGAACGTCTACACAAAATAGTTTTTGTTTGTTCAGGGTGAGTGGGGAGGTGAGGTCTACTTGCCAGTGACGGAGAGTACTAAGGCAAGTAAAAACGTAACATTGCAAAGTGTACAATTTGGCGACAACAAAACACTGAAGTGGGTACAGGCTTCCGAGTTGACTGAACCTGGTGTGACTGTCAATGTAAATATGTTTTAGTTTATTTTTATTAGTAATATATTTGAAATGTAAACTTCAAAAGTGTCTCACTATCTATAGTCTTAAATTTCAGTTTTCCATGTCATCGTTCAAATACTGACACCCCGAATAAACATTGGTTAGAACTGAGATTGAACTAGAGAACTAGATTTGATTAATGTAAGGTGTTTGTATGTCAAGTGAAATCAGTTTATTTTTATTAAACCTCAAAACTGTAGGTTATGTAGAAAGTTGTATGAAATAATGGTTTGTGACGTCATACCTCACGTTTTTATTAAAGTTAGATAGCAGCACTGATAATTAAGAAACAATGATATACGTTAAAATTGTGATGAATTTGTGGGAAGTACTAGTATCCTATTAGCCACCATTTGACGACTGTGCTGGTTGGGTGAGGCCTAAATTGTGACTATTTAATGAATGTATGTCTTAATTTAAACAATGAACTAATGAAATAATTCTTATGGCCTATCTATTTATTATGACTTAATTTATTTAATGAAATACAATTGCAGGCTATTTCATTGTGATACAAAATATTAATTTTTAAATTATGATTTTTTTGTTAAAATGTAACTGATGTAATGAATTATTATTATTATTTGTTGTCTATGGAACCAGTTTTCTGAAATAAATAAATAATAATTATTATTATGTAATGTAAAATTTCTTGAAGACTTAATAATAAAATTTTAGGAATTTATTTGTGTAGGATACCAGAAATAGAAGTTTTAATCTTTTTTATAAAATTTCAGTTGAAGTAATTCATGAAATTGACTTTATTAGAAGACTTTTAGATAGTCTGTTTGTTTAAATTATTTTCTAATGTTCCTCAATGATAGTTGAAACGATAGTTTTTCGTTCTTATAATAGACTGACACTTTTATTTTGTTTAACCATGACTACACATACTTTTAAAATACTATTATACTACTATTTTGATATACAATTAACTCGACAATACATATGTAGTTACATTTATTTCAGGTCCATTACGCTGGGATTAATACTAATGACATGAAAAATGCCTACAGCTCGTTCTACATACAAAATTTTAATAATAGCTACGGGATGGACTTTAGTGGGATCACTGAAAGGTAGTTAAAATATAAACTCCCTAAATATAAAATATCTTATGTTAAGGATATACAGCAATAGTGCCTGTTTCGGGGAAGCGTAACTCGTTGCGAGCCCTTCACCAAGGGATTTAGAGACTTGTCGCTTCCACCAAGCTCTACAACATTTATAAAGATCCTAAACTAGTCGGGTTTCCTCGAAAGAATTAAAACAACTGGATATATTATATAGCAATGGGCCACGGTAATAATTATTCTATGTTCTGTTTTATGATAGCGGTCAGCCGGTAATGGGTTTAGTTCGTAGTGGTGCGGCAAGCTCTGAGGTCCGTGCACAGCCGGAACTGCTGTGGCCAGTTCCGGCGCACTGGAGTCTTGAAGACGCCGCGACTGTACCGCTAGCGTACGTTCAAGCGTTCTACTGTCTCGTGAGTGCTATGTACCTAGTTTTGTGTACAAACTTCAACATACTAAAAACAACTAACTAATTACTTTTATTTTAACAGGGAATTAAGTTTGAACTACTACCAAGACAATCAGTCCTGGTACATGGAGGAGCAGGTGCCTTGGGGCAAGCGATAATATCCATTGCTTTAGCTCACGATTGTGAGGTATTCACAACAGTTAGTGACATACACAAGAAATATTTTTTACTAAAACTGTTTCCAGCTCTGAAAGGTATGTTTATTTCCCGATACTACACTTCAATGAATGGCATGTATTTGTCCAATTAAATATTCTCTCTTCTCTCTATCTCTCCTCCGTCTCTCTTTCACTTTGTTTTTCTTCCAACCCTCAGTTTTATTTGTTTCTTGATGCTCTACTCCACATATAAGCAACTTGTTTGCTAATTCCAATTTCATTTTGTATACTATTTTCTTAAGGAGCCTTCTGCAACCAAATCTCAAAAAATCAAAACTATTTGCATTTAATTTGTGTTTTGTTTACTGTCTTATCTTCTCTATATATTAAGACGTAAAGAGAATTCTTTGTTTTGCTTGAATTCGCTTTTTAGGATTCCGTTCCTCAAAAGAAAAAAAAGATTGACATTGGAGAAAATTAAGATAACAAGATTGGCTGACGCCTTTTTCTTGTCATCTCAATTTTCCCTCAATTTTCCCAATCGGACACCTGCTGCAATGTCAAATTAAGCTGTTCAATCATGGACTCTCGCAAAGACTTCTTGTGGATTTCTTGTGAACTTGCTCGCTGATCCCACTAATCCCACTAATATTATAAATGGTAAAGTTTGGATGGATGGATGTTTGTTACTCCTTCACGCAAAAACCACTGAACTGATTGCGATGAAACTTGCTATGTAAATAGCTGGAAACCTGACTTAACGTATAGGCTACTTTTTATCCCTAAATTTCCACGGGATCGGGACTTACGAGGGTAAAACCGTGGGGCGCTGCTAGTAATATTATAAATGTGAAAGTTTGAATGGATGGATGGATGTCTGTTACTCTTTCACGCAAAAATCACTAAACCGATTACGATGAAACTTGGTATGTAGATAGCTGGAGACCTGGATTATTGCATAAGCTACTTTTTGTCCCGATATTCTTACGGGATCGGGACTTGCGCGGGTGAAACCGAGTGGCGCTGCTAGTAGAACATATATCTTTCTACAGTTTCTACAATACAGTCATTAAGAGGTCATTAACATGGAGCACGAACAAGGTTGCAGAGAGAACAGATCCCTGAGGTACCCTGGAATTAATTGCCATTATGTCGGAAGAGCCGAGCTTAGATGGTAAGACAACTTGAATCGACGGTTCCGTTAGGAAATCAGATATCCAGTCGCAGAGTTCGGTTTTTATGCTATACGCTGCAAGCTTACTTAAAAGAGCCTCGTGCCCGACCCGGTCAAGGCCTTGTATATGTCTAAGGACACGGCTATTGCCTCCCCATGACCGTCTAAGGCCATCATCTTCGAAGACCATATTGGCTGTCACTGAGGAGCTCGTTGATTTCAAGATATGCCAGGAGACGGCTGTTCACACGCTCCATAATCTTGTATATTATGGACGTGATCGCAATGGGATGATATATGACTGGATCTGCACGGCTTCCCCTTTTGGGTACAGGTTGAACGTTAGCAATCTCCCAGGATCTAGGGACCTTGCCAGTTTCTATTGAGAGTCAATAGAGGTTTATCGGCACAGCAGACCACTGACAGGAGACACTGCGGGAATGCCATCTGGTCCGCTGGCCTTATTCACGTCTTGATGCAGCATACATTTACGTACCTCTTTTTGGCGGATTTGAACGGCCCGCATTTTGGGGTCGAACAGAGGTAACTGAGGTGGGCATTTACTTTTATTCTCTAGACCAGAATATTCTGTGAAGAGATTATTATAAAGGGTTTGCAGAGGTGGGAGCGTTGGGCGACAGAAGTTCAATTCAACCAACTTGGCAAGAAACCAGAAAGCTTTACTCCCTGAAGGATAGGAGGCTAACTTATGCCCAATACGACTAATATGGTCAAAACAAACTCTTCTGATCGCTTTTTTGCAGGACTTGGCTGCAACATTATAAACTTTCTGTCTGTCAAGACCCTTTTTCTCAGGAACCCGTAGACGCATCAAATTGAAATGGATACCAAATACTTATGTTTGCGGTCCCTTGAAGTTGTAAAAAAATCAAGTTTCTAAGTTCACGCAATCAAAAGATATGATCATTAAGCCTTATATTTGATTAAATTTGAACATTTCGCAGGTAACTCAAAACCTATAGGATACTTCCTAGTAATATAGAATCATGAAATTTGGTAAGAAGCAATGTCTGATAACACAAGTAAAGGAAAAAATCCAAAGTCGTTAATATGTTGTTATTCAATTTAATAATAATATATCTGTGTATTTGCCAAGACCCTTTGCCTCAGGAACACATGGAGGCATCAAATTAACATCAAATACAGTCCTTTGACATCCCTTGAAGCTGTAAAAAATTTAAGATTCTAAGTCAACGCAATCAAGAGATACGGCCATGAAGTCTTAGATTTTAACAAATTGTAACATTTCGCAGGTAAATCAAAAGTTTGTCTTTCGGAAAAGATGGGCAAAAAAATCTTAGAGAATTGATTCCCAAGATGTACTATCTACACATACAAGTTTGTTTGCTTACGGAACTCTTAATGCGCGAGTCAGACTCGAAATTGTTCGGTTTTGGATAATTTTGCGAAAGCAGGAACGTGAAATTTGAGAAACTTGAAATTTATAATATTTAATATATAAAATTAAAAAAAAACGATAAATTTAATAATAATGTGAAAACGGCTACATCAAGCTACACGTGTCCAGTATATATGTTGACCTGCCACGGTACGTTAGTCTGCACCATGACAGTTCAAGTTATACTGGTATATGAAAAAAATAGCACTTAATGAACTATGGTCGTAATTCAACCACCGAACCGCGATCTCTAGTAATAAGAGTGCAACGTCGCAGGTCGTGGGTTCGATACCCAATCAGGGCAAATACTTGTATTCATTATATAATTGTACTTGCATTGGTCTAAGTGTGCAAAATATGTATACTATTTACAAAAAAAAATGTTTATCAGTGTTACAACCCATAATAGTCGATTACTGTAACATGTGGCGTGCCCCAAGGGTCAATCCTTGGTTCTCGGCTCCCTTTTGTTTATTTTATTCATAAATGACATCAAAGACTGTTTGAGATATTCAATAGTTTTCTATGCGCAAATGACTCAAAAATATACAAAACAATCAAAAGTCCAAAAGTCCTGTCAAATCAAAACCATAATGATTGTGCCCTGATTCAAGAAGATTTGACTGAGCTTACTGTATCTTCAGATGTTTCTCAATTTCAGTCAACAAAAATAAAAACACTATTCTTAATAATTATAACTTAAATAACATTGGTTTATCCAAAGTTCTTGAGGTACTACTTGACAGCAAACTACATCTCGACCAGCACATAGACACCACAACAAAGAAAGTTGTAGTATGTTTGGATATGTTATGAGGTCCACGACTGATTAAATCGTCTATAACTTACATTCACTTTTACAAATGATTGATCAGATCTCAACTGGAGTTTTCTGTAGTAATATGGAATCCGTTTTATAAAAAGTACGTGAAAATTTAGGAGTCAGTTCAGCGCAAGTTCCTCAAATCGTTGCACTTAGATGTTTTGCACACATTCCTCACGTATAATGAATTACTTAACACCTACAACTTAATGAGCCCAAAGTCCAAATGAAGATGTTTGCAATTACAGAGATAACTACACTGATATAAGGGTCATCCATTAGTCACGTAATGTTTTTTAGCAACTTTTTAACCCCCCCCCCCCCCCTCCCTCCTAGTGAACCCTCACCATCCAAAATCACGTATTTATTACTTCAAAATATATTTAAACTTTCAAAATATTATCTTTAAATACAGATATAATAGCGCGTTCTATGAAAAAAGTTTTAGAATAATACTTTTATTATTATTATTTCAGCGGATCACATTGGAAATTCGCGAGACTACACATCCATAGATACGGTTCGGATGATCTCGAAAAGTAAATGTGATGTTATTATAAGCTGTGTCAAGGGAAATCTCAAAGATGTAAGATTTATTTCTAATAACAATATTTTTAGGATTTTTGTTGAAACTTTCAATACAGAGTTCAGGAAGGGGTACATTGCATCTCCTTATCGAACAAGCTTGGCCGCGATAAATATTTTGAATTTCGAACACTAGAAAGTATTTTATTTATTATTAGAAGGCATTTTTGACATCACGGTAAGTTCGAACGGTGTCGCTGTCAATATCTCGAAAACTTAAAAAAGGAGTCCTTTTTTTCTAAGTCATTTGGATGATTAATATTAAACAAGCAAGTACTAAATTCTAGCATATTAGGTTAATTTATACAATTTGAGTTATCATAGTCATGGTTTTTGACTTCCTCTGTAGCGCGGAGGTAGTGCATTTGACTGCAATGCCAATATTTGTATGCATAAATATATCTATTTGTATTGGTCTGGGTTTTTCTGTTTAATATGTATGTATGAAAAAAAAATGTTTCTAAATAAGTTTGTTTATTTCTTGTTTACAACCCATAGCACAAGCTACACTTAGTTTAGGCCTAGATAGCGTTGTGTAATGTCCAAGAATATTATTATTTACTAGTGACCTGTCCCAACTTCACACGGCCAGTAAAAATCCCCAAAAAAAAAAAGATCTGTTGGTCCGACCGCTACCAAACTCCATAGGATCACACGCGGGTCTAATCTTAAGATTGCCTGAAAATTTCACCAAAAATATACTGATTTTGCACGTACACGCATTGATTTAAATATATATATATATATATATATATTGATATTTTTTTTCTTTTTACAGATGGCATTAAAATGTACTGAATTTAGAGGTGTATTTCTTGACGTTTCTCAACTGCAAAACCAAGAATGTTATAATTTCGGAATGTTTAACTTAAATGGAGACATTGATTATTATCGCATTGACTTTTTTTCATTATTTGAAGCTGAAAATATAAAAAGTATTCATGTAAGTATAAGTCATAAACGATTCCAACCCGATTTAGGAGACTATTTACACTGTTTTTAATGACTGCCATCTGAATCCACAGATTTTCTGTATAAGATCACGTCTAAAGGTGCGTTAGTCAAAAATTTTTGCTACAAACATTGCTATAAAAATACCATCATCCTCCTCCGCGCCTTTGCCCGACTAAGTTGGGGATGGCTCTACCTTCTCTAACTATGAAAAGGCCGAACTTTGATATTTTACGTGACGCGACTGCTTTCAGACCTCCATAACCGAAGTACTAGGCAATATCCAAATTCTCTAGTTAGACCAGGTGTCGGGCTTTTTAGGGCTCCAACTACCCGTAAGTGGCAACCTGGTCGAAACGCCAGGCAATTCATAGGTATGTAATACCTTTTCGTGACCGCGTTAATTCCCGTATAAATACATAATTATATCATGGAACGCGAATGTTTAAAAGTTAGTACCCGTAACGAATGCCACAGATGTTCACATGGCAACGGCTTAAGCCGTCGGTTCCGGTTTAACGTGCTCTCTGAATCACGGAAGAGTCTTAATGTGTTAAGAATGGTCACCCATCCTAAGATTGACTTGGCTAGTCCTAATGGCACAAATATCAAAGTCATCAAGTTTTTTGATGGTCGATCCTTTCTGTTTTTGGTTGGAGTATAAATATTCCCGCTGTTTTCATACCTTCCTTAACAATTCAAAAAGCTTACCGGCTTGGAATTCCAATAGACACCGCTTAAAAACATTATAAATGATTGTACGGGCACCTAGTCGGATTGTTTTATTCAAGTACTGTTGTAAAATATAGAAATAAAAATGCTGTAATTCACGTAAACTACACTAAATAAATAAAAGACGCCAATTGTTGGCGGTTTGAGTTTGAGATTTGAGTTGCTAGATGTAGTATTTTTATAGTTCCCAAATATTTAATTTCTACTCTTTTATGTCGGAATGAAGCTGATCTTAAAATTAAGTATCTACTACTATTTGTATGGTCGTACAAATTATTATGATTTTCATTAATACTGATATTAGACAATAAAATTGTTAAATCACCAAGTGCTAAATAAATACAAGATCTCAAAAGATCTTAGCAGTCTTATATAAAAAAAAGAAAAAAAAAAGTTATCGTGGATAGTAGTGTATTTCCTGATCTAATGAAATCCAGTAAAATCGTTCAGTTGTTTAAATCTGGCAATACTTGGCCCCAACCAACCTTAGAACAATTTCTGTATGACTAGTATTGAGTCAAATTTTTGAAAAAATCGTTATGATCAATTGTTTCATTTCCTTAATTTGTTAGTCTGTTCTGTTAATCAGTTTCTTTCATTACCTTAATTTGTTACATAATCAGCAATTTGATTTTTTGATGCCATAGGCATCTTTTGAAGTTTATCCAAGGCTTTTGATTGTATTGTACATGAAACTCTGATCAGGAAATTATATCACTACGGTATCAATGACACGGCGCTGGATCTTTCTACTGCTTATCTGAGTAACAGGTTTTAGAAAGTCGATATTAATGGCAAACAATCTCCAGGGTCTGTGGTATAAATAGGAGTGCCACAGGGTTCTATATTGATGACTTACCTCATCTTGTTAAGAACAACTACGAGATGAATTTGACGACGTAAACGATGCTATTTCGAAACTAATTCGCTGGATTAACGTTAACCACTTAGTTCTTAATGGAGAAAACACTAAATGTGTCCGGTTCAATACTCCGAACGGTAAGCTTCAAAGCTTGCGCAAAAGAGTAACAAACATCCATCATATAGTCTAAGAGCCAGTGAATGCCAGACCACACATAATTTAGAAAAGCCCAAAATTTCCTATATATATATATATTATATATACGATTTTTTTATATAAATATAATCCAAAATTGATGTTACAGGCCATTCACAAAATGATAAGCGAAGGTATTGCCCGCGGGTATGTCCGTCCTCTGACACGCATAACGTACACTCCGCAAGAAGTACCGCGCGCTTTCCAGTTACTGGCCGTAAGCCAGCACCGCGGCCGAGTTCTACTGCGTATGAAAGAAAATAATATGCAAGCACAATTCAGGTAATATTAAATAATATCATGATCCATAGATTACATAAAATAATATAAATAAACCTAAGTTAACTATAATATAATTAATATAATATCATCTGTTTTCTCTCATCATATGTATGTATTAAATGGTAATAATGGCAAATAAAGATAATTATTTTTAAATACGTTACAGAAAGGTGTGATCATGTTGTCGAATAAATTTCAATTTCAATAATATCGTTTCTTTACTTTTTTATGGTTCTATCAATATTTGTTTCTCTTGTCTCTATCCTCTATCTTTCGAAATTTTATTTGTATCTATTACTTTTCTCATATTTTCAGCTCATATTGTCAACTACAAAATAAGGTATCCGTACTGAAAATTAAGAATGTTGTTTTTATTATTAGTGTTTTACGTTAAAGTAGGGACAAGGTAATAGGTCACTTTTGACAGATGTCAGTTTTATATTCATAGTGAGGTGACCTGCTTAAAAACATCGATTAAATGAATGAATCGAATGAATCGATACAGACTTGAAACATATGTGAATTTTAAAAATGATCATGCGAATCCCTGTCCCATTATTATTTTTTCTTTCATAAATTAAAGGAGCAAAATAAGACAAGTACCTACGTAATTTAACAAAAAAATTGCTTTTATTCACTTGAACTATCGGTACTGCTATCTTCATCACTGCTGTCAGCACTCAGAGATATTATTAATTCATTTTCAATAATATTGTCTATTCTCACATCTCGTTCAAAATCTTGTAAAATTATTTTCTTTGTCTTCTCCACGACTTTTCGCCAGTCTTCTGTAGTGACTTCTGCACATGCAGTTTGTAGCAGAGTCATCATTTTAGCAGTACTGAAGGGTGGTTCAGTATTGTTCCGCGCTGCATGACCCTTTATTTGTGCCCAAATAAGCTCGATGGCGTTATACTGGCAATGGTAGGGAGGCAATCGAATAACTTCGTGTCCATGCTCTAGGGCTAGTTCATCGATTACATAGCGGAGCTTGGACGGCTTAGTTGCTTTTACCAGATTTAACAACTCAACTTTTAATAAAGTTGGACTTGCCTCCACACCATTTCTTAC
Source organism: Euplagia quadripunctaria (assembly GCA_963859945.1). Classification (NCBI taxonomy): domain Eukaryota; kingdom Metazoa; phylum Arthropoda; class Insecta; order Lepidoptera; family Erebidae; genus Euplagia; species Euplagia quadripunctaria. The sequence continues at coordinate 21,079,946 of OY982577.1, read as the reverse complement.
CAGCCACGAGACAATTTCTTGCTTTTTATTTGCTTGAGTTGGTGGTTTATCAACTTGTACAGAATGATACGGAGCATTGTCCATTATAATTTTTGATGGGTTTTTTAAGCTGACTAGCAGCTTCTCAAACCACTTTTTAAAAACATCAAAGTTCATTTCCTCATGGTAATCTGTTGTAGTTTTAGAGGCGAATGCGAGGAGGCAGTCTGGAATAAAACCTTGAGAAGCTGATCCCGCGTGACATATAATAAGTCGGGCTCCTTTTCCCGATGGAACTTTTGAGGTGGAGGCCGCTGTATCATCGGTCCATGTCCGCGCAACCGTATGGTTCGCATTCAACCATGTTTCGTCAATAAACACGACATTGTCCCAATCCGTAATTTTATTTACCTGACGTAAGAATGTTATTCTCTTCAAAATAATATCGTAGCGTTCTAGCAGGATTTTCCGCTTGTCGGATTTTTTAAATCTAAAGCCAATCGATTTCAAAACCTTTGATAGAGACGATTTGCCTCCAAAAAATAAGCCTGCGCCTTTTAACGAACTCAATAGCTTTTCCCGTGTAGGATATTCTTTTCTCGAGTAATATCCATAAATGTGGTTGCGAATTGCAGCAGCATCAAAATTATCAACGTCAACAATTTTCTTCTCCCTCTTTCGTTTTTTCGGTGTACGTAAAGTATTATCTTCTGAGCCTGATGGTCCGTATTTCTCTTTCAAAATTTGAGTTACTGTCTTCTTCCCTATTCCCAATGCTTCGGCAACGCGTTCTCTCGGTGGTTTCAATGGTAAAAGAGGCCCATCGTTAACTGATTCACGTCCAAAATAATTGTACAATTTCAGCACTAGTTCGCGAGATTGACTGTTTAGAGTTTTCCCCCGTTTCGACATAGTAAGACTGTAATGTTTTTCTTGTTTAATAATCGTTAAGCAATAGGAGTCCAATTTATAGCCAGGTAAACGTAGTCAGTAAGGTCAGTTCAATGAAAAAGCCGGATCAGAAGAAAATAACAGAGAGCACACCAAAAACGCACAGTCACTTCGCACAACAACAAAAGACTGCGTCATCATCATGTTATGGCGACATGACATGCGTCATCGACAGGCACTGGTGTTGCCAGCAACATCCACCTAAATTGCACCCAACATCAATGACCTTTCTATTTAGTTATTTTTTTGTATTTTTATAGTTAGTTAAAAGAATAATAAATATGTATAATTAGGTTTTATTATAATCACAACGTGGTTATAAATTTATGGTGATTTTTCTTCACAAGTAATCATTGCATTCGATTCAACTTACAATCCTATCAGCTTTCGATTTTTAGAGTAACATCCCTAGTGTTTAAAAAGAAAAGGGTTGACTGACGCAACATTGTAACGACGTTCAGTTCTTTAGATCAGAAATTGTTTATTATGTTTAGAATGGTTTATTAGTGAAAGCAAATCGTAAAATTACTCGTATCGGTCATTATTACAATAAATATGTAAACGTAATTGAAAAAAGTTAAGCAATTGTGCAGTTCTTATTTTATGCCCGCCGTTACAAGGTTACGTTGTTGAATTTTGATGAAATGTCAAAAGTGACCTATTATCTTGTCCCTACTTTAGTTATTCAATGGGTCTACTACAGAGCTCTAAATATGTCCACTCCTTTTCAACACGTTATGCATGAATGTGTCGTATAAAAAGTAATATTCCTTTTTCAGGTTAAAATGTAATGCCGATCATTTTTATTTAATAGTATGTAATCAATCACCGTTTGGGCTACACTTAGCTGACAGGCTTGTTGCACGAGGTGTTAAACAACTATTTCTACATGTTCCCAAGCAATCAGCGTACCTACAACATAAAATTCGGTATTTCGATATTTTTTATATCTTACTCGTACCTTTATCTACTAATACCTAGTATACTTTAATACAACGATCTCTGGCTGGATATTATTTCATTAGAGAATGCAATGTCTACTAGAACTTGAGTGGCAGTTACGATTAAGTGATTGCGAGTTTTAAACTCACCCAGTGCATCATTGACTTAAACCATTCAGAAGCACTTTAAAACATTTGAGCCTTTGGAGTCGGTGCAAACGACATACGGTGTCTCGGATTTCAATTATATTACAGGAAAACGCTGTTTCTTCTACGAGCATGTGTTCATAGACTTTTCCAGGACACAGATAGATACAACAAACTCTGCTCCTGTTTCAAATTAACTCTAATTTCTAAAAGCTTTTATTTCTTATTATAGCTTGATATAGTAAATTGAATTAATTCAACTACTACAACAAAAAAAATATTGTTTATAAATACATCAAGGAGCTATGCTTAGTCAATTTTATTTTATACTCAAACTATTTTCTAGTCTTCTGTATGTAAGTACTGTCATAGTGTTTTGATCTGTTACCTTTTTGTATATTAATCAATGCATGTTTTTTAGATCTTGGCAAAGAAATCACGTGAATGTCGTTGTATCTTCGGAAAATGCAAATGGCCAAAAAAATATAGCTTCTTTATTAACTACTGTCACAAATTTGGGTCCTGTTGAAGGTGTTTTTGTGACATTAGGAGAAAAAGAAATTCAGACAAATTTGATAAGCAATTTAGATGTTGAAATAAAAAGATTATGTCCTGATGTACGGTATGTAATTTTTATTGCGCCTTGAATGAATAACATTTCATCTATCATTGCTAAGCTTAATAAAATTATATTTTGGTTCTTGTTTTAAGCTAAATACAAACATTTTACTTTACTTTTTAGATATTTTGCTGTGATAAATATTGGTGTAAATTCTATTGGAAAGAATGTACATTTTAATCGACTCTGTCATCTACAACCAGCGATAATGATAGAGTTGCCTGAACTGAAAGATGTAAGTTGGTGCAAATCCAATCCTTTATTTACTGTTTTTGTGTCATCCTCTTGTAGAGAAGTAAGGCTGTGCAAGACAGCAGGCTAATTAAATTAACCTATCGGTGCGTAATGTAACAGTGACCTGGTTTTGGCCTATGATTGATAAAAATTAGGTGTTCAAGAATTTAAACATATAGGGTAATATTTGCTAGATGATGATGATTCAATAGTTCCATAATACAAATGAATAACACAACGAATCTGTTGCTAATTGCTAAATATAGCTGGCTGTTAAATTAAAACTTGAACAGCGATGTCAATATCAAGATGAACCTGGATTACCCCGTAATATGGGCTGCGACACTGCGACTGCTTTTATTTAGTGTATACTAGCCTGTTGGTCTAGTCGTTAGTGATCCTAACTGCTGAGCTAAAGGTCGTGAACCAGGACAAATATTTGTGTGATGAGCATGATCATTTGTTCTGTGTCTGAGTGGAATTTATTTATAATATGTACTCGTATGTATTTAAGAATATTTAAGTATGTTTATCAGCAGACTCGTCACCATAGTATAGGCTCTGCCTAGTGTGGGATTAGACGGCCGTGTGTGAGATGTGTCAGATTATTATTATTATATATATATATATATAAATAGTCAATCCTTATACAAAAATATCAATCGTGCTATTTTGCTGACGATAAAAATAAAACATTAATTTTTAAAAACGATTTTAGAAATTGAAGAAACTTCAAAACAGTTATATAACTCACCGCAACACAATTGCACGCCACAACATTTTACTGTACAGTATAATTTATTTTGTAGGATTTCAACATAAGTTGGCATAGTGCGGTGGACGCTACGGAGCATGCCTTAGAGAGACGGCGCGGTGTATTCCTCGCACATATGGAGCACGAACCTAAACCCTCAATGTTGCAGCAAATTGCTACATTAACTGGTAAGTAAATATTAACACACAGGCAGGAAATGATGTAAATAAAAGAAAATATTTTATCACAAATCCGGGTAATAAACGTGTAGGATTATAGTTAAAAAAAAACCGGACAAGTGCTTCAGTTCAGTGCTACAGCGTCAGCTTCTTCGTCTTTTTACAGCTTCAAGGACCGCAGACATAAGTACCTATTTGCTTTTAATTTCAACTTGATGCGAACGGTTTCCTGAGAAAAAAGGTCTTGACAGACAGACAGACGGACAACAGAGTGATCCTATAAGGTTTCTTTTTCCTTTTGAGGAATGGAACCCTAAAAATGCTGTGGTGTAACCAGTCTTCCTTTCTACCTAACTTCTCAATTTCAATATTTAGGTGCAAATCATACTGTAAATCTTAGATCTTCACACAACCGGCTTCTCCTTTGTCCCACTCATCGCTCCGACTTCGTACATTCTACTTTCTTTGTTCAATCTGTCCTGTTATGGAACGCGCTCGAGATCAGAATGGCAAAACCTCGGCTTACTGTAGTGCATGAAGTAGGTTGTGACGTATAATGTTATAAAACGGAAGTTCATAAATTCCTAGCATTCCTTTAAGTGAATAATAATGTGATGCCATACATACGTAACATACTACGTATGATAACCTATATTTATTCCCATATAAGATCTTGTATTAGATAATCACCACTACTCCAAATACATGTTGCGGAGACATGCCTCATCAGATTCTTTTTAATCTTAGACTTTCTCCTATATATATTATATGTATATATTTATTTATATATTATGTAGTATACTATCATTATCACTTATTATAAATATGTACATGTGTATGTATTATATAAGCATGTAGATAGTAAAGTGCTGTGGATACTAAAATAATAATTTATCTGACTTAAAATAAATATCTCTTAATCTCTGTGCATCTACTTTGTTTTGTCTCTGCATCGTCCAAAGGTCGACTAGGAGAAAATGCCTACGGCATTAAATCCACCTTTGACACATTTTGTGCATAAAGCATAAATAAAATAAAAAATAACCAGGTGACCAGATACAGTCAGTTTTTATTAATTGCCAATCTCCTTGCGGCGGCCGTCTCATGTCTAGTCCGCTAAACAACGGTGCGGTCCTCTTCTGCTTGCCTGTACTTTTAAGTATCGGATCGTGGGCTGAGCTTAGTCCAGAAATTCGCTTCCGGTAATTGGTAACGGATAAAAACTTGCAGTTACCAGTCATCCCATAAAAATAAATAATATTTTTAGTATTTATTTATTTCAAAAATAGTGCACACATTAGAACATATTACAGATGTCATAATAAAGTACAAACAGTATTTTGTCGAACTCTGGTATGCAAGGTTAGATTTAACTTATGTTAGGTATTGGAACCCCACCTCGATGCGGCTACTAGCGTCTGGGCACGTCCTAGGGCTGGGGGACTTCAACGCAAATTCCGTTGCGCGGGGTTCCCCCAGGACGGACGCACGGGGTGATGCCGTAGAGGAGTGCCTAGTCAGCGATACTTTAGCCTATACTATTATTTTGGTTCGTTCAACTGCAACTCTAGCCTCTTAATCCAGTCACGAATTAGCTTTAACAGTAGACTTTGTAACTGATGTGCACCTTGAATGATTTCTAGGTATAATAGGTTCGAACCTTCAACGGTATCACTGAGTGATATTTTTTGTTTGTACGTTAGTTTTGGAGCATTTCAATAAAATGAAATTCAGGTGGCAACAGCTTGCATCATGCTTACCTTTTATGTAACACTAATACCATTGTACCTGAAGATCTGATTTTTAAAAAGAGTGGCCATGAGTTTCTTTGCCAGTATTCTTCTCATAAGGCTCTACGCATTTTGGAAACTGGAAGTTATGGATCAACACAAGCAGGCAGTAGATTTTGGTGTTTTCACCTAATTTACCTCGACAATCCAGTACATGCTGTGGCGTCTATTTGCGTCGATCTATGATTTTTAACAGTAGCTTCAATTTAACGTTCATAAATGTCACTTAGTGTCTTAATTGAATAAATGATTTTGAATTTTTTGAATTTTGAGTGGGCGGCATCGGTCGGCCTCTGTCTCCTAAACAGAGGCTCCGCCAACACGTGCGTGCGACAGCAGGGGGCGTCGATAGTGGACCTTTCGTTCGCTACCCCTGCTCTCGCCGCACGAGTAAGGAACTGGCGTGTCCTGGAAGAGGTTGAGGCGCTCTCGGATCACCTCTATATCCGATTCGAGCTCTCCTGGACCCAGAACCCCAGAAGGGGTCACACGGCGCGGCGTTCTTCTCGCTTCCCGCGGTGGGCTGTTACCAAGTTGGATAGGGACCTATTGGAGGAGGCAGCCATTATTTACTCTTGGCTGTCTCCGCGGCCTCTGACCGAGGAGGCAGACATGGGGGTGGGCCGCTTTCGCGAAGCGATTACGCAGATTTGCGATGCGGCCATGCCCCGCGTTCTAGGTTGTCGGCCTCCAAGGAAGGAGGTCTACTGGTGGGCCCAGGAGTAGGCAGACCTCCGCGTGGCCAGTAGAGACTCTCCAGCTAAGCTTCCTGCAGGAAGTAGTTAAGGGCCTTTTCGCGCAACGGGTAGAGCACGTACCCCCGTCGATGACCCCCTTGGTCAGAGATGACGGGGAGAAAGAGGAGGATGGTGTTCTGACCGTCACTGAGGCAGAGTTAGGGGCGGCTGTTCTATGGATCCGTTCCAAGAACACCGCCCCCAGACCAGACGGGATCCCTGCCCGAGTGTTGGCCCTTGCCCTCGACCACATGTCCAACCGCCTCAGAGAAGTGTTCGACGCTTGCTTGGCGTCCGGGCGCTTCCCTGACTGCTGGAAAAGCGGGAAGCTGGTCCTTTTAAGGAAGTCGGGACGGCCTACTGACTTGGTCGCGGCCTACAGGCCCATCGTGTTGCTGGATGAGGCGGGTAAATTGTTTGAGAGGGTCCTCTCTACTCGCATCGTCCGGCACCTGTGCGAAGTCGGTTTTCGAGCGAGGCGTTCGACGATCAGTGCTGTGTTGCGCCTGAGGGCCGTGACCGAAGAGGTAGTGAGCTGTGGCGGCGTGCTGTTGACGGTATCGTTGGACATCGCCAACGCGTTCAATGGTCTGCCATTCAGCTGTATCAGGGAAGTACTCCACTATCACGGAGTGCCAGGGTACCTGAGGCGGCTAGTGGCAGAATATTTAGAGGAGCGTACGACGGTACGCTCCTCGTACATGACGATGTACGAGGACCGAGATGGAGTTTTAAGTCGTCGGCCCATGTCGTGCGGTGTTTCGCATGGGTCTGTCTTTGGACCACTCCTGTGGAATATGGGGTACAACTGGGCCGTGTGGCAGAGTGGTGGTGGTAGGTTGTTAGTTAAATAAATGTACAAGCTCATTTAGCCATTCAAATAACGGCATGCAATTTTTTCCTTAATTGCTATTTATAAAATTATTAATTAACGATTACATTGCCTTACAATACTACACTATATTTCATTATTTATGATATTCCATATTAAATTAAATTAAATTTTGATTAAATTGATACTTTATAATAACTACATTTCATAAAATTAAAATTGCTCATTAACGTAAGTAATATAATAACTAAAATATCAATAAACCATGATAAATCGATCAACCAATTTAGGTGTTGCTCATTGCTCACGATATGTAAAAAACTCTTCTACAGAATAGAAACATACTTCCAGTAGCCAATAGCTTAGGTTCTGTACAAACTTAATCAATGGCAACTCCTTAAATCAGTTAGGAATTTTATTATAAATTTGAATGCACATTGAGTAACTGTTGTTTTTAAATTTTGTGGTTTTAGGTATTATATCAAGTACCGGCCGGTTCGACTTCCTCATTTCCTCTCTGCTATCTGCTGCTCTCTATTATCTTTCGCCTCTTTAAATAAGTTTGGGTGCTGTTTTACAAACTTTCCTACTTCAATAATATGTAAACAAGACAGTGGGAGTATTTGTAATAATTTAAAATAAGGACGGCAAGACACGTCGGGTGCAATGTCACATATGGACCTTATACAGCGTTTCTGAGCAACGAAAACTTTGTCTATATCTGTGGCATTACCCCAAGTTAGAAGTCCATATCTAAGTACCGATTCGGCATAAGCAAAATATGCTGTACAAGCTGTTTTTCTATTCGAAACCTTTGCCAGTTTATATAATACGAATGAAAACCCCTTAACTTTATTGCTTACTTTTATTATTTGTTCTTTCCAGTTAAATTTACTATTTTTAATTAAACCAAGAAATGTAACACTGCTCGGATTTAATAACGACTGACCCTCGTAATTTACATTTAATTGATTAGTTTTAGAATGATTAAAGTTAATATAATTTGTTTTTGATAGATTAATTTGTAAATTATTATTATTTAACCATTTTATTATAATTGCTAAAGTATTATTAATTTCTATTTCATACTCTGACAGTGTTATGTTATCTTTATTAGATGTCACTATGATAGAAATGTCATCAGCAAATAATATAGTTCTATGTTTAGTTACCTCAGTAGTACAAAAGGAATAATAACGAGCCCAATATGCTCTCTTGGGGCACCCCAAACCCATTTCTTTTAAAATCGGATCTAAACACTTGAATCGAGCTGTTTATGTCTATTTGCGTGACATAGATGTCACATTGGAGCCTATTTTCGAGGTACGTTTTAAACCAACTTAGAGCTGGCCCTCTAAGTCCATTGCGTTCCAAATTGGTCAAAAGCAAATTATGTGATACCAGATCAATTCCCTCTCGGGCTCGGCGTAATCTGTTACGCCGATGACACTTTGGTCACAGCCCGGGGGGTGAACTTTCAGGAGGCGGCGCGCTTGGCCACCAGGGGAGTCTCTCTGGTGGTCGGGCGCATCGAGGTACTGGGTTTGCAGGTGGCCCTGGATAAGCCGAAGGCCTTTTTATTTTATGGGCCCCGTCGTGGTCCAACCCCTGGCGCCTCTATCGAGATTAACTCGGTTCTCGTACCGGTTCAGGCCCACATAAAATATCTGGGCCTAATCCTCGACGGTAGGTGGCTCTTCGACGAGCATTTCCTGCAGCTTGCTCCAAAGCTGGTCGGCGCTGCGTCCGCCCTTGGGCGACTCTTACCCAATTTGGGCGGACCCAGCATCGCTACGAGACGGCTGTACACATGGGGTTGTCCGGCCAATGGCCCTGTACGGTGCACCGGTGTGGGCAGAAGCTCTGATCGCCCAAAATAGGGGCCTCTGGCGCCCTCAGAGGGTTATGGCGGTTAGAGCCATACGCGCCGCCTCCGTCGACACGGTGCCGTGTCGACGGAGGCGGCGTGCACATTGGCCGGGACTCCCCCGTGGGATTTGGAGGCGGAAGTGCTCACCGAAGTATATCGGCGAACGGCTGAGTTCCGGGCGGGAAGCGGCAATCGGCCCCCACCCAAAGAGGTACGCGAATGACGTGAGGCCGCTCGCCGAGCCACCATGGCTCGTTGGTCGTCCCGGCTGGAGGCTCCACGTGCTATCTTTGTCGCCGTGGATGCGCTCCAGCCGGTCATCGTCGAGTGGGCAGGGCGGCAGCACGAGACCCTTTCCTTCCGACTGACCCAGGTCCTTTCCGGGCACCGCTGCTTCGGGAAGTACCTGCACTCGGTCAATAGGAGGAAATTGAGTCCCGCCTGTCACTACTGACTGCAGTGAGGACTCGGCTCAGCACATGCTGGTAGTTTGCTCCGCCTGGGCGACGCAGTGTCAGGCCCTCACTGCAGTCATCGGAGGGGATCTCTCGCTACCGGCCGTCATACGCTTTATGGCCGGTAGCGACAGGAATTTTACCGCGGTCGCGACCTTCTGGCATATGAGGACGTCATCTCGCAGAAGGAGGCGGCGGAACGGGTCCGGGAGGACGATCTCTACTCGGACTTAATTGGCCGGCGGCGAACCTCATGTCGCCCTGAGTGTGGCCGCGGGTGGATGGGACGGGTTTTCCCCTTCACCCGCTGCAGTGACCCCCGGCGAGGAGGTGGCGTCCGCGTGTGCCTGGACGTTGCCTAATTGAGAGATTGTTACCCGGAGGTGGTGCCTGCGCTTAGCGGGTAGGCGCTGGGGGGGGTCCGGATGTCTTAATAAAAGCTGTTACCGGATCCCTCCTATTTAAGGCGCAGTACGGCACACCGTGAAGTTTTAGTCGGTACGATTCCGACACACCGCCCCACTGAAAACGCCGGTGGGGTGACGGCCCGAGGGGGTTTCCACACGTACAAAAAAAAAGGTATTGGAACCCCAGATATAAAAAACAAACATAAGAGCTGGAAAATAAGAAACAGCTCACATTACATTTCTATTAAGTACATGAAATAGCCTGTGAATCCAATACAATTCCATGCCAAGCATTTTTATCCTACATATAATTCACTACTGAGTAATAATAGCCCTTAAGGCATAGCTGTCGTTTTGCTGTGTCTTAAACTTGTTTAGACTCAACATTTGAATACTATCTGGGATTTTATTGTAATATCGCACACATTGACCTTGAAACGACTTGTTAATTTTTTGGAGCCTAGAGGCAGGTACAACAAGTTTATGTCTATTACGCGTGTTAAAAGAGTGTATATCGCTTTTTTTACAGAAGTGATCTTTATTTTTATGAAGGTAAATTAGATTTTCATAAATATTTTGGCACGCTACCGTCATTATCTTAATTTCTTTAAATTTCTGCCTCAGTGAATCACGATTGCCTAAGTTATAAATTGCTCGAATAGCCCTCTTCTGCAACACGAAGATAGATTGATCGGGGTTTACCTTAGCCGCTTGTATAAAAAAAGGCTGTAATAAACAGACAGGTTCCTGTATCACCACCAAAAAAAAGATATGAAGTCTCGCAACAAACAAATAAGGTTCAATATAGATCAGACTTTTAATATGGTATTAAGTAATAAATTTAGAAATATATAAGTATGTTTATCAGCAATCTGATTTCCATAGTACAGGCTCTGCCTAATTTGGGATCAGACGGCCGTGTGTGAGATGTCTAAAGTTATTATTATTATTAATTTAGCTAGAAGCGAATTAGCGTATAGCCATGTGATATGACATAGTCGCATGTGACACTATGAGTAAGAGACTATTATACATTGGTTGCCATCGCTCGGTACTTCTGGCGACGCACAGTGTCCGATTTGACCAAACTAGGTGGACAAAACTCTATCACCTTTTAAATGGTGTTATAAATCACAATTACTGATATATTTGATATGATATAGTAAATAAAAAAACAATTAATACAATTATGGTTAGGTTTTAATCTTTTAACAAAAAAAAAAATCTCTATCATGTCTAGACACATGTTTTCGAGGAAGTTTTCGTAATAAAGATATGTAGGGGTCCGAGGATACTAATAAGTATTAAATAGATCATAATTAGTTCTGTGTCTTGCTGTTTTCATAGAATGCCCCAATATGACTTTTTTGATTTCTTTATTTTTTGCTTACTTATGAATTTGATTATCCTACAGAGTCTTGGTGATGATGGCCCAGGATTTTCCCATATTATTTTTTGATGATTGTTCACAAGTTTTATTGGAACTAATGAAATGACAAACATATATTCATCTATACTATCTGGGTTTTCAAACGGTTGCTTATACAAGCTATGGCCCGAAGAACCATTACAGCCCCATTTTTATATTAAAGTGTAATTCACCACACTTGTATCCAACCTGTCTCCAAGGATATTTATACATATTCTCTGTGCAGTATGACTAAAAAGAGCATCTAATCTTACTTCGGCCGATATATCTGTGACTATAATATTTTTTACTGGAGTATAGCACTGCCCCTTCACTCGTGCTACGTAATCAGAGCATGGGTATAGATTAAAACCCCTTTCTTTTGCCTCTTGTTGATTTTATAAGTCTGGACAGTAAAATTATGAGCTACAAAGAAGGCTAAAACTTCTTCAGGTGTATATGGCCTTTGTTTAGTTTGAATATCCAAAATGTTTCGAGCTTTCTTATATGTGGTAGCACGTTTTAGTGACGCTGTGGATAATTCTTGCATCAATCAATTGTGCAGCGTAGGTTATCTGGTCTTTACTGTAGTCGTCCAGTAAATATTTAATTTTCCTCTTCTTCGATTTTTGTGAACTTTCCGAAAAAACTATCTGCGGTCTGCCACAACTAGTACTTGGTTCTTGAGGATTATCTGCTACTACTAGCATGCTGAAGGTTAAATCTTCGTTCAGTCACTCTTCATAATATCGTAAAAACAATTGCATCTCTTGTTTTTGACTAACAATCAAGTCACCAAGACTCGTCTTCACGAAGTCGATAACTTGATTTAATCTTCATTTGGCCGGAACAGAACGCCAAAAATCAAATATTGACTTTCGCTGCACTTGGGCACCTATGAATAAAAAAACATATACATTTAAAATCGCAAGAAACAGTTATTATGCTATGAAACTATATTACTTGACTACACTTGACAACATGGTTGATCTTTAAATGAATATTAGTTATAACAAAAAATAAATCTTTTTAATGTTCTATTTTCAAATGAGTGTTACATATTTGAAAACTTATATTTGGCTTTATTTTATTAAGTGAATAAACATATAATTACTTCTAATTGAAGACTCCATCACAAAAACACAATTAAAATCGCACAGAACACCAAGAGACATGTACACACGATAGCGTTAACAGTCACTCTGAGTGGTCTACCTGAGTCGGGTTCAGGTAGTTACGTTCATTGTTCTAAAAAGATCTGTGTCGCTTTGGGATTTTGCTTTCTGTTATCAGTTAAAGTATGTATTCGAAAGTACAATGAGGGTGCTAAAACGTAATTTTAATAATTTCGTTTAAATACCTATTGTCCACCTAGTTTAGTCAAATCGTACACTGTGCGACGACACTTTGGTTATCACTAGTCCGCCCACAGTGTACTGCGCAATGTTTGAGTCTCAACTCAACGACGAAAGGTTAAAGTTACCCACGCGCTCACAGATACAATAGTGGTTTTCAGCGAGTGAATAAAAATACTCTGCAAAAAGCACACTTAGATAATTGTCGTGGCACCCTTCACCTGTTCACCGAGTATAAGAAGGCGCATGCGTATAATTTTCGTTCGCGTTTTTCAAACAAAGAGTTAATTTTTTTGATAGCGGACATCGCATGTCGCCTCTCCGGGTGAGAGGTCAGATGTCAGCGACACCATGTGCCTTAAGTTGGTTCGGTTTCGACATAATCGTTACTACCCAGAGTTTTCCACACTTGAACAAAATGTATATTAACCAAACCCTTGGATTTGTACTGCAAAATATAGACACCGTTTGTCCACAGGATTAAGTATACCAGAAAATGCTTCAAGAAGCTTAACTTTAGGAAAATTGGGAATTCAAAAGCATAAATTGAAGTCACTTTGCTCTTTCTTACAACTTCACTACAACCTTGCGTTTGAAGAAGAACAAGTGCCATCGTTGACTATAAATACGTAAGTCGAACCCCTTTACTCGTTGTTGTCTTTGTGGCTCCTATTTCTTCTAACCGTATTCTTTATCTCCATCAACCCATTTGACCCTACTGACCATCAGAATGAAAAATCACTTCATCAGTAATACTGTCTAACAGCGATCTGCCTTTACCCTTTTTTTATCGCTGCTTTTATAGCTTTTTTTATAATTTTTTTAGTTCAATAAAATATAGTTTAGATAACTATAAATACACGCTTTAATAGCGAACCAAATTAAAAAGTAGAATTGTACTACTCACCTCCTGGCTCCGAACAAGTGTTAATAGTGGTATTAAGTATTACTAGTGTACCCACTTGTTATGTATTTACAGTGCTAGTATAATAAAAACTACTATTTCGATATTTTGTGTTCATGTTTTAAGACATTCACAATACACATTAGACAGTTACATTATCGTTATTTTATTTTAATTTCCAGAATCAAGAAGGCAGGAAAGCAAATAACAGATAGTACTTTTGATGATAAAAAAGGTTTATCTACATTCTTTAGCTACATCGATTCAGACGAGCTCCTTGCTACTAACGAATCGGTATTCTTATCTACACTGGCAACAAATCCGTCTGCGGTATGTTTTAACCTCGTGAAATTACATATCATTCTTTACATTTCATGTAGTTGGGTATCAACTTCTTATATTAATGTTAGAGAGCTCCGACTTCCCGGCGACAGCCAATTCGAGTTACAGATATGCGATCCTCACCTGCCCGAGCTATTGCTTACACTCCTCAATCCATCCGTATAAACAAAATCCCATTCCTTCCCTTCTTGTTTACCTTCCCCTTTCAATATACTCCCAAATATCCCATCTTTAACTCCCTAAATGCCCGATTGACGACAGCCATAAATATATCATCATCATCTTCTTACTTTTTCCCCAAATTTAGTTGTAGTCGGTGCACTGTGTTCTCTTCTTCCACTCTACTTCATCATTCGCCATTTCACTGCTTAGTGCCTTTATAGCCATATCATCTGACACGCAATCTAGCTATCTTTTCTTTGGTCATCCTCTGCTCTTGTATCCGTCAACTTCCATATATAAAACTGTCTTCATCACAATTTTCTTAACTCTCCGCATCACACGATACATACCACGATAATCTGATGCTTCTCAAATTTTCATCTATTGGCGCTACTTTCAGGCTCCCTGTAATGTATTCATTCTTCACTTTGTCCGCCCTAGTCACACCTCACATCATTCCAACATTTACATTTCAGCTACATGCTCAGGCCTCTAGCATCCGTTTTCTTGGTGGGCCATTTTTCAGATCCATACAGGACGGCAAGTGTGATGATCGCCATAATCCAAAATCTCTCCTTTCAGTTTAAGGTGTAAGTGTTAAGGTTAAGTGTGCTTTTCAGAGAGACTACGAGTTCGAATCTGATCAAATTAACTTATTTATAATCCCGGGCATGGAAGGTCTTCATGAACGGTTCCGCGTTCTCTGTACGCGGCTTAAACTATCAGCGGTTGTGCTGCAGCCTGGACTTGATCATCCACACGAGACTGTGAGGGAAACTGCTGAGAGATTTGTTGAGGTAATATTTGTTTTAGAGAGGTTTTAGGGAGTTACGTGTTCGACTCCCGCTCAGTACAAATATTTGTGTACATGTCTATTTGTATGGTCTGGTGTTCTAAACCTCACATTACGAGCTAGGCTTGGTTTGGGTCTGTATAGCGTTGTGCAATATTTAGGTACAATAATATGATTTATTTATTATTTTAGCAAAACTGCCTTAATTCCTGAAACCTTTATAGCTAATTCATTATTAAAAAAAGATCTTAACTACTTTGACAGTGAAAACTTCTTTAGGCACGTCGTTCACTTTTGGGATGGGGAAAAAGCACTGAACTCGCGCGACCGTCACACTCAGACACATATATACAGATGTGTGTCTATGACACGTCGTTGTGCACTTGTGGAATGGGGAAAAACCACTGAACTCGCGTGACCGTCACGCTCAGGTCTACCTATACAGATGTGTGTATAATTATAACACACGCCTCACTCACTCGTGGTGTCTAGATATAGAGGTTCAGTGTAATAATATATATAACACACGTTTCTTTTAATACATTGGTGTTATAATTTTCGATTGTTAATTTAAAAACGGTACTTAATTTGGATATCTATATAGTTATTGTGCCTCCTCCGCACCTTTTCCCAACTAAGTTGGGGTCGGCTTTCAGTCTAACTACGATACGGCCGAACTTCGATATTTTATGTGAAGCGATTGCCATCAGATCTCCAGAACCCAAGTACTAGGCGATATTGAAGTCTGCAGTTAGACCAGGTTGTAGGACTTTTTAGGGATCTAACTACCCGTAACAAATGCCACAGATATTCGTATGGCATGGCTATGTGCTAACCTACTCGGTTACCACTTAGCCAGGGGCCCATCTAATTACGAATACGATACCAAAGAATCTTTGTGGTACACTGAAATACTGTCCACACTAACAAATCCTCATGTCCGTCCTGCCATGCGTCGCCGCCGGCTGCTTGACCGCGTCTCTCATTTAACTTTCGACTATTAAAATATGTGTATTTTATTATAATATAGCACAAACAAGTTAATTTGTTTGTCTATCAAATGAACACTCTTCTGATTAGCAACTCACAATTATTAAAATTATTATAAACAAGGTATTTTAATTAGGTACCCAATTTTTAGGTACTCTATTACATAATTATTAATATTATAATAGAAATGAATAAGTTTTTGCGCACGGGAATCTTTATATTTAGAAGAAGCGCAAATTTAAAAATTATGCTAAATCAGCTACAAAAATCTACAGGGGTCCAGTATATATGTTGAGATGTCACGGTATGGAAAGTCTATACAATGACAGTTCAAGATGTACTGGATATTGATATAGAACCAAACATTTAAAGTTAATTAATTATGGTCGAAATTCGACCACCAGGCGATTTTTAATACTAATAATAATGTAAAATAACAAATAGAATCCGAAAAATGAGCTAAAAATGACTGTACCTTAATGTGGCGTAACACAAAGGCATCGCGAGGTTTGCGCGTTGGCCGCCGGGCGCCCGGCCACATTTTTATATGATTTGGGAAATCAAATTACGATTTATTCAAGCGTGCAAACATTAAATTACCTATCAGAACATATTTGTATATGAGTTATCATATCAGTTGGGTATTTTTAGTTACTTTTCATCAAATTTATACTTTTAATAAAACTGTAACAAGTACAATTCTGTACATTGAATATAAATAGTTTTTTTTTTCTATAATCGATACTAAAGAAAAAACTATATTAAGTATTTCTCATTTTTGTCTGTCTGTATCTTGGCCGCATATTACGCTGAAACTACTGAACGGATTGAAGTAAATTTTGCCATGTTTTGAGTTAATACTACGTGGTATTTACTTTTGTCCCAAAATTCAGGACTGTTTCCTTGAGATGAAAGTCGAAATGTGTACCAAGTTGTAATTGTAAGTAAGTAGTACGTAGTCCGATTACAATCCAAACCATTTATTTATTTAAAAAAAGATTCTCGGTCTTCTCACAAGGTCTTCTCAAACTTGTTTAGTCGTTGAGAAAATGGAATTGACTCGAGAAAATTCAAGGGCGATGATATATTATGACTTTCGAAGCGGTTTAACACAAAAATAGTGTGTTGACCGAATGCTTTCTGCATTTGGTGATGAAGCCCCATCCAAAACCACAATTTATTGCTGAATTTCAACGTGGACGTGTCAAGCTCAGTGATGATCCCCGTCAAGGTCGTCCAAAAACTGCAGTCACCCTAGAAAACGTTGATGCTGTGCGGAAGCTGATTGAGGAAGATCGACATGTGACATACCGCGAAATTCAGGAAAATTTAGACATTGGCATGAGTCAAATACAAATAATCTTGCATGAACAATTAGGTGTAAAAAAGTTGTTTTCCCGATGGATAAAGCAGCTCGCGTTACTTGATGCGTCAGAACTCTCGAAAGATTCCACGCAGGATCCTCAAATGCTGTATACAACATTGTATCAGGTGACGAATCCTGGATATACGCGTACGAAGCCGAAACAAAAAACCAGTCACGAGTTTGGGTGTTCGAAAATGAGTTAAAGCCAACTAAAATTGTTCGTTCACGGAGTGTTGCAAAAAAAATGGTGGCCACGTTTGTCTCCAAAACCGGCCATGTTGCGACTATTCCTCTTGAGGGACAAAGAACGGTTAATGCAGAATGGTATGCCAGCATTTGTTTGCCACAGGTCGTTTCCGAACTCCGTAAAGAGAACTGCAACCGCCGCATCATCCTCCATCACGACAATGCGAGTTCTCACACCGCGCACAGAACAAAAGAGTTTTTAGAGCACAAAAACATAGAATTATTAGACCATCCGCCGTACAGTCCCGACCGAAGCCCTAATGATTTCTATACTTTCCCTAAAATAAAGAATAAATTGCGTGGTCAGAGATTTTCATCACCTGAAGAAGCTGTGGACGCCTACAAAACGGCCATTTTGGAGACCCCAACTTCTGAATGGAATGGTTGCTTCAATGATTGGTTCCATCGTATGGAAAATGTGTCAAATTTCGCGGAGAATACTTCGAAAAGCAATAAATACATTTTTAAATAGTAATGTTGTGTCACTTCCTTGATTCCCGAAATTTTCAGTGTAGCCCACGTACAATTAATATTTTGCAAGTTTCCGGATAAAAATATATTTATAATTATGTATTTATACTTATACGGGAATTTACGCGATCACGAAAAGGTATTACATACCTCTGAATTGCCTGACGTTTCACCCAGGTTGCACTGGCCGTGGTCACAGGCTGACTGGCTCAGCGGTGCACGCCCTCCGTCGTCGAGATCGTGAGGTAGAAGGTTCCTCATCCACCCGCACATTTTCGATATTTTTAATATTTTGATTTCGCCATGTACCTTCACATACTATACTAACAGTGTCCCTATTCTCTAAGCAAACCGATGTGCCCCTATTCTGGTGTTCACCCGACTGCTCATAACATAACAGTAGCATAACAAAAAACATGCCACCTCGCTTTTATGCGCAGTTGGGTTAATTGGCAGTTTAAAAGTTAGTATAAAAATATATTTATATGTACGAGCTTTATATATATTTTACAGGTTTTGATAAAAAGGATTGGCATTCAAGGCACATTTTATTTAATGGGCTATGAAACTGGCGTTTTTGTGGCGCTGGAAATCGCTGCTATTCTAGAAGATCGAGGTAAGATTTACTTTTTATTGTTGATTTGACTGTCACTAGGAGTACCTACTAATAATATGGCTAACAACAATTTGGCATCTACTAATATCCCCTGATGTATATAATTTATTAAATATTAAGTAATTTCTTTCTTACCAAACTAAAGAGCGATCCATCTGATTTTTACCAACAGAATAGGTGTACAAGTAAATCTATTAGGACAAGCCATTTTAGACGTCAATTTCAAGATGTCAATCTACCATGACACACAAAAGTACTTATTACATTTAAAAAATGCTATTTGAGCTCAAATGTTTATTCCTTTCCTAACAATTATTACCTTAACTTGTAACACGTAGCAATTACTTTTTAGGTTTAACTGGTAAAGTATTCTGTGTTGGTTGTGCACCGAATGAATTCAAAAATGAGCTGACAGAACAACTGAAAGCATTTGAAGATGAGAAGCAATTGGAAGATGGAGTATTGCGTCACATGTACACGCTAATGACTGGGGATGATAGTAAGATGATAGACCACGAGCTACGAGACTTACAAACGTTTTCACAGAAATTAGAAGTATGTGTGCGCACTCTTCTTGGTAGAGTTCCACATTCGATTCAATATGTGCGTGCGCTACTAAAAAGCGCGCTGGCTCGCATTAAAATAGCGAGGAGTTACAGCATGTCCGCGCGCTCGCTGCGCTCTCAGGTAGTGCTGCTACGCGCCGCTAGAGGGCGCCCAACACTACAATACACCACTCTACAGCATCTGTCACAACAACCGGTCGTTGTCCACGAACTAGATTCAACGCTTGGCAAAATTGCGACAGACTTGCGATGCACCGCAATTATCAACGAATACTTAGACCCCGCCATTTTAGAAAAGTTTGCCGCAAAAAATCTTTGCAATACATACCTTGTAAGTGCACGCTCTCAAATAGATTTTTAATAATTTGAATTAATAATGTACATAAATCGTTAATTAAAAAATCTTTTGGTTTATTTATTAATAAATAGGTGTTGCCCGCGACTTTGTTCGCTTGGAAATTTTGGTGAAATCTCTCCAAACTAATTAAGTTTCCGTTCCTTCTAAAACCTTCTAAAAAGTATTAGAAAACATAAAAAAGCTGAATGTAATCGGTTAAGCCGTTCTCAAGTTATGGTGTGACCAAGGGAAATAGGGATTCATTTTTATATGTTTAGATAATATATAAAAGAATAATAAGTGTTTTATTAGATGCAAAGAATATAACAAAAAGCTTCTAGTTAAGTACTTCGGTGTCGTATTATTTAAATTTTCTCAAATTAACCTATTTTATAAAAGTTACTAAACAAATATAGTTGCCCTAATATATTTTATTAAATATATTAGGGCAACTATATTTGTTTAGTAACTTTTATAAAATAGGTTAATTTGAGAAAATTCATAAAGCATGTCTTCTTTTAATATTTCTAAATGTACATATAATTTGGATAAAGCTTTCAATTTCAATTTTCTATAACAAATAAATATGATTTTTGAATGTTTTTAATATATCATTATATTCCCATATATAGCGCATAATAGCGTGGCTTATCAAAAAAAATATTTTCATGATCATCTTAATCTCAAATAAATTTTGTTCTAATAAAATCATCACCGTGTTTTATTCTTCCAAAATACCTATTTATGTTTTAATGGAATGATGACATAAAATGTTCTAGATCGCTAATTTTCTATTTTTTTTTATGGTATAGTGGGCAAACGAGCAGACGGGTCACCTGATGGTAAATGACTACCGCCGCCCATGGGCACCTGTAACTCAAGAGTCACAGGTGCGTTGCCGTCCTTTAAGGTGGGAGTAGGGGAAGAGGGGGAGAGGGGGAAGAGAGAGGAGAGGGAGGGGAAGGACAGGAATAGGGGAGAGGGAAGGGTTAGGGCCTCCGGTAACCTCACTCACGCGGCAAAAAGCAATGCCGGTTTTCTGTGAGGTTGTGATATCGAGCGGACTCGAGCCGGCCTATACGTGCCGAAGCATGGCTCTCCCACGTTCCCAATAAATTATAGTTTACAAAAACTAACAAAACACACTTTAATAGCGAACCAAAGTAAAAAAGGTTCTATTATCCACATCCTGGCTCCATCATCAAACTATCGTTGCCAAGCTTAATCCGTTGGACTCTGCAAACCAGATCACATGAGCACAAACTAGAGGGTTTTACTAGTAGCCACTGAAGAGTTCCACTAACCACCTCCTGGCCGCATCCTCAATGTTATTCTATCTAACAGTTTCAATAACGTGTGGCGACAACTGAAATATCGTTTGCAAGTGTTCCAAACAGAGGCCGAAACTCGCACATACCCGTGACCACGATCGGTGCAATTCGATCGAAACGTCGGGTAAACAAAAAAAGTATTGTACCTTCTAATTATTACCCTATTAATTATAATGTATGACATAAACAAAGGAAGAAAGATTTATTTGGCACACAGCCACTCATTGGCCACAATTTCGGCACAAAGAACTGTGTTATCATGTCGCGATATCGAGCACCAGAAACAGTCACTGCTTGACCAGCCGCATTTTCAAAAAAGTACGGTCCAATGATGCCTCCAGCCCAAAATCCATACCAAACAGTGACGCGTTGTGGATGCATTGGCTTTTCCACAAATCACATGTGGATTCTCCAAACCCCAAAAGCGACAATTTTTTCGATTAACAAAGCCATCAAGATGCGACCAATGTGGGAGAGCCATGCTTCGGCACGTATGGGCAGGCTTGACTCCGCTCGTTATATGTACCACGGCCTCACAGAAAACCGGCTGTGAAGCAATGCTTGCATTGCATTTCGCCGCGTGAGTGAGGTTACCGGAGGCCCTAACCCTTCCCTCTCCCTTATTCCCATCCTTCCCCTCTCCCCCCTCTCCCCCCTCTCCCCCCTCTTCCCACTCTTCCCCCCCTCTTCCCACTCTTCCCCCCTTCCCCTTCTTCTCCTACTCCCACCTTAAAGGGCGGCAACGCACTTGTGACTCTCGAGTTCCAGGTCCATGGGCAGTCATTTACCATCAGGTGACCCGTCTGCTCGTTTGCCCCCTATACAAATTGAAAATGTATTCAAAATGTGCCCGAGTGCAATATAGTCACGTGCACCCTGATCGAAAATGTATGGAAAATGTGTACGAGTGTAATATATTTAAAAAACAATATTTTTATGACGAGATCGAAAATTCTTAAGACGGAGGTGAGTTTCTTATATTTACATGTACAGCGTCAGAGAGACGTGGAGAGGGAGGGAGGGAGTGAGAGAGAGATGGAGGGAGGGAGGGAGTGAGAGAGAAATGGAGGTAGGGAGGGAATCTAGAAAGGGAGAGTGGGAAAGGGGGACGGAGGGAGGGAGAGTGGAGAGAGTGGAGAGAGTGGGGAGAGTGGTGAGTGAGTGAGTGAGTGAGTGAGTAGGAGAGTAATGTGACTTTTTAAGTTCATCGTATCGTTTAAGTTTGCACTTCTGTCGGCAGTCCCATGACTGCCTCTTTTTTTATAACAATTTGGTTGCGAGTCTCTGGGTTTTTATTTAAAAATTCTGAGCATTTGAAGAGCGGGATATGATTGACAAATTGAACAACTATTATTTCGTGCATTATTTAAGAAATCTATTTGTTTTGAGTGAGGTGTTAGCGAGTGTGAATGCTTATTATTTGAATTATTTTGCGCGGTATATATTACTGAGTGTTTATCGGATGTTTGCTTGAGTGAGCGGTATGAGTTTTATAAGCTTTAGCGGAGTTAGGTTGTTTATTATATGAGTAGGAATGGGTGCATAAGGTGTGAATCTTATCTTGTTCTTTTATGAACTGTGTGAGATTTTCGAAAGTAGGAATCTTGACATGTCTATAAGACTGTTCAAATAGCGTAAGAGTGTCCCTGTCGAGTTTAGAGAGTGCGATATGCGTTATAATAAAACCAGCGAGATCATCAATCTGTAAGCGTCTCAATGCAGCTTCGGCAGAGCAAAACTGTTCAATAAAAGCGTCTAAGGAAATTAATTTAATATTTAACATCTGTGCTAAATACATTGAGGCTTGAACCCTAATATCTTGATATTTTTCAATTAGCGAATTCCAAATAATGTTATAATTCTCACTAGTAGGTGGAATGCTAGAACAAACCAATAAAGCCTTGCCTGAGAGTTTACCTACTAGATATTGAACCTTTTCGGCTCCGGTGAGTTGGGGATTTTCATGAATGAGACTTTTGAAATTTTGATAAAACACTGCACAATTGTTAGGGTTTCCATTAAAGCAAGCTAATTCGAGTGGTGGTAATTTTAGAGTAATGTTTGGTTTCTGCTCCCGTTTGTCGGGCCGTAGAAGAGATTTTTCAACTACTCTAATAATACAATACAAATCATCAAATGAGTTTATATCCAAGTAGGTAGGTTTGACCTCCTTATCTTGTTCTATAAATAATAAATTTAAATTATCTACCGTTTCTAAAAATTCGGTTCTAGTATTTTCCAATGACAATAGACGCGATAAGAATTTAGTTTGCGAAATAGGATTGGAAAACTGTAAGCTGAGATCGTAAAGTTCTTGTATTCTTTGAAATAAGGCTTCTTTTTTGGATTGCAATAAAGTAATTTTACGTTGTAATTGAGCAGCCATATTGGACGCGAGCGACGTGCGACTTGATGCGTGTGTGCGAGAATCGCGGTTAAACTATCAACTATTTTGAGGATATTTAATAATATTACATTTATTTTATATGCGAGAATGTTACTAATAATAATAGAATACATAAATAAGGGGCGTGATTGCGAAAATATGCAGTGCGGAGAAACAAATATGGCGGGCGTGTCATACAATTTGCACATTGTAAGATAAATATGCGTTGAGTGTAATTCTGTGGGAATATGAGAGGATGCGAATCGAAAGGACCAGAGCTTGGTGGTGACTTACTTGTTTGCTCAAAGGGGCGGGAAGGTTCTAGCTGCTAGGTATGTAGGAAGGGCACACGTGGCTTCGAAACCTCCAACAAATTCCCCTTGGTCGCCGGTTCTTGAATTTATCACCAACAAGACGTTTTTCTTGATGACAGGGAACACTCGCATGTGATATATTTTGCGGTTTCAATTATTATTTATGAGATTTTTATGCGGAGCTCCGTGCGTACGCGACGACACCTTTTTGCGAGAGAAAGCGGAAGCGGGGGGGTGGAGGATAGGAAGGGGCATGTTTTGCGTTCGGAAATGTGTTATGAATTTTTACTTATATATCATACTTTATTTTATAAATGCGTGAATTAAAAACTATGATCTTCCTAAAGGGTAAACGACGTTTACAACTCTCTTCACAGGTGATGAAGTCAAAACACTATTCCGATCATATTTTGTATGATTTTCGAACTGTGGCCGCCAAACTTTCATTATTTATGAGATAATGTTCAAAATCAAAATCAAAATTATTTGTTTCAAGTAAACCCATTGTAGGTATTTTTGTCAGGAGGAGTCAGTCAGTATAAGTAGGTCGTGAAGCTAGTTGCCTGTTCCAAAACGTAGATCCTATGGAGAAGAACAGGCAAGAAACTCCAATGACACTCTTTTCCAACAGGTTTTTTTTTACAAAGTTATTTGTTACATTGCTTATAAGCGCAATTTAATGTGAGGACAATGTAACATAAATTAGTATTGTTTTAAAATGGAAAAGAATTGCTAGGCAACATAGAAAATTAACATAATACTTGTGACTACACAGTTCTCGGATGTACAATTATTATTTTTTTTTTTTAATTAACAGGATGTAAAAAGCGTATCATAACTACAATGTCAACAGTGTATAAAATAACACCAATGTTCTATAAAATTTACAATGTCAATAATAATAATAATAATCAAAATATCAATTAATCTCATTGACAGTGTGACTGTGGAACAGGACCATTATTTTGCCAAGCATTTTTATCATCTTAATAATGATCTAGTTTATAATATGCTCGTTTACATAGCGTGCGTTTTATACAAGTTTTAAATTTCTTCTCACTTAGTTGAAGAATATTATCAGGTATTTTATTATAGAATATAACGCAGTACCCCATAAAAGATGTTTGCACTTTTGCTAACCTAAATTTTGGTTGAACTACTTTGTGTCCATCTCTAGTAACATAATTATGTCTTTCACGCCGTTTTGTAAAGAGATGAAGATTTTTTCTAACATACATGATGTTTTCATAACTATATTGACAAGGCACCGTCAGGATATTAATTTCCTTAAATAGATCCTTAAGGGATTCGCGACTACGTACATTATAAATGGCTCTGATAGCTCTTTTTTGCAGAATGAATATCGATTCTATATCTGCAGCACGCCCCCATAATGTGTGCGCATTGTCTTACATAACTTTTCAACTCCTATCATCGGAGGTCCGAAAATGTTTCTCATACCATTTAAAATTATAATGATCGTTATTCATAAAAAAATTAAAACTAAATATAAAAAAAACATAATCATTTAAATTCATAATATCACAAATTATACACTTAGTTTTTACTAATATTTGTTTTAATATGTTTATTTATACTAATGATCGAAACTCATAATCATTCGAATAAAAATCTTTTTAACAAAAAATTAACCGGCGCTGAAAACAACCAACTGTACGTAGGTATAATTAATCATTTTATTATTTGGCGCCGACTCAAAATTAGATTATAAAAATTTTATAGTTATTTATTTTTTGCTTTTCGTCTGTTTAATTTTTTGTTAAAAAGATTTTTATTTGATGATTTTTTTTCATCATCAGCTCAGCTACATGAGGTGATGATTTCTGAACGCAAATACCTGATAAAGTAATAAAAAGTAAACAGAAACACTATTCGTTCCTACAATTTTCGAAGGTTTCTCTCAATTTTATCAGGATCCCATCATCAGATACTAACTTCCTTGACATGGGACCACCCTTGAGGTATACCCTATCTAACAAAAAAGAATAATCAAAATCGATTTTAAAATTGAGAGAAACCTTGAAAAAGATTTTTATTGTTAGAAAAGTAGACAGAATATTATGATAATAGAATGTTATGAAGAAAAAAGATCTGAAAAAAAAATTATGGATTTAAACTGGTTCTTGGTAGTAACAGTATTAATAAAAAATATATAATCACTAACTGTTATGAGTTCCGATGATAGTAATAAAAATGTATGAAAAATATAATTATGAAAAGTGATGATAATGAACACAAATCGGTAGTAAGAAAAAGAATAGGATTAAAAATTTTATGTGAGCCAATATGGACCCCCCATAATAATATACCGTAAGACATGACACTGTGGAAATAACTAAAGTATACTAGTCGCGCAGTATCCATGTCTGTGAATTGGCGGACTTTCCTTACAGCATATGCTGCAGAACTTAGCCGCTTCGAAAGAGATGTTAGGTGTGATTATTTTTAGTAATTTCATTTATTTGTTATAAAAGAAGTTGTAGTCACTTATCCGTTTCAAAAATCTATTGTAAGGTTATTTACAAAAACTATTGTATTGTGAAAAGGAGATTAGTACTGTGCTAGCGGTTGTGTGAAAATTATGATGGACCTTGAACATGGAAACCCTGGCGAATCGCCAACATATACATACTTGGAGGCTTGGACAGATACAAACAAACAGGACAATGCAATTCTTAAAATAAAATATAAATCCAGTGACTTTCTGACTTTTCTGAGTGGCCTGGTAAAACAAATGGGTAGAGTGGCTAACGTAACAGCTCAGTGCTGCCTCTGTAGCCTACCTACTCGAGTTTTGGAATTAATTTTACTGCGACGATTAATGCCGATGTGATGGATTACGTAGTTGTAGTATTACCGCGAAATGCCGTGAAATGAAATGATGAAATGAAACTTAATTTGCGGGAACAGGGTAACAAGAAGTCTTATGTCATAAAGTAACAAGTTCATGTTCCGCCTTGATTAAGGCATGCACATATTAAAAATAACACATTTTTGCTTGCATTTACACCACATACATAAACATATAACATTACTTAATAATATCACTTGCAGGCAAGATACAATTGAATTTAAATGTAACAATAAAATAAATTTACTGAATAAAATAAAATAAAGAACAATACAATATCAAAATTATGTCAAGAATGTTAAATTTCTATAGGTTATGAAATAAAAAACAATTTTACCTTTAAATTTTAGGTCTGCCTGCAATTTTGTAGTTCATAAAATCCTTAAGTGTTTAGAAACTTTTCTGAATTAGCCACAACTTTAATTATAAATTGTCGTAAAGTTAATTCACGAATGCTTTGATAAATGTTATTATATAGGTACAAGTATTACCATTATAGAACAAATTTTACGTAAAAACGTGCTTTTACAATTCGGCCATTTAAGTTTTGTAGGATCTCTATGTAAAAATGTATTGCTTTCATATACTTTGGGAAACATATTATTATGATTTCTCACAAACATGCCTACTGCTAACATGTACAGACAGCGTCATAATGTTTAACTTCCTAAAAAGAGGCTTACGTGACGGTAAAGGGTTTACTCCGCATTTAGCTCTGACACATTTTTTTTGTATTACGAATGCGCCGATATTGAGAGTTACCCCACGTCATCCATGGTATGCTGCGAGTGCTGCTTTTCATTTGCGGTTTTACGTAATTCTCCCAATGTATAAACAAAGCTATTTATTGTTTTAGATACCACGTCTACATGAATTTTTCAGTTACAGTGTTCATCCAATGAAATACCTAAAAATTACGTGTTTCTATTAAAATAATTTTGAATAAGTAGCTAGGTACTTATTTCATTGTTTTAGACGATTTGGTAGGTAGGTAATTTATTATAATTTATTAAATATTCTTGAATTACCTATTTTCAATTTCTGTATACGATTTTGGGGGGGTCACGACTCCTGAGACTCCCCTCTCCCCTCGGATCGCCCCAGCATAATAGAATCCAGTCCAACAGAAGCAAATAATAAATAATATACGTAGAAATTCTGTTCATTTATGTAAAATATAATTTGTACCATTACATACAAATAAATAAAATTGAAGTGTCTGTTTGTAATGAAAAGTAACAACTTTTTGTGAAGCGTATGATTATACAAAATAAACATTTGTTTAATTTTTGTCTGTCTGTTTGCTCCGGCTAATCTCCGAAATAGGTTTACCAATTTTGTTGGTACTTAGGCTGGGTTCGAGTCCGACATACCGCTTCACCCTCGGTGAGGTGGGGATTTCCACACGATAAACACAAAAAAGGCTGCTTCTATTTTAGAAAAAGATAAGAATAATCTTCTATGGAAATAAATCAAAAGAAGTTTCTGTATGTAATATCAAATAAGGTGCTTTTGACTAAATGCATAAAAAGGTTTTTACGGTACTTACGCCAGAAATACCGGCCAAGTGCGAGTTGATTGATTGAGTTGAGGGTTCCGTTTTATCCCAAGAACAAACTTAACATTGTAGTTGAGGAGCATGTTCACTTATACCTTCTGTTTTTTGTTTGTCTGAAGGTTTTTTTCGGTTCAACAAGTCACAAGGGCAAACGTTGAGCAATGCTGGCATAGATTTAACTAAGGGTTGCTTTACTCACGGGACGATATACGTACAATTGTTGTACATACGTGGCATATTCACATGTGGGGATGCCAGATGCCACAAGTGTTGATGTTAGCTCAGGAAAATAGTACATTAAACATAGTGTAATAAGTTGTTTTTCAATGATTATTTGTAATTATTTATCAATGAAAATAGTTATTAAACTTTATTCAGATTATTTCATGAGGAGTAGAGAATTATTAAACCCGTGGTCTCGAAGTGGCAACCATTTTTTGCCATTTCGACATACTTAGACGAACTTTAAACTTTCGCGTTGAAATAATTATGTATTTACGGGTGATAACGCGATCACGGCCAGTGCAACCTGGTCGAAACGTCAGGATATTCAGAGATTGTAATACTTTTTCGTGATCACGTTAATTCCCGTAAATACGTAATTATACTTAGACGACACGATCGTCATGGTACTTTCTCTCGAATAAATTTATAACGAATAATTATATTACACTTATTAAAAGAAAAGAGCTGGAAACTAAATCATTCGTATATTCGTATATTGTTTATTGTACACAAAAATAACAATCTTATAAGTACAGGAAGGAAAATAGTAGGTATGTACAAAGGCAAGCTTAACCCATAGTTGAGTCATTTATTGAGATTAGGGTCATTTGGTATAAATAGTGTAAATGCTACTAAAATATGTGTGCTTCGGCACGTATGGGCCGACTCGACCGGAGTGATACCACGGCCTCACTGAAAACTGCACTTTTCACCCTACATAAATAAATAAATAAAGCCAGTTTAAATGTAGTTTGAAACAGTTTTTTGTTGTTTGTTCAAAACCCATCCAAACCACGAATTAAAGTCTACATAAGTAATATATTAAAATCAATTTCAATAGTTTGCCGAGAGTTCAAACTTTTACCCAAATGTTAAATATTTGTCCCATAATATATTATTATCTATCTTTTATACATTACAGAAAAGTTGCAAGCACAGCTAGTATTATCCCACCAAAAACATTTTCATGTAAAGTAACACCAAGACGAGTACATATTGCTTGCACTGTAAAAAAGTTATCAGATGTTATGGAGGTCCAAGCTCCTAACTCGACACGCCCTTTTTTTTTTTTTGTTGACGGGGTGGAAAATTCCTTCGGATCTCCGGCTCCTCGGGGACGCAGGAGCCAGGAGTATGTGGTGTTTCCACTAAAAACCACCCCGTCTCAGGCGCCCTGTTCCAGGGCGGACCCGGACCATGTTATTTCAGGTCCCCCCCGGATCGACGCCGCGCCTATCTATGCCCTATCCCGGGGAAAGCAGGCTTCCCCACGCCTATCGGCCTAATCAATGTGTGTTGCGGCCCGATCGCAATAAGCGATCGGCCGCCATGCTATCGCCTACCGCAGCAATTAATCTGCCACCAGAGGTCCCCACTCTCTGGCAGCCTGCGGCCCCGTCGACGGCTGATTACGCCGCCGACGTCCTCTACGCTCGGTATCGGCCCTCTCCCGATCCCGTTCAGCGGTGTCTTTCTGGAGCATTACAGCTTCACAGAAAGAGACCACTGCGCCCCAGCCCTCCTCATCCGCCAGCATGGCAGCAATGATTGCTGGCGGGGACAGGTCTCGTCCGATTTGGTCAACAAGGACCTCGCGTTCAGACGCCCACGCGGGGCAGTCTTCCAGCGTATGCTGGACGGAGTCCCAGTCGGCTGCGCAGTGCTGGCATTGTGCCGTCTCCTCGCGTCCAATCCGATTCAGGTACTCACCGAAGCAATCATGCCCAGTGACTACCTGTACCAGCTTCAAGGTTAGGCAGAACGGTACCGACAGCGTGTTGGCGCGCATTCCGCGGTTGCTCCAGTCGCGCGCGCCACTGCGCCAGTGCCTGTCGGTGAGCGTTCCGCCGCATTTCGAGCTCGTCGTGGTCTTCCCCACCCTCACCCCGGCGGATTGCGCAAGTCTGATCATAGACTCTCGCGTCTATATCCGCCAGGATATCAAAAGGCGAGAAACGTGCCAGGACTGTCGCCGCCTCCGACGAAATTGTGCGGTAGCTTCGTACAATCCTAATGGCCGCTACCCGCTGCGCTTGATTGAGCTTAGCTCGGCAGCGGGAGGAGGCCGATAGGCGCTTGGCCCATATCGGCGCTCCGTAGAGGGCCATGGATCGTATCACCGCACAGTAGAGGGCGCGAACTTCCTCCCGCGGACCCCCTAGATTAGGCAACAGCCTCTGTAGGGAGCCCGCCACCTCGCGAACACGAGGGATCATTCGCTCGAAAACTCTACACGCCCTAACCTAACACTCTCTAACTCATCATAGCGTATAGCGCATAGCTTAAGACTAGGATTCACGCGGAACGCCCGCGTGAATCCTAGTCTTAAGTTTTCTACAAACCGTACACCTTAGTCAAAATTTGTGGTCGTTTTGTTACTAAAGGACTTATTGGCACAAGATTGACACCTAGTTGAGCACGCGTGGGATATGGTCCAAAGAAGAGCACGAGTATGGATGCCGTGCATACCGCACAACAACTTTTTGACTTGTTAGAAAGAACGTTTACGGCTATTCCTCAAAGTGATTGATTGATGATTTTCTTAATTTTGACAAAATATAGGGTAAGTTGTTAACTTAAACATAAGGAAGTAAAGTAAGAAGCCAGTCTGTGAGGAAGGGAGGAAATTCACAGATATGTTCTTATTCCATATTTATTTATTTATTTCTTAAACAATATTACATTGTATTAAAATACAATTATCTTAGAAACTAAAGAGCATTCATAAAATAATAAATCATAATAACAAAATACATGACAATATTAATGATAAAATAATTTGAATTATAATCAGGTAAAAATATTGAACTAGTAAAATGTCATAAGCAAAATTATATTTTTATGTCAGCAGATAAAAATATTAAATGGAATAAATAGTTACAAATGTCTATGCAAGTTATTTTATCATGTCATTTCATAAAGCCATCGATTGAATAGAAGTACCCATCAACAAGAAATGCCTTAAGTCTGGACTCAAATTCCTTTGCACAAATCATACATTTTATTTCTGAAGGAAGTCTATTGAATAGCCTGACTGAATTATAACACGAGCTATGTTTTACAACGTTAAGAGTTGGTGCTATCGTGATTGGCATATCTTTTCTTCTCGTGCTTTCACGTAGCAGTTTTTCCTCATTATTTTCATAGTAGTGTATATTTTTCGCAAAAAAAGTAAGCAAGACCATGATATAGACTTGGTACTGTAAGGATTTTGAGTTCCTTAAAAAACTGCTTACACGAATCCTGCTGATCTATCCTCACCATAGTTCTTATAGCTCTTTTCTGAGCAATAAAGGCTTTTTGAATGTTGTAGCTATAGCTACCACCCCAGAAAAGAATGCTGTACCTCAATTTTGATTCGATCAAGGCAAAGTACTCCAAGTGTACAACATCTTTTAGACTTCTCAATACGTAACAGGCCGAGTGGATACTGGCCTCTATATTGGCCAACTCATATTTCCAATTCAAGAAACAGTCTATATGTACCCGTAAGAACTTAAGTACATTTACTGTCTCCAACCTATCACCAGTAAGAGTACAAGCGAGTCTATCCGAGATTTTATTTGTAACATGTTTAATTTTAGGCAATTTAGTGTGAACCAGTCGCTGAAATATTCTAAAACTTCAATAACCGTTTTGTTTAAGTTCTCTAAGTTATCGGCTGATATAATAGCGTTTGTGGCATCTGCGAAAACAGTCAGCTTGAAGTGTTCAGGTGACTTATTAATAACACCACTTATAAGGTCATTGATGAAAATTATGAACAGTATAGGACCAAGCGTAAAACCTTGGGGCACCCCAGTTTTAATTTTTATTAGCTTGGATTTAATCGTTTTTTCACATTTGGTTCGAATAGTGCCAGTTTGATCATTGCTATCTGTCTTTATCTCTACGAATATGTGCCTATTACTTAGGTAGGAAGTAAACAATTGTTTTGCTGTACCTCTCACGCCATAATGATCCAGTTTTTCTAATAATATGTCATGCCTGACAGCATCAAAAGCGGAGCTCATATCAAGGAAAACAACCTCGTACCTGTCATTTAAATTGGTGACTACATCATTTATAAGAGTATTGGTGGCATTTACTGTTCCCACATTCTTTAAGTAAGCAAACTGTCTCGGATTCATGACATTATTTAAACTCAAGTGTCTCAGCAATCTTCCTTTAAGCAGAATTTCGAAGATTTTTGATTTTGTGGGTAACAAGGAAATCGGTCTATACATCTTAGTATCCTGTTTTGAGTCCTTTTTATGTATCGGTAAAACTTTAGCTATTTTCAACTGATCTGGAAAAATACCGTCTTGTATACATTGATTGCAAAAATGACTTAGTGGTTCAGCTAATATATTTATGTTTTCTTTTATAGTAGTGATAGCCACGTCATCATATCCACATGAGAGTTTAGTTTTCATCTTCCTTACTATATCAAAAACTTCTTTTGGAGTAACTAAATCAATGATCCTCTTTCCCTTTCTATTCTAACTGTATTTTCTCTAAAGATTTTTAAAGTTGTGTTATAATCAAAGTTATCCGGACCGGAATCATAGTCAAAAGAAGTTGCAAATAAATTAACAATTTCAGAAAGATTTGAGGTGATTGTGTCTCTGTTTACTAGAGAATATTTTTGTTTTTCACATGGCCACAGAAATGTATTAGTTTTAATATAAATAAAGAAAATAAATAAAGTTTTCTCTAGTCTTTATATTTCTATGCTTCTTAACTATGTGCCAAACATCTTTAGAAATGTTAACTGACTTAGCTAAAACAGCCTGCACTGACATTTTTTTTCGTATTTCTAATTACTCTCCTATATATGTTAATAAATTTACTTCGGTAGGTGACAAAGGAAGTGTGACTATTACCTTTTACACATAGAAAACGTTTCATTTTACTGGAGGTTTTAATTCCTTTTGAAACCCACCTCAAACCAGACTCCTGTTTGGAATATACTTTAATATGCTTCTTTTTAAAACTGTCCTTAAAAATATCATAAAATTTCGTAATAAAGGTACGATTAGGGCCCATGTTACTCAAGTTTTGAGCTAGTAGTCATTCTCTAAATTTATTTTTATTTGTCATGTTAAACGTTCTTTTGCAAATAGTCCTATATGTATTACTATACCTATTCTAGTTATGAGTATTATGTATTGAGTTACATATTAATCCTGCATGTCCATCACTTGGTCTTTTAAACCAACGAAGAACAGCGAAGAGAGGAAATAACGAATTTTCGACGATTGAAAACCGGCCGTTACATACCTGGAATTAAGTGGAATTCAAAAAGGTTTTATCGCCAACGAGCGTGCCTGCATCCATCCAGTCTACGGTTCTTCGGTACTATATGCACTCAAGTGTGAAGCAAAGTGCAATTCGAACGACGTGATCATTGTTCTACACTGTACAAAATACATATCATTAGCAGTACTTACAGGAAGCTGCGTGACATCAGGAACATCACTTCGCAAGCGCTTAAACAGGACTCGCAGTCAAAAAAGGATTTCGTGAGATCTTTCCATTTACCTACTAACTTGCTTAAACGTTCATACTAACTCATTCGTTTTACATTACAGTATTATTCAACGCATTAGACTAGAATCATCACATCATAGTATTCATCTCAGTAGATAATTATTATCGCCAGTAGTATAGATATATTCGTTTTTTTTTTACCCACCGCTTTGTATCATTTAATAATTTTTATCAGTAATAAGTAGTGGGTAATTTGTTATAGTTACTTGGTGCTTATGTTATAGTTGTAGTACCTAATTAGATAGTTGTATTGTCCTTAATACTAGTAACTGTGTAATATCCCAATAAATTCATTCTATTATATATTTACTTCTTTGCCACTAAAAACATAATATTCACATAATTAGTTCACACCACTAGTTCCTGTTTTCCTTGCAATAAGCATTTATACAGCTTTCCTCAATCAGCTGTTGCTATTTTCATAATCAGTTCTCACATTTCTTGTTTTGTTTTCTTCCCATAAGTACTTGCACATTTAATATCTTTACTTTATAAATAGTTCAATTCAATCATGACTGAATATAAAGAGTTGATAAAAAAGAGAGCTTTAATAAAATCTCAGCTTACTCAGGTTACTTCTTTCTTGAGCACAACTAAGACTTGTGAACAGCTCAGTGAGGAACAATTGGTGGAATTGGAAATTAGAATTGAAAAGATTGTCAACTTGTATGCCATTTATGAACAATTTCAGGGTCAATTGGAGTACCTTTCTGAGAACCCCGGCGAGTAATATGCCGAACGTGAACTGTTTGATAGCATTTATTATAAACAGCTTGCAAGTGCTCGGGCACTACCATCGCAGCATCGCGCTCAACTTGCATCAAAGGTAAGCTCCAATGAACAGTTTCCAGTGGTTCCTAAGTGGTTCAAAGCAATGTTAGACTACCAAAGATTAACTTACCTCACTTTAGCGGCGGTTATCAGAATTGGTTGGAATTTAAAGATATTTATGTTTCATAAATTCATGATGAGAAGAGTATGGACAACATAAATAAATTTCACTATTTGCGGTCTTCTCTTCATGGCAGTGCAGCCCTAGTTATTAAGAGTTTGGACTTTAGGGGGGATAATTATGAGAATGCATGGCGATTATTATGTGAGAGGTTTGACAACAAACAGTTACTAGTAAATAATCATATTCAGGCTTTATTTAATGTTGAACCGATCCGTAAAGAAAGTAGTCAGGGGTTACGGAACATTGTTGATGTAACAAACAAAAATTTACGTTCATTAGCAACACTTGGGCAGCCCGTACAACATTGGGATGCTATTGTTATACATTTGATGGCTTCTAAGTTGGACTCAGTCACCAGCAGGGAATGGGAGGAACATAGAAACTCTCTGTCTGACTCACCTTCGTTGGATGTATTTATTAAATTTATTTCCAATCGTTGCAATGTTTTAGAAACAATTGAAGAAGCAAATGTTTTAAGATCAAAGACTATTTCTTCACAAGGTACACAAAAATCCTACACTATAGCTACTAATAAAGGTAAATTTAACATTTCATGTCCATTGTGCAAACAGAACCACCACATATTTAGTTGTGAACAATTTAAGGTACTTGATGTCACCACACGCCTATTAAAGGCTAAGGAATTCAAGCTCTGTTTGAATTGTTTGCGTCCAGGCCACTCAGAAAAAATCTTGCAAGCTTGGTCATTGCAAGTATTGCAAGATTAAGCATAATGATACTACCTACTTCACTCCCATGATAATGATACTAGCTCTCATAAGGAACATGTAACCTTATCAGGTACTAATTATGTGTACTCATCCCCTCATGTCTTATTATCCACAGCATTGATAAGAGTGGACCATAATGGGATGCCGCACAGCGCCAGGGTCTTACTTGATAATGGAAGCACAACTAACTTTGTTACAAAGGATTTGTATGATAAGCGGCATCTACCTATTTGTAGTGTAAGCTCACATGTCGCAGGTATAAACAATCAAGAGTCAAACGTCACCCAATCTTGTAACCTTCATTTACATTCATCTGATGGGTCTTATGACCTAGAAATTGATTGTTTTGTCCTGTCAGACATAACCACTTCAATACCCCATACATATATAGATATATCTAGCCTGCACCTGCCTGCAGGAGTCACTTTAGCTGATCCAACCTTCAACATCCCTTCAGCTATTGACATACTTGTTGGGGCAGACATATTCTGGAAGGTGATCGGTCATAACCGCATAAATTTAGGTAAACATATGCCAACCCCATACTTCAACCTAATGTTAACAAACCAGTGTGTATGCTTACACACTAACCACACAACACACGCTAAGGCGCCCACACATCTTTCAAGGTTTTGGGAACTAGACTCAGTCTCACCTACTTTTCATCTAACAGCAGAAGATCGAGCGTGTGAACGCAATTTTATAAACACAACAAAACGTAATGCGGATGGGCGTTTTGTAGTCACGATCCCATTAAAGGAAAGCCCGACAGTCCTGGGAAACTCATATGGAATGGCTGCACGTCGTTTCTTATCTCTTGAACGTAGACTCGAGAAGGATGCTGTACTTAGACATCTCTAAATAGAGTTTATGCAAGAGTACGAAGCATTAGGTCATATGAGTGAAGTGTCTAGTATGTCAGTATCATCGACACCGCAATATTTTCTCCCACATCATGGCATATTCAAAGAGACTAGTACGACAACAAAACTCCGCGTTGTCTTTGACGCCTCAGCCATCTCATCTCCTGGTAGGTCATTTAACGAAATTCAATCCATAGGACCTAAAATACAAGATAACTTGCTGTCGATATTGTTGCGATTTCGTCAACACAAATATGTTGTATCGTCGGACATTGAAAAATTTTTTCGGCAGATCCTAATCGATGAGTCGCAGCGATCTCTACAGCAGGTTGTTTGGCGCTCAGACCCATCATTGCCCCTTAAAACATTTACATTAAATACTGTTACATACGGCACAGCATCAGCTAGTTTCATAAGCACACGATGTTTATCTCAATTGGCAATGGAGGTAAGGGATAAGCGTACTCGCCAATCAATAGAGAAAGACTTTTACGTTGATGACTATCTCTCTGGAAGTGACTCTATCGAGAGTACTATTGCTCTAGCTAGAGACGTCACCAGAACTCCCAGTTCTGCGCAACTCACTCTCCGGAAATGGTAATCCAACAGCATACAAGTATTACAAGCAATTGCTCCTACATCACACAACCCAAACTCACCCTCGCCTTCAAACATACATACACCTAACATAGTGAATCTAAGCATAAACGAACCATGTAAAACTCTAGGTGTTAATTGGCACTGCCATACTGATACACTTTCATTCTCCATTCACGTTCCAGACTATATCAGCTCTACTATCACAAAACGACAAATACTGTCCACGATCGCCCAAGTATTTGACCCACTAGGTCTTTTATCTCCATGCATTATAGAGGCTAAGCTTGTTATGCAAAAATTGTGGATTGATAAATGTTCATGGGACGATGAGGTGAACGGAGACATCAAAGGGTCATGGCTTAGGTTTGCTACTAACTTACCACTACTTAACCAACTTAGCATTCCACATCGAGTTGTATGTGACAAGCCATCCACTGTCCAATTGCATATTTTTTCAGACTCGTCAGAGAAAGCATATGGATCTTGTATATACATTCGGTCTGTGGCTGACGATGGTAGCGTTTACATAAGCCTACTCACTTCTAAGATTAAGGTCGCACCAATTAAATCAACCACAATCCCAAAACTGGAGCTCTGCGGTGTTTTATTAGGTACTAGATTGTGCGCAAACGTACTGGCTTCCTTGACGTATAAGCCATATAGCAATATATTGCATATTCTGGTGCGATTCAATGATTGTCTTGGGGTGGCTCTCAACTTCACCTGCTGCATTGAAGCCGTTTGTAAGGCATAGGGTAACGGAGATACTTGAAGGCTTTGGTGATTATCCATGGCGCTACGTACCCTCTAAAGACAATCCCGCTGATCTCATTTCCCGTGGGGTTAGTGCTGATCAAATAGGCCAGAATTCAATGTGGTGGTCAGGGCCTTCATTCTCATAAACAGACCCCGGGCTTTGGCCTTCAATGCCTAATAACAGAGAAACTGTAACACTACCTGAACTACTAAAATCTTCTGCTATGAATAATAATACACTCATAATTGTTAATCAATCACAAAACTTACATATTCGTAATCAAATTACAAACAAGTAATTATTTCATGATTCATTAATAATTAATCTAGTTATTTGAAGTTACAAAGAATAATAGCACACATATTTAGATTCGTTAATCGATGTAGAAGTGTCCATAATCAAAGTTGTACATTGGTCAGAGCTGAGTTGTCTTACAGTTCTGATTTTATAATTAAAACTGCTCAAAGGGAAATGTTTCCTGAAGAGTGTGAATTACTTTCACAAGGTCAACCCTTACCAAATAAGAATCGTCTCAAAGGTTTGTCACCTTTTATGGAGTCTGGTATTATTCGAGTTGGGGGAAGATTGAATAATTCCTGCTATGATTATAACATTAAGCACCCTATTATACTTTGCAGCAAGCACCACATCACTAGAGTCATCTTCAATAATTACCATCTACGCCTATTTCATGCTGGTCCGCAGTTGCTATTAGCTACTGTAAGACACGAGTACTGGCCGTTAGGTGGTAGAAGCCTTGCTAAATTAACTACACATAAGTGCGTCAAGTGTCAGAGATTCAACGGCAGAACCGTCCAACCAATAATGGGCAACCTGCCCAAGGAGCGAGTTCATTGGGACAGTTCAGCGGGATTGTGGGAATCCGCCGTTA
The DNA here is from genome assembly GCA_963859945.1 of Euplagia quadripunctaria. Classification (NCBI taxonomy): domain Eukaryota; kingdom Metazoa; phylum Arthropoda; class Insecta; order Lepidoptera; family Erebidae; genus Euplagia; species Euplagia quadripunctaria. The sequence goes on along the minus strand of OY982577.1, from coordinate 21,041,479 downwards.
AATCAATTAAACATCACTTAAAGCGTGTGTTAGGGTTGACACATCTCACGTACGAGGGGATGGCTACATGTCTGATTCAAGTTGAGGCAATACTAAACATTCGTCCTCTCACTCCTATTTCCACTGATCCTTCCGACCCTTTAACTCCTGCACATTTTCTCATTGGAAGATCCCTTACATCTTTGCCACATCCGGAAGTCACCAATCAGACTATCAGCAACTTAAAACGTTTCCAGCGAATTGAGTATCTTAAGCAACAGTTCTGGAAAAAGTTTTCTGACGAATATATCTTTTACCTCCAACAGAGAACCAAGTGGACCGATTCTGATTGGGAGCTGAAGGAGGGTGCCATGGTGGTGCTAAAGGACCGACAATCACCGCCACTAGTATGGCCACTAGGTCGGATCGTACGTCTCATACCTGGGAGAGACGGTATAGCGAGAGTCGCCGACGTGAAGACTTCAAAGGGACTGGTTCGACGCGCTTATAACACCATCTGTCCTCTTCCAGTGTAGTACTTAAAGATAACTCTTCAACGCCGGGAGCATGTCGAGAATATCACTCCGGCTACGCGGGGCGCGGGGAGTCGGCGAGCAACGACATGTCAAAACCACTGCGTCATCGTCCACCGTACCGAGCGCATATCGTCCTTTATTATTTCCTTGTAATTTAAATTAACGAATTATACAGTCCTTGCCTTTACCACTGAGTTTCGTTATAACTCCTTAAGGATCTACACAATTCATTCTATCCATCAGCTAACCCATTGTGGTCAACTATGCAGTCCACAATACTATCCTTATCCAGGTTAGTTAGAATATTGTCGAGAGAGGAATGTGAGCCATTACGCATGTAAGTGGCGGTAATTACTAATGGTCTAAAGTTATAACTTGTCAGTACATTCATGCAGTCAGTTTTTTTTTTAGAATCTACTTGGAGGTCTATGTTAAAATCACCGCATATAAAGCATTTCTTATCAAAAAGGTGTTCTAGTAATTTATCAAGCTTGTTCATAAAAGTTTCCAGGTTATGATCATAAGGACTACGATAACAACACAAGACACAAACACCAGACTGTGCATCTTTAATACCATAGATTTCAAACGCATTTGTTTTATATAGTTTTTTACATATAGCTAGTTCCTCACATTTTCTATCCTGTCGAGAAAGAATTAAAGAGCCTCCTCTCTTTTTATTAACTCTACAATTGTATGAAACCAATTTATAGTTATGGATATTAAATAAATTGGCTAGACACTCACTCAAAAAGTGTTCACTTAAGCATATATAATGCAAAACAGTTTTTTGCTCGTCAATGTACAGTTCAAATTCATCCTTTTTACTACTTATTCCACAAACATTTGATTAAATAAGTTTAAAGATGAATATTTTTATTATTATTATCATAGTTATGAGGGTTGTGTGAGCTGGGAAAGGCTTTATCCTCGAAAAAACTTACAATCAGAATTTATTTGACTCTCAGTTTGTATTGTATCACAATGCATTAAGTTTTTAATAAGGCAAAATGTCTTGGGCAGGAGTTTATATAAGTTTTGAAATTTATTTTTCATGTCATTATTATTTAATAAACCTTTATACTTATAAAACATACTATTATCACAACTAAGATTTAGATTACTGTCCAGCACTGTAGCACAATTAAATTTTACATTATCAGTACAAAGTTATTGAATGCAGAAATACATACCCTGAACTATGTGGCTACCTGTAAGGAATTACATCTACATTCAGCACTCCAATAAGTTAATTTTACTGGTATATAGCCCGCATTCGGTTAGCACCCTCGGTGTCAACATTGCGCGGCCAAGTGCGTGGTGCGGTCCATCCACGCATTCCTATATTCTTTTCTCCCATATAATCATCTATAAAGTATAATAACTATACATTTGAAACTTGGCATGTTTAATAAGTACTCTACATCATATCCTGAGAACTTGGACTTTCTAATCTATCACTGTCCAGACCGAATCTACAAAGGTACAAAAATGATGAGAAAAGGTAGGCAGTGCCTTGCGTTTCCGTTGCCTCGTCTTGGCGTACAGATAATAATGTATCCAGCAGCTCATCATAACTACTTCAAATATCTGCCATGGCGATGAATAGGAAGAGAGAACCATGTAAATAGTTATAGTATATAGTTATAAAAATGTTAATTTTACCAAGTCTCATCATAATTAAAATTAAAATACATAAATTAAGTTCCTGCTTAGAAACCTACAAATACCACATGCACATCGTGACACGCCTGTAATTACGTGAACCGTGGACTTGCGCGCTCGTTCGTAAGTATTTATTATATTTTGTTACTTATTGATATGTATGTTATACATCATGCTTTTTTTTATTAAATGGTACTCTGCTAATGTAGGATACATTTTTGAAATTGTATTTATATTAACGAATTATTTTGGAAGCGGCTACGTATTGTTTTTATATAAATAAAAAAAACCGGAAGAAACATAAAAATAAAACCCAAGCTTACTAAAGCTGATCCTAGCTACTTTGGGAGGAAAAATATTTTCCTACCCTTAGTAGCTTGAGTTTAATTTTTAAATTAATTTTTTTTCCTCTAGTTTTGAATAATATATCTTGTGACATAACACTGCAACTACAATATAACGTTATAATAATAAATACAGTGTTTTGTAATAACTAATGTTTTTAATTTTGGGAAGAACACGTTTGTCGGTGTAAACGCGTAAAATAACCTAATATGTAGTTTTTTTTACATGGCTGATAAGAAGCTAATCTGATGATAAACAAATCCAAAATTTTAATGGAATCGGACATATATTAAATATTTTATGATTACAGATTTCAGAAAAATACAATTTCTGAAAATTTACATGTTTTTAGATACAGTGTTTTGTCATTGCACGGCAGAAAGGTTAAAGTTTAACTATATTTTGTCGTATTTCATAATTAGGTACGCACGGTGCATATATTATGACAAATGCTAATTTTACAATTTCATTATGCAATTTCAGTTTAAAGAAATTTATTTCTCATAAGAACTTACAGTCTACGTATAATGAGATACTAAGTTATAAAAACTTTTTAACAAAAAACTAAACCGACGGAAAAAGAAAGATACTGAAAAGTCAAAAATAAACTCGTTAGCCTAGCTGAACTTCTACAGTAATGTAAGAACCTAAATAACTTTGAGTCGGCGCCAAACATACAAACAAGCAAACCAATTTTATTATGTAAAATTATGATAGCAGCGATTCTACGTCGACAGGACGGCGATTTGTCGAAGTGTTTTCAAATTTCATTTTTTGTTTATAGTTTTGGCGCTAACTACGGGTCTCCGTCATATTGTAGTATCATTAGAACTACACATGTGTGCTAAGTTTTAACAAAATGGGTTAACAGGTGAAAATTCACTGGATGAACAATCATTCGTCCTCTATTTTTCCATCCTTAGGGTTGAAATTTTTTTTTGTAATTTAAATGGGACCAATTTCGAAGTATGTCCTATCTAATAAAAAAAGAATTATCAAAATCGGACTACTCTGTAAAAAGTTATGCGTGGTAATACATAAAATATATATATATATATATATATATATATATATATACGCGTCGTCTTGAGAACCTCCTCCGTTTTTTCGTCGGTTAAAAAGTACAGTAATACAGTAAAGTGTACATCGCTAACATCATTTTATTCTTTTGATGGCCCAGGCATGGCAAAGTTTTCTATCTACTTATAAACACATGTGCCCAAATTATTTACACCTCTATTGCCAGTAGCTTCGTCCCAAATATAGTAATCGACTTTTTTTAGATTGTAATTCAGAATTCGTAATATTAAATTCATTTAACTTACGTAGTTGAATAAAGAAGTGTCTCCTTTAGGACATTGAAATACTGCTTGTAAATCATACACTACAGCAATCAACTCGTTATTTTCTTTATCTTTAGCCTTTTCCTCCCTAAATATATTTTTTTCTATTAAATGCCCATAATAATTTTCCATTCTAATAGCTTTTTTTTATTATCACCGTTTTCATAAATAGCGCAAGCATGGCAGCGTTCTTTTTTTGGCTTAAAAAAGAATTATTTTAATATTCTGTAAATATTTTAAAACATCATATAATTTTCGTATGGAACATTCTTAGATTTACAAATCTCAACATAGTTCTTGTGTGTTTCGGCAATAGCCCTACTATCATCGATTAAATTTTTTTAATGTATTAGCACGCGAGTAATGAGATTCGATTTTTGGAATTGATTCTGTGTGCCTTAATTCCAGTTGGAATTGCTTCATCAACTTTCGGAGGATTAGAGTGTTTACCTCTATTATCACCCGCTAGACGAGTTCCTGCAACCATGTCACGTTTGGCTGTTACAGTGCGAATCGAACGATCGGTAATGCCAACAGTGTTTTCAAAAAATTATTTACAAACTTATACCTTTTCACCCCGCAGGCTTAAGTAATACGCATTGTTACGCTACTACGCTACGCTTATTTCTAATACTATCTTCTCGAATATAATGATATTTAGGCTTAATGATCATCATAGTTGCAGGTGTCCATGGGCGACGGTAGTCACTTACCATCAGGTGACCCGTCTGCTCGTTTGCCCCCTATAATGTTAAAAAAAAAAGAAATGCTATTTGCAATATAGTTCCATTGCCTGTCAGTGGCACCCAGCGACTAGTATTTTTCAAATAGAACTTTTCTTTCCATTTCTGTAAATTTTGTGCTGCAGCTCAACTGGCATTTTTCGGAAGACGGTATGTTCATTTTGCGTTCGGGTTCGATTTTTTTTTGTAACTGTGTTCTCATAGGATTTTCCCTTATTCTTAAGTCTCTTCATAACATTTTTTTTTCAGTTAGATTAATTTCTTTTCCGTTTTCTGCGGGAATGTTGAGCAGTTACACATTAGTTATCAGCGTTAAGAAAACTACTCGGATTTGCCCCACTTCTCTCGACATCACCTAAAATCAACAAAACTATCAACTTAACCGATTAGAGCCTAGTGTTGCCATTTGGCAACATTTTTTTTTGCCCTGTATTTTAGACCTGCGATCAGTCGTCTAGACTATAATCAGGTGTGTTGCAAGAGGTTGGGGTTTGGAGAGGTAGAGCCACTGCTCCATCTCCCCTTATTAAGGCAGCACATCGGCTCTCTTGAGTCTTCTAATTGGATTAGGCTGGAGGAGCATACTGGATAACGGGTTTGGGTGAGTTGTCAAGCGGTCCTTGTAGTTGGCTGAGTATCGTTTTGCTTCGTCCAAAATGGTTGGAATTTCCAAATACTCACGAATTTTCGAGTTGAGAGTATACCAGGGTGGCGATGAAAGTACCCTTAGAGTATTGTTTTGGGCTATCTGCAGGCACATAATGTTGGATTTGCTGGTGGTCGACCACAGTTGGATTCCATATGTCCAAATCGGTTTTATTATGGAACAATATACCCTCAGCTTGTTGGATTGTGATAAGGCAGACTGTCTACCGAAGAGCCAGAGTAGGTTTTTGAATCTTAGATTGATTTCGTTGCGCTTCGTTTTTATATGGTCTTTTCATGTCATCCTCCGGTCTAGGTGAAATCCAAGCTATTTGACTCAGGTTGATTGCAGCAATATGTCGGGGTCTAGGTTGACCGGGGGCAAGTTTCACGTCTTAGAGTAAATGTGACGTGGTGAGACTTTGGAGTGCTTTAATGAGCCACTTGGTCAGTCAATCATTGGTGGCGTTGAGCTGTCTTTGCAACAATCTGCTCACTTCATTTGGATCACGGTCACAACTGAGGAAGGCCGCATCATCGGCAAAGGTTGTTACAGCTGTGTCAGGTGACTGGGGTAGGTCACTAGTAAATATGTTGTAAAGGACCGGACCAAGTACCAAGCCCTGGGGTACTCCGGCTGTGCAGCTATAAAGAGAAGATCTTGCGTCACGGAGCTTGACTTGAAACTTTCTGTTACTGAGGTAGGAGTCCATCAGAAGGTAGTAGGAGTGTGGAAGGTACTTTTTAATTTTGCAGAGTAGTCCTTTATGCCAAACCCTATCGAAGGCCTGTTGTATATCGAGAAAGACAGCCGAGCAATTTGGCAACATGAGCAATTTATTTAATTTAAAATCGCATATCTAAACTATGGACCGCAGTCCTCTTTTGTAATTATAACCCCTTAGCGAGATATACGAGTCATCCATAACAAATAATTTGTGGTCAGTGATTTTTTAGTTTTATGGGTAGTGGCACTTTCATTTGTTGGCTGTTATAAAAAACGCAGAACAGAAACATGTAAGTGTATTTTTTTTACTATGTGTATTTTTTCCTTTTTTCTTTTGTAAAATACATTTTCAGACAAAAGGCAGATTTATGATAAGATAGAATTAATAATTCTTTCTTATGCATTTTTAATGTTACGAAGGTTTTTTTTACCTGTTGGCATACGGCAACTCTAGGCTGTTATAGGTACATTATTTCCTAAAAGTGTAATTTTTTTCCTTTTACGATGAAGCCGCAAAATTTTATGGATTTGTTGAAACAAGAGTATAATAGTGATTTATAGGACATTTATATTGAGCCTCCTGAAGTGATAACATACTGATGAGGATTCTACTGAAGATCTGTGTGGGCTGCTAGAATATTTGGCATAATTATAATTTGTTATAGATAGATGGTAACTCAGGTGTTACTGTTACGTCTATTAATCACAAGTCCAGTAGGATTGGCGAATAGGTTAACCAGGCGAGTCAATAAAAACTAAAAGTGCCGAGGCCTAATCTTATGGCAGTGTATAATCAGTACAAGAGAGGCACAGATCCTTTGGATGCACGTATAAATGATCATGAATCAGAAAAAATAATAATTTGTTGTTATATCACATTAAAAAAATGATTTCTAAGATCACAAACTAATATTTCGCTGTTAAAAAGTTGACTTGACCAATTGATGTATAGAAGAGTATTTTTAGAACTACAAAGTTAGTTTGTCTTTCGGAAAAGACTGGCAAAAAGTCTTCATGAATTGATTGCTGAAATGGACGTATTATCTACATACAAGTTTGTTTGCTTACGGAACCCTCGGTGGTCAAGACAGACTCGCATTTGTCCGGTTTTTTAAATATTATAACTGAATTCAATGTTATACCAAGGAAAAGTAATTAAAAGCGGACAACATACTAAAAACTCATCGACAAACATTTGTAAAAAATATTAAATTAACCACATCTCTTTTTGAGTAAAAAAACAACCTTAGGGATGATCCCAAGGTGGTCTCAGTAAGCAATCGTAAAACTATCTTAATATTATCATATTTTTTCAGGATTATTTAGATATTCGCTACGATGACTCCAACACCACAAGAACATGTGCAGCCGGCTACCTCGGTTCCTCCACAGGATGGCAATAGAATCGTCATCTCCGGCATGTCAGGTCTTTATCCACAGTCGCATGATATCAAGGAGTTTTCAGACATATTGTACAATAAGGTAAACCATAGACACAGCCAATTTATTTTCGGTTTATTTTAAAATAATCTTATTTAAGTTTTAAATTTTATTGAAAGAAATTTTAGATAGGTGTACGTGTTTGCATGCAGAGGTGTATTTTAAAATTTTGCCCGGGCACAAGAAAATTGCCGACAATATGACCGCTAATTAAGAGTAGGTAGCAAACGAACAATGAGTGTGACGACTTCCACTTACCGCAAAAACATACTCCAACATTATCTAGCGAAGACAAGCTGAACTACGTAGTAGCTATTAATTCTACATCACGCTATGAAAGTTCTCGCCCCGATTAGTATAATGTATACAACTTCCCAACATAAACCGTGGGGCCTCATGATCACCTCACCTGGTCGGAGGATCCTCCCTTTGTGTTGGAGGGACATAACACTCGTTCCTCCACAAGTGCAAAAGCTCTGTGTGATGTTTATAGATAGTTAGGTAGTAACTCAAATCGAAATGTATATATTTTCATCTGTGCTATTATAGTGTAATATAGCTAATTCCCATTCCCATCCCAATCCCAAGGGGGTAAACAGATGCTATCGTTTTTATGTTACCACAATTAAGTCCCTGGATTAATAAATTAATGTTTAATTTAGGTAAACCCAGTGACATCAACAGGCCTGCGCTTTAAGTTCAATCACCCAGAAGTAGTGCAATATACTGGAACTATTCCTGAACTCGAACGTTTCGACGCTCAGTTCTTTAAAGTACACTTTCGTCTGGCAACTGCCATGGACCCTATGGGAAAAAAAGTGTTGGAGCAATCATACCAGGCTATATATGACGCCGGTAAGAATATCATTGATCACAAATTATTTTACATTACATTTTAATTTATTACGTTGACATATAAAAATTACATACTACCAAATCTTCGTCTTCTTCTTCTATCTACTATCTTCCAAGTAGTAACAATCTTCGTCTAAGTAAAACACTTGTTACACACACACACTAAGTAAAACACACGTCGACTCTTATAAATTCCCCTTAAGTAAATCGTTCATGTTTCGTAATTTTATCAGCAAGACAATTTCTGCAAATAGTACGCCGCAAGTCGAAGATTGCCACCAAGTGTCGCATTAGAAAATTAAGGTGTGGTAATCTACTGCTGCAGAGGGTATAATGAGATCTCATCTTGCAGATGTAATATTGATGAAATATATGGCAGTCTGCTATAGTAAAGACGACAAGATATTATCTTACTGTGGTTGGCTAATCTGGCAATAAAATTTATATGTTGAGAAATGGGTCCCAGTAGCCACCTGTGTCCTAGCGTTGAAGCTGTTATTATTATTTTAAGTAGCTAGTCTTCCTCGACAATTTCTGGTCTTTTGTAGCGCACTCTTGCTTTCAAGTTCACTGCTCAGACTTTGCGCTTCGAGAAACCTCCAGATCCTATCAGCAGTGATTGTTTGTATTTCCTGCGGTTGCATAATGTGCAACTCTAGGTTAATACTTCGGTGCCGCATTAGTGGGCCTCTTGACAGGATCTGCAATTTTGTTCTCGCCCAACTTTAGGTTGAACATATTATTATATTTGTACAGTTTGCAGTGTCCGGTGAGGGTTCTTGTTACTGCACTGGTTTTGCATCTTTTGAGCTCCAGAAGTTCTTTTGATACTTTGTTATCATGTAAGCATATCTATTGTAGACGAAATGTAATGAGAGCAGGCCTGGTGGAAACGGGTGGGGCTGCCCGTTAACCCTTGTGGAAGCAGGCCTGAGATGGTGGCCCAACGTGTTCCGCGTGTGTCTCTCTGATTTCAACGGAGGCAAGACGCCATGAACTGAATGGTGTGGCTGCCTACAATTCTAGAAACGGCCAAGATCTGCAGGGTTTTTATTGACTTCCTTCTTAGGTTATGCCCGAGTCGCTGGCAATAGGCCGACTTAGAACGAAACACCGTGTGATTTTAGTTGGTTCGATTCCAACATACCATTTCTCCGTTGGCGCCGGCGAAGTGATGACCCCTGGGGGTTTTCCACACGATATATAAAAAGACGAAATGTAATGGTGCTGACTTCGATGAATGCATTGTTAACATTTTTGTCAACCACATTTCCTGCAAATAAATCCCTTTTCATTTAAAAAACATACGCAGTCATGGGGACTGCAGACAGAAGTGAATACTTAAAACGACGTGTCACATGAGCATGTCGGTGACGCGAACCTATAACTTTTCCCCTACCAAAAGTCGCTCAACGCGCGTCTGATTTGATCAAATAAGCATTATTTTTGGGTTATTAAGAAACATTTCTTTTGGAAGGTTTTTTTAGAAATTATTGTTTTCAACGATTTAATCTATACTAATATTATGATTATAATTTAAACACGAGGATTTGTTAGTGTGTACAGTATTTCAGTGTCCCACAAAAATTCTGTCGCGTTATTATAATATTTTAATAAAAAATTGCGAGTGTGGTCCTTTTGATTAGAATGGCAGAGTTCAATGTTCTATGCAAGAATTTATTCCAACACTTGAAATTTCAATTCCCTAATGTCTTCTGAGAAAAAACTTTGAAGTGTTTAGAATTCTGGTTTTATTCTGATTTAATTAGTAATTATATACGTGAATTTATTACGAATCAATAATTATGTAGGTATTAACATTCTAATGAACAGTAATCATATTTATTTGTAATGAATGATGGATTTATAATTCAAATAATGTATACTATTTCATTATTAATCCATATTATCAAATTAACTTTATTTCACAATAACTATATAGCTATCCAAATTAAATACAGTTTTTTTAAATAAATAATCGAAAATTATAGCACCATAGGTTATTAAAAGAAACGTGCATTATGTAATATATTACATTGAACCTCTATGTCTAGATAACACGAGCGAGTGAGACATGTGTTTTATATATATGTTATGACCAAGTGATTAAACATTACAATATTCATAATGCCCGGGCATTATGAATAACGAAATATCAAATCGGACTGTGTGATGAATACTTATACAAACCTCGTTATTTATCACATTGTCTGACTGTTATGAATATTGCTACGTAAATGTTGGGCAAGTTAAGAGAAAGAGGTCTAGAATACAGTCGATTTTGTTGTAAAGGTGGTGTATGTATAAAACGGTTCACTAATGTTTGACAAAAAACGAATGATAAATGATAAATGATTAAAAATAACATTCTAGAAACCAATCATTTGAGACATCATTTCGCCAACATATTACTTTGTTATTGGCCTAGTGGTTAGTGACCCTGACTGCTATGCCATAGGTCGTGGGTTCGATTCCCACCAGAGTCTGGGTGTTCTTTGTGTCCGTTGTTTGTATATTTGTAAAGTTCCCCGCGACACAGGAGAAATTCCTAATGCGGGAGTTGTCTTTTTAAAAAAAAAATCACTTGACAAAATACAGATTTCGCAAATGTTTTACTTTGCAAACTATTCAAATGTTAAAATATCTTTCTAAAAATTTTCATTTGACCAAGTACTTCGTTTGTCAAAGTGATTTTACAAACTGGGACAGATCATTTATAGGCAAGTCAATTGTCAATTTAAAAAAAATACACGCTTTAAAAAATAGATATAATTCGGTTCTGGCACTCGCCGGACCGCACGCTCGCTTCCCTCGCTCTGCTCGCTTTGCTCCTGCATTGTGGTCGCATTTCTAACCTAACCTAAACCTAGCAAAAATATAAAAAAAATCATATCTCTTTATTAACATATGATGCTACTGAAAACCTCCTACAACACTTAAGGTAAATTAAATACACCACACAGTTTTAATTATAAATATTTATATAAGTACTAATTATATATTGTTATCAAAGTATGTGTATAATGTATGTATTATATAAGTACCAAATAATATTTTACTATGTGAGGTGGGTTTTTTAAAAATGATTACATATTAAATTACTTATATAATAGTTTAATATAATACAATATGTAATCATTTTTATTGCATTTCCCTTATATTTATTATTATTCTATTTTTATTTATCATTTGGTTTTTCTCTTCCCTCGCATCAAATAAGAAGTAAAAGATCTGTTTATAAATAAGCCAATAATTGTAAAGTACATATAAAATAAATGTACAGTTATATTTTAATAGCAAAAAAATATTTAGGCTATTTTCAAGTCAGGTTTATATTCCTTATTGAATAAAAAACATATTTAATTACTCTGCCAAATAGGTGTGGACCAATATTATATGTATTTACAGTTTCTATTATATTGACTACTGAAATTGCATTTTTTAAACGGTCTGGACACTATGAATAATGCTATATTAATCACTGTGTCCATAACATATACACACACATCTGAATATGTTTTTCCATAAACTGAGTTACGATAGTATACTAAGTTTATGGTTTTTTCCCATCCCAAAAGTGCACAACTTGCCTAAAGAAGTTTCACTTCAAAAATACAATTTTTGCAGCATGTTTTTTTAATTAAACATGGTAGACGGACAGACTCTTGTCTATGACATATCTTTTTTAAGTTGAAATAATAATTCTAATGAACAATGCCCCTATGTTATATGCAGGTATCAATCCAGAGGAACTATCCGGTAAAAAGGTCGGCGTGTATATTGGATCATGCTTCTCTGAAGGGGATAAAACTCTTTTTTATAACTGTACTACAAGTGCAGGTTTTGGTATAGCTGGGTAAGTAATCTTGTGTCTGATTCATCCCTGTGTGAACTTCATGTTTCCTTAGAGGCTCTCTCTCTTTTGTCACATAGTAATTTTTGTCCAACGAACGACCTCCATATTCGACATTTCCTCTACTTAGATACTCCGACCTAAACAAAGACTTTCCCTACATTTACAGTATTGGATATATTGCGAATTTAACTATTTATGTAATTCCCACAATATATAACAGTACATGCCTGCTACAGCAATATACACATATTAACAAAATTAGAAAAAAAAATCCTATGTAAAACGTATCTAAGTTACCCGCAACAGCCAGTTCGAGTTCCTGATATGCAAACTTGACCTTATCGACTTATTGCTGACACTTACTATTCCATCCGTATTATTTTAAGCAATATTCTTCTCCTTCTTCCTTCGTATTCGTATTATTTCTTTGAATTATTTTTGTATTAAAATTCGCTCGTGTAAAAGTATTTTTTCCATCCTTCGGGAACAGTACGTATGAAAGGTACCCTACGTCCTGCTCTGAATCCTTGGCATCGTGTGTGCAAAATTTCGTTGTGATTGCATAAAATACGAACAAAAAGCCACAGATCGAGTATCTCCGAAATACACACATGGTGACAAAATTCCCTAAGTTCACGAAGTTTTATGCAGAGCACTGTAATTTTCAGATGCAGTAAGACTATGTTTGCTAACCGCGTCTCGTACTGGCTAAACGCCAAGGGTCCATCAATGGCTATAGACGAGGCCTGCTGTAGTTCAACCGGCGCGTTGGAGCAAGCGTGCTTGGCCCTCAGTCGGGGAGAATGCGACTCCGCAATAGTGGGTGGTAGTTACTTGTGTCTGCATCCACAGTCATCAGTGCATTATGCGAGGTAGGTTTTGACTTACAAGTTCCTTTCAACCTATGTGCCACAACCCGTAGTCCATTCGTCAGCCACGTGGGGGACGGGGGTTTGATTCAGGCTCAGTAGAAATAGTTTTATGTATTTCTATTGATCTTGGCATAGATGTATAATATGAACTATATTTATCGGTGTTCTAGAAGCCATGGTGCAAGCTATCTTAGTTCGGGTATAAGTAGATAGCGCTGTGTAATTTTTCTTGGGTATTATTGTTATATATTTTACTATTGTCCAAGTATTGCTATTCGTTAGTTTTCTATAATTTGACCCGTTCTAATCATTTACAGAATCATAAAGATGTGTGCAGATGGCAAAACAAAATCTTTTGACGAATATGCGGACGGTTGCGCTAAATCTGAAGCTGTGAATGTATTGTTTTTGCAAAAGGCGAAGGATGCTTTGAGGTACATAATTTAAATCACTAAATCATCCAATACTGTGACGTAATACATTAGCCGCTTATAACATAAATTTAATTTTTTCAGAGTATATGCAGAAATAATACACACTCAGGCAATTTTTACATGCAATTTGAAAGGAGTAACTGGTCAAACATACGGCTTCCACCGAGACTTAGATAAAACTATCGACTTTTTAAAAAAATTCTATGACGAAGCGAGAGTGTTGCCTCAGTCTATTGAATACGTTGAAGCCTTCGGATCTGGTCAGATTTCAAGTTAAATATACATTATAACCATAATAATAACATTATGAGGCTAAAAGACTTAATTCTTTTAGGGTTGCCAGAGGCAGACAAAATTGAGCTACAAGCTATTGAAGAAGTGTTCTGTGAGAATAGGCAAGATCCTCTTTTGGTCGGTAGTGTTATGTCCAACATCGGTTATGGCGAAGCTGCTTCGGGTATATCTGCTATAACTAAGGTGAGGTGATATTTAGGCCCTATCTATAATGCTGACGATTTTGAATACGTGTTCGATGTTTCGAATTCCAAATTCATGTTAATAACTAAAATAATATCTTGAGACATCTCATACGGCCGTCTGATCCTAAACTAGGATCAGAGAGCAAATTAATCTTATTATACATATAACTAATATTTAAGAAAGAAGAATCGGTTGTTCATAATGTTTACCTCAGTTTGTTTTTTTCTTTGATATTGTGGCGACATCCGTTAATGTACAAGCAATTCATACGTAGTTATAAGTTAGAACCCCCCGCGGAGACCACTATATATCCTAAGATACAGGCACTGCCAAGTTTAGGAGAGTTTTGGGAATGGGACCAGGGGAAAGAGAAAATAGCAAGCTTTCTCGCTATTCGAGGGCCCGCGGTCCGTCAGGCTTACTGATCTAGGTTAGGCGGAGGATGCTCTTTTTACCCCGGACTGAAATTACACCCTTTTCCTCCATCCTGACCATTGAAAAATCAAATTTGGACGTTATTTTGAATGTATACAAAATCTGTCGTGATACCTGAAAGTGAAAATATATAAAGCGTTGAAAGTGAATATCGTGTAAAGTAATAGCTTGCCGTAATATAAATACAAAAACAATCACGGTTGTATCCCCGAAGGGGTAGACAGAAACGTTTCCACCATATTTTGCAAACGATAGTTTGGTCCCACTCACGTAATAAGGGGTAAGCTTATTACCGCCAACCGGGCACTTTGGGAATTGAAGAGGGGAAAATTGAGAGTATATTGAAAGAGAAAGGAGAAGGCAATGGAAGGAAAAAGATATAGCTTATATCGATATATTTGAGAGTGTCATCAATACCTCGAGATGGGTAGGGTCGCATACCTGTAACTCTAACCGGCAATTACCGGGAAATCTGAGCCCTCTAACTTGCGTGCCTTAACTTGTGGAATAAGCACACGAATAAGGAGACTATGAATCGTATTATCACTTGTAATGGAAAGTGGATCCTGTATGGCGATCTAAATACTCGGACGGACACAGGGAAGACAAACAAAGTATGCCCCAAATTAAATAAAAACAAGATGGTTTAATGTGTATGGTGGACTTGTGCCAGCATTTTACACGAGGAATAGTTTTTAAGACCTGAGTCACCAATTACTGCATAGGTGCACTGTGAAGAGTTTTAAGTGACGATCGACATGCTCTCTGTCAAATGATTGAGATCGTTGACCACACATTACCCTAAGCACCGTCTCCTACAGGAATCATGACTAGAAAATCTTTGTTACAAAGCATACACCACCAAACCTGGTTCTTGTTGATTGCTATGCTTCAAAACTTGGATAACATTTTACACCAAATTGAGGCGGTGTAAAATGCATTTAAAGAAGGAATCCATTCGCAACCCTAAGTTTTCTACACACAGGTTGAAGATTCATGCATGAACTTTCTTTAAAATGGCAAAACACGAAACGACAATAACTTCGGTTAATTAAATCTATTACTTTAATTTATGGAATGTCTGTAGGCTCTACTAGGCTTCCACAACGGTGAGCTAGCTGCCAACCTTCATTGTGAAAATCCGCGAAAAGATATTGCGGCGCTGCAGGATGGGCGCATGCACATCCTCACCGAACACCAGCGCTTCGGTCGAAGTTATGTGGCCGTCAACGGTATGTCACTAACCGGGGTTAACTCTCATGTGTTGTTACATGGCCGATATAAACCTAAGGTAAGAAGCCACGAATGGATATTAAGTTGAAATGTTTAAATGTCAGTATAGATTAAAAAATAACGTTTTACTGAGGGAAACTCAATCGTCGTGTGTAGTAATGCAACTGTAGATCATTAATAAAGTTAGTGTATGTCATCGAGATATTATGGACTAGAGAAGCCACTCAAAACAAAATACATGTTCTGTTTTTATTTGAATTAAAACTGAAAAGCGCTGCAGCGCTAAAACAAGGTAGATAGTATATCCATCTCGGGAATCAATTCTCGAAGACTTTTGCCCGTCTTTATAAAAAGACAAACTTAACTTTGAGGTTGCAATGTACGACAAAGTCAACAATCCAACCGCAAAATATAAGTCTGTAATCACAAGAATTTTTTTTTATGTGGTGAAACAGCAAATTAATGATTTTCGGATTTTTTTATTTACTTGTGCTGTCAGACGTAGCTTCTTACCAAATTTTATGATTCTAAGTCAATGGGAAGTACTCTATGGGTTTTGATTTACCTGCGAAATGTTCAAATTTCTTAAAATTTATTTCTTTCTAATAGCATTTTGTTTACTTTACTATGAAGAAAAGTATACCTAATTTTGACCCAATTTGAAGATTATGTAATTTTGAATACAACATGAGATACTTATTTTTGAAATATCCAATACCTATATATTTTCAAATTTGTCAACGTTTACATATCAATGCACGTGACTTTAAGTGCACCGTGTAATGTTCCACTATTTTTTATGTTAGTTTCTGGGATTATTTGCGGTGTCGGCTCTAGCCCTGATCAGGGTAGAGCCTTTCAGCGCCCTGGGGAATCATTTGTAGTATTCTAAGGCAGTCCAAGTGTTTGGAAGGAAATCCCACGAATCATTTTTGTTTAAGACCTTGGAAATATCTTTCGCTCATCCTTGGTCTGTGTCTAAGAATTGTTTTAGGCTTAATATTTCTTGATTCAAAATCTGCTCCAGAAATATCGTTGTATAAATTGTGTCAAAATATTTTAAAAATTTAAACACGATTGCTCAATTTTAGACTTATCGACCGGTGGCTTCTAATCATATAAAAAAAACAACTTACATTTAAATAAGACATCTTTTCGAAACGTATTTCCAGAGAGTTTCTATTTTCTGAGCGAAATTACTTTTCGCGTTTGGCTTTTTGACGCCCCTTGCCACCTGGTCATAGAGCCACCGCTCCTCTCGATCTACTCCAAGGCGCCAGCTATTTTTACAATAGTATGTCTATCTTTCAGGACCTGGATCGCTACAAGACTTATATACCGTACCTGGTCAATATATCAGGTAGACACGAAGAAGCTGTGAAACATGTATTGTCAATTTTAAAATCGAACCCCGTAGACCCGGAGCAGTTAGCTTTGTTACACAATATTCATAAAAAGAGCGTTACTGGCCATTTGGGCAGAGGATATATTATACTCCGTAAGTTATAGTGTTTTTTACATAATAAAATGAATTATCGCGTTACCATGCAAAGGGTGTTTTTTTGCATGCAAGCTTGTTCACAACTTAGAACTGGCTACCCAGATCATCACAAATCATGTTATGTATAGGTGCCATGAAACGTGAATAATTAGAATTTATTATAAATGAATATATTATAATTTCAGAAACAAATAAAGAAGAAAAAACGACAGCTTTATGTGAGAAAGCCGAGTACTTCGATGACATGAGGCCGCCATTATGGTTTGTCTACAGTGGGATGGGCTCGCAGTGGGCCGGTATGGGTGCTCAACTCATGCACATACCCATCTTTGCAGCTGCTATACAACGGTATGATAAATAAACCATTTAAAAAAATTTAATTCTAAATAGATTCCCAATAGTACATAATCTCTAAAATCTTAAAAAATATCTGAAAAAAACATGCCACTACAAAGTAGAAAGGAAGGATAATCAGTTGTTGAGTTGTTGAGAAAAATAAAGAAGTACCTATCCATTAAATACATTGTTTATATGTAGCGTATTCATTAATCCATATATAGTACAACTCCTTCATTCCTCGGTATGTTCCTATCTTTGCCTTTTCCTTCCAGTAGATTCTACATAGTCGTTATTTTTGCTTCTACTTCTTTCTTCTATTAAGTGAACGATTCCACTTTCCCGTTTTTTGCTCTATCTTCCTAAATTTGTGTTCTGACTTTAATTAAACCACTTAAGCAAACAGTTAAATTATTCTGTGGGCAAGATTTATGTGTGATGTTGTTTTGGAAAGCGTTATTGTATTGTTATTTTTAATAAGGCTGTTTTAATTTCTTATTTGTTCTTTTTAACCTCTTACTTTACTATTTCTGCTACTATTGTTTTTGTATCCAATATCGATATAATATATATTATCTATACCACTTTATTCAAAATTTTGTTCCTTTTAGAACTTGTCTCTATGATTTTTTTTCCTTTTCTGCAAAATTTTCATTGTCTGTTACAATTTCATCATATTCGTATTGTACGTTGTGTGTATGCTAGTAAAATGGCTTTAATTAATATAAAATTTATTAATATCTGATTTAAATAAAATTTGAATAAGTGCGAAGAGAG